>CM060363.1:117115709-117700709 GCA_030545235.1 Helianthus tuberosus
CGAACAGATACTGACCAAATTCCCGCCGCAAAGCGCGGGGGAATATCAATGGTAAATATTAACACACGGTAAAGTCTTATTTTAACATGATGTACTATACGGACGTTTAGAATAAAATAAACTAACAAAGTCTGTAGGTGCAGACTTTATCATTTTATAATATTCTATACGGGCCGTATAACCTTATAAGACCCGTATACACCATGTTAAAACAAACTTTGATCGTATACAACGTATACGGTATCTTTATACGGACCGTATAATAGTATACGACCCGTATAGTTAGGAATTTTTTTTGTGGGTTAATATTCATACATTTGAGTTTCGATCTATCAATCTATATAGTGTTCAGAACCATCAAATCGAACGGCTTCTTCTATTTAGGAAAACGGGTTTCAGTTTTCTTTTTACTTTTAAATAAATCTCATTTCACACATTCGTGTTCGTCAATTGGACATCAATTAATGTTGATGTCCTAGTTTGGTGGTTTGTTTGAGCTTCCTGTTCTCAAGTTCACAATGATTATCAAGAGTCTACGCCAATAAAGACCATTCGATCTGGCAGTCTATGTAGTGTTTAGAACCATCAAATCGAACGGCTTCTGCTATCAAGGAAAAGGGTTTCAGTTTTCTTTTTACTTTTAAATAAATCTCATTTCACACATTCGTGTTCGTCAATTGGACATCAATTGATGTTGATGTCCTAGTTTGGTGGTTTGTTTGAGTTTCCTGTTCTCAAGTTCACAATGATTATCAAGAGTCTACGTCAATAAAGACCATTCGATCTGGCAGTCTATGTAGTGTTCAGAACCGTCAAATCGAACGGCTTCTGCTATCAAGGAAAAGGGTTTCAGATTTCTTTTTACTTTTAAATAAATCTCATTTCACACATTCCTGTTCGTCAATTGGACATCAATGGATATGGTAACAACATCCAAGAGGATATGGATATGTTGCATAATTTATTTAGTTTCTGTTTGGCACCTTCAATCTTCGTTGCTTCATTAAAATTAACAAAGCGGTCTCGGTTGTATGAAGCTTTGATGTATGTTGCAAGTTAAATCCACAATCATTGTATGTTGGTTAATTGTAAGTATTGCATTTGCGTTAACACGCCTCATTTCATCTTTTTTACTCTTTTCTTCGATTTCAACAAATCTTTTCAACGATTAGTAAGCAAATACACAACGGTTCTCTAATTCCAGATCAGTAATGTAAGAAGAAGCGTTGAGATAATGGACATCCATCAAGCTCAAAAAAGAAAACTTATGTTTCCCATAGTTGTAACAACCCGACTTTTCAGAAAGTCAAAGTCAAAGTCAGGTCGTTACTCAGATATGACATTCCTTGCTTAATTATTTCTTGTACTTTCAGACTCAGTAATCGTATATATTGGTTAACGCTATTTTAAGCTACGATTTATTATTATGTGAAGTAACAATGCGATAAACACAGAAATCACAACTAAACGTATTATTACTAAACGCTATCACCTCGCTATCGCATCGCAACTCGAAACGCAACTATTGGTATTGTTTTATGTGTGTGTGTGTGTTATTATGTGCTTTACTTGTCCATGTTTGTATACGTTTTGGAATGTTATTCGCAAACACAATCGCAACTCTATCGCAACGCAATCTCATCGCAAACCTGAAACGCAGACTTACTTTAAGCTTTTTAGGAATTATCTTATTTGTGTAACTATATGTTTAATACTATCGCATCGCTTACTCGCAACTCGCTTAAACGCAACGCTCAACGCACGAAACGAAAGTCGGAAAACTAACCCGCGCAAGCCGTTGGATCGAATGACCAACCGATCGAATGATCATCCGATCGACTGGCCATCCGACCCGCTTAACCCTCGCACCGCCTTTCTCACCCCTCACCTATAAATACCCCATGTCACATCAACTGTTCATTGATGTGACAGCTCTATCCGACCCACGCACTCTTAGTGTGACAACCCGAACTTTCAAGGTTAACGTTATTTAATCCCGTGATCCTAACTTTCCATAATTCTCTCATTCCACGTTTCTATTAAACATTAAACATTTGGTTAAACGTTTTGCTAGGTTATTATTGTCAAATGTAAACGTATTTGAGTATGTCGGAGAGTGTAGTTGAACCACACAGGTATTTGGGCCGCAACCCACATCACCGCACACACTTTAAACCCCCCTTCAAAACATGCCATGATGTCGTGTGTAATGAAATTAGAATCTGGTTGAATGAGGAACTAGACTAGCATGTTATCATAATAAGAAAAACCTTGTGTGCATGATGGTCACATAGTAATCAAATGGTTATTGAGGTAGTATGCAAACAGGAAAGCATTGTATGAATAAATAGTTGATTGTGCATGATAGATTGTCAAGGTGTTTGATTGAACATTATGATTTCTAAAACTGCCATACAAATAATCAGATATACGATTCCCTTTAATATACTAAATGGGTTGGAATAGTTTGTGTCTAGTAGTTATTGGGCCGCCACCATCTTTAAACAAAATCGGCCCAATCCACCATTCTTAAACAACTCGGCCCAATCCTCTCCTTCTCTTCATGTTTACATAAATACAATTGTTATAGGATACAACTTATTATTGCAAACCCTATACCCCCTTAAACGAGTGACGGCAGTAAACCCCACCCCCCATGGCATCCTACAACTCTCTTGTGCCTGTGAACACATATACACCCCAAAGATATTAGAGAGAAGGAACTATGGTTAGAGAGAGAGAGATCGATGTGAAAGGAGGAGTAATCGAAGAAAGGGAGAGAGATGACGAAATTAATGAGGGAGCCGACCATCTCTGGCGACCTCCATGTTTTCCGGAGACCAGACAAACCACGACGGCGGTGGCCGTCGGACCACGGCGGCGACATTTAGGATCCAGAATCGGGTCCGACAGTTGGCGTTTTGGTTCGAGTAAACATCGGTAATGGCCGTATGGGTGGATTCTTTTCGGGTTTGGGTCTGGGTTTCGGGTCTCGGAGCAGGAAGAGGGCAGTCGTCGGAGCTCCGATGCAGGCCCCTAGGCACGACAGCATGTGCTCGTCCATCCCATAAGTCACTCGGTCAGTATGTGTTAACTATGATTAACTTATTATGCTTCATATCGTTGTATTAAGAAGTCTGAATGTTATTTCATATGTTGTGAAGTTCTAGATTTAGTGATTTATTGAAAGTATATATTAATTTGATTAAGGAAACAGTACCCATGTTGGTTTATGTGGGCCTTGACTTTTTGACCGGTTGAAATTTATAAACCTATTCAAGATATGTGTGTTGTAATTGTAATCGAAAGTGTGATCACATGATACATGTTTAATTTTAAGAATGATGATAGGGTATTTGAGGATGTTCTTGTGACAAACTGTTGGATTAGATCTGAACATATTAGTCATGGTTGTGATAATTGAATGCTGAATTGGGGTATGTGAATCATGGAATGTATAGCAAACGACCTTGTTAGGAAGGTAACGGCTGCAATTTAGGGTTAGCATGAAGTATGGAAAAATTGTTGTTAATTATTATTAATGAAAAATAAACTAATGGTTAGAATTTAAGGGGATTTATGTAAATGGCTGGTAACATGGGCTCCACACACTTTTGCATGCATTATATGATAATGGGTCGCACACTCTGGGCTCCCATGCAGTTATGTGAAGTAAGAAACATGCTGTCTGAATATCTGGTTGTTAGAATAATGAACCAGGTCATGTCGAACACTGCATTGGGCCATGAATTAAGTAGGCCGCACATTCTTATGGTTGACTAATTAAGTGGTAAGTGTTAATATGAAACATGCACGTGTGATATGAACTTGTATGTGATTTGAGTATTTTTTCTATGTGTTATGCGATGACCTTTACGGCGAATGCAATCTGCTAAAATACGTGATTTACTTGTACACAAAAACTGATTGTTATTGGTAACCATATTAGGATTTGGTTGATCAACCTTGAACAAGTAACATAACATACCGAGCAATCTAAGGTGAGTTCACTGCTCTTTTCCAAGCATGCATCCCGGGAAGGGATATCGGGTAACGTTCCAGGGAGGAATGCAGGTTAATGGGATGTTTGTTATTACTCAGTTTCTATTATGTAAGACCCCCTACATCTACCGACAGTTGCTGAGGAGGCAACGAGGTTATTAGTTGATAGCGCTATTAGGTTTGGCACCCTCACACCGTACCGAGGAGGACGGGCGTGAACTAATTTCCTTAAAGCATGACCAATGCCTAAATAGAGGCATTGGGGTTGGGCATTCACATCGTGTATATATAAGACCCCTTACATCTACTCGAGGTTATTAGTTAAGCTAATTACCTCGACCACTTGACCAATGCCTTGATAGAGGCATTGGGGTTGGGCATTCATATCTTGTAGCCATTTCGGTAATCGAGTTAATAACAACATCAAAACATAACGTTGAACTGTTTTAAACACGCAACTGGTAACTAAACACGTTAACAAAACTTTGAACTCACCAGCGTCGTCTGACACACTTGTCTGCATGCTTGCAGGTCTATAGACTTGTATCATTTGGAACTTGCTGTCTGGGAGGCTGGAGTGGTCATGGGTCGAGATACATGGAATCGCAATGCAAGCTTAACGGTTTATATACACATGTTTTACGAAACATTTAACAAATGAATTATGCTTCCGCTGTATACAATGAATGACATGTAACGTTTGTAACACATTATGTTAATGAATGAAAGTTTTATTTAAGTACATTTATGAGTTCAATGTGATTGGTGGCTTGGATCCTGGTACGTCACACGCCTCGCGGGGGGAGGTTTCCGCATGTGGTATTTTGGGGGTGTGACACTCAGGCTCTTTTCTCTCGATTCATTGCGATTCTTGTAAGTTTTCACTCTAAATCTTGTACTTTCATCATCAGCACACACTTTCTCATCATCTTCTCCATCAAATCTTACATTTTCCCCTTGAAATCGCTGGTTTTGGACTGATTAAAGGTGACGTCATCAAAGTTCGTTCAAATCTAAAGGATTTCTACATGATTTTACACTGATTTCGACAAAAATCCAAACATTTAACAACTGATTCAAACTTTTCTTCAACATCTTTCACTTTTCACTCAAAATCGTTAGAATATGGACTCGTTCAGGCTCTCTATTCATTCTCTAGTGGAGAACCGGTTTGAGAATGGATTTATACCGGAGAGAAGACCGATTCTCGGGTTGAACATGAAACTCCGTAAAGAACAGTTAAGTCTGATCGAATGGGGTGATTCCCATCCGATTGACTGAGTTGGACTTGGTATGGTTTCCATTGCTTAACACGTCGTCACGCCGTCTCCGTTAAACCGCAAAACTTCTCAACTTAACTGATTTTACAAAGTTTTCCAAACAAAGAGTTGCTCGATCGAATAGCCATCTGATCGGATTACCATCCGATCGAATGACTATTCGACCAGGTGACTTGTAATTGCAACACTTAAACAATTTTGCAAAACTTTAAAGAATATCAGCTTTCAACCGAATAGCCATCCGATCGAATGGCTATCCGTCCGGATGACCATCCAGTCGAATAACTTGAACTATACTACAACGAAAACTTCAAAAGTTCAAACATTTTGCAAACCCATTCCCCCAATCGAATGACCAGCCGACCGAATGGTCATCCGTCCGGATGGTCATCCGATTGACTAACCATCCAATCCAGCGCACTGTTACGCACTGTTCAACGCTTACGCTATCGTTCTATGATCAGGCTAATCTCCCACGCGCCCCCTTCAATCCAAGATTGTATTTATTTACTAAACACGAACTGTGAGTATACTCGAATCCCTTTTTGCTTAACGCACTTTTGGGTGTTACATACGTTACCTATATCAAATCACATCGACACACAAAGCAAACACTTTTTATATGCTAACCGCTCTCGCATGTTATACGTGTTTTCGATGAATGCTTGTATGTTATGTTTACACAGTGATTGTTTGTCTGACACCTTAGCAACGATAGTACTATAGTTTGGACTCAGCACCTGTCGTGGACAGGGGTTGTTAAGGGTTTTACTTTTACATGGTCAGAGTGGTGACAATGTGTTGCGCATTCTACACTCGCAGCCATGTCGATTGCATATGTCATTGTCGATAGCTTACTTGCGTCACATTTCTACGTGTTACATGTTGGTTATGCGTAAATCGCTTCCGCTATACTATATGCTATTAAACTTGTGTACTCACCTTTACACTATGTGTATTGACTTTCATTTTAACGTATGTGACAGGTGTCTAGGATGCTATGTTTGCTGAACGTTTATGGAATCAAGTTAGGTGGTCTAGAAACTCACGAATAAAATCTGAGTTGTCGGAATAATTTATTTGTCTTTGAGAAACAATGTCTTTAATAACTGTTTATGCTTTATATGTTTAAGGTATGGGACGTGAACGTTAATTATATTGTCACTAATGGTTGTTATGGATTCTCTTGGACAATCTATTTCGCTCAGTGCCGCGCCCCGATGGTTCCGCCGTTTGTTGGGGTGTGACAGATTGGTATCAGAGCCATAACTATAGGGAATTAGGTAAGACACGACCTAGTCTGGGTCTGCTGTCTTAGAATTGACCTAGTCTATAGTGTAAGCACCAACAGACCGCCTTGTGCGAACCCAGTAGGGGTTCTGCACGAGCCTATTTCTGTTACTCTCTCTCGATGCTCTCGGTAGAACTACATCTTTGTGCGAACACCGCATACTATAGCTTCGTACAAAGGGACTTTTCCTAAAGTTCAAAACTACTACAGCCTTAGGAAAGCCGACTAACAACACACATGATTTTTGAAAACACTCGCATAACACAACAGAGTGATTTGGTCGAGATTAGGTGTGAAAACCGAGAACTCTCGATAAAATCACTCGCTTGACGCGCATTTTTACTATAAACACGAGAATTTGCGTTGAGTCAGGAGTGAAATCCATATCTCGACGAAATTTTCCCTCTCTACCTCGTGGTTTACCATACAACCAGGAATAAAGTTGTCAAGTTAGGGGTGAAACCCGAATCTTAATGACTTCACAAAACTCTCACCAAAGTCTCGATGGATTCCAACGACTCAATTAGCGTAGTAACCGAAAGGATGAGTGTCGTTCACCATATGTCGATGAGAGAGCACAGTCTATTAGGCCAAAACGAGTACTCGAAGTCGTTGTGGATAGTCAAATCACCTTGGGTGTGAGACATGTTTCGACAGAACCCAGACACTCTGTTTCGATTTTAAACTCGCAGCCGCTGATTCTGTGAATTATCGATTTTATGTGTTTTTTGTGGTTTTAAATGGTTATGTGTTTCGATTTTTGAAACTTACTCGCTTTTCCGCCCTTTGCTTTGATAAACGCACACAACTCGCACTGCACACATACCTCAAAACACTCACGCATGCTATGTTACTCGCTTAAGCTACTCGCTACTCGCACTCGCAACCCTCGAACGCGCTCGCGGAACTTGGATGATAAGTGAATACGTGCAAAATATGTAGGTGAATACGTGCAAAATATAGTTGAATACGGCTTACGTGGACTACGTGCTTATGTGCTTATGTGGTTACGTGCTTATGTGCCTATGTGGATTATGTTCCTACGTGGTTATGTGCCTATGTGTTAGACGTGTTCCTGATGCTTTATCTAGTAATAATAAGTACGAGGAGATTCGATTATATCCTCTGAATCCTATGACGATGTCTGTTGCAGATAATGTCGTCATTTGGATCCCACACTTCTCGCGCTACCCGCTGCAACCACGCTGACAAACGCATCGCTTCTCTAGTTGCCAAGGAAATGGCTAAGTTCATTCCACAAATCGTCAGCGAGATCAACGAGGTGAAGAGCAGCTCCTCTGTTGAGTCAAAGAGCGACTCGTCGAAGGCCTCTTTTAGCTTCAAGCAATTCAAGGCCTGTGGCCCTAAATACTTCACTGGTGAAGACGGGCCCAACGCCATGTTTCAGAAGTTTTACTAGATTGAAGTCACTCTTCGTCAAAGCGGATGCCCAGACAATCTGCGAACTGTTAACGCAACTGGGGTTTTTCAGTCCAGGGCTCTGGACTGGTGGACCACAGAGCGAAACAAACGATGCAACCTATGGACTCTCCTGGGAGGAACTGAAGGAAGTCATGATGAAAGAATTATGTCCCCCACATGAACTCCAGAAGCTGGAAAACGAGTTTTGGGGAATCAAGCAAGAAGGTGGCGACAATGCTGGTCTTACTACTCGTTTTAAGCAGCTTAGTATCATCTGCCATGGTCAAGTGTCAACTCCTGACATCGCAATCAAGAAATACATCCGCGCTCTACCCGATTGTGTTGCCGATTTTGTTCAAGCCGCCAAGACTATTACTGTAACACCCCGTCCCGGAATGGGCCGGCGTGTCACAATAACGGTGGTCAGATCAAAAACATAATTCCATTTATACTTAAATGTATTACAAGGCTTTACAACTTAATAAAGGATATCTAATCCATTACAATTATTTCTACTGTCTTGTCCAAACACTCGAGCACTCTTCCATATCCCCTGTCCCAGATTGTCCTGATAACCTGACGTAAAGAAGAAAACACAACAAAGAAAAACGTACGTCTGAGCAAAATTTTGAAGAGTTTTGCCCAGTGTGCGGATAACGGAATATAAAAGCTTATTTTATTTTGATAACCGGATGGAACTTGACGATGCAAATAACTTAATTTCATAATCATATCTTACGGATATACCCATGAGCAAACTGAAAACGTGACAATACACAGGTAGCTACCCCTGCATACTTATCACACGAAATGGTGAGTTGGCATACCCTCTATCCATTTCCTTATAACTTAAAATCCTAGGATCGATCCATACGCCTCCTAGTAGCTTTGTACCACACTTGTACCTAGGGACGCTGTGAACTAATCTCTCCGTCACAGATGGAGCACATGCTGTTGATGCCGCAACAACATGCTCGTGGGACACTCCACGAGAAGCGATACTCAGGGTAACAGAGTACAAATGGTCTTATTCACATAACTTATAAAACTTATTTTCAGAACAGAACAGAACTTATTTTCATAACAAAACAGAACTTATAAACTTATATTCAGAACAGAACGGAACATATATTGGAACATGCGATAATGAGTACAACTTAACAGAAAAACTATCGTATGACATGAAAACTAAAATCAAGGAATTCAACGGACTGTCAAATGAATCAATAATCAAAGACGTGAGGAGTTTTAAAATCAAAGAGTGGAACCAGTCATCAAGGTATGGTTATCAATCCTATCTTGACAATTTCGTCCCCAAAATGTGGTTTTATTAAACGAACAAGATAAAACCTTGACTCGTTAACAAGGAACCACGAGAGTATGAAATGAAAACCAATTTCTTAAACCTTTTCAAAACGTTTGAAACTTTCAACATGTATTTCCTAACTTAATCTTAATACGGAACTTGTATTCGATATCAAAAGAAAGGATTCTATCCGTACCTAACGGACATAAATCGAAAGGAAGGAATTCTACCCGTACCCAACGGACATAAATCTAAAGAAAGGAATTCTATCCGTATCCAACGGACATAAATCTAAAGAAAGGAGTCTATCTGTACAGAACTTATAACTTATTTCATGATTTAATCTTAATACGGAATCTATTCGTACGAAACTTATAACTGAATCTTAATACGGATCTATTCGTATGAAACTTATAACTTATTTCAGAACTTAATCTTAATACGGAAATCTAAAATCAGGAATAATATACTTGGATCAAAACGACATAAACCGAACTAAAGGATTCTATCCAACGGACATAAATCGAAAGGATTCTATATGTACCTAACTGACATAAATCAAAAGAAAGGATTCTATGTGTAAGGAATGTATATCTTACTTAATCTTAATACGGAATTCAGAATTGACAGAAATCGAATGAAATGAATCTACCCGTACGGAATTTATAACTTATACTTAGATCTTAATACGGACTTTAAAATCTGAAATGATATACTTGTATCAAATGAAGTAAATTGAAAGAAAGGAACCTATTCGTACGGAATTCATAACTTAATCCTAATACGGAACTTAAAATCATGACTAAATCTTAATACGGAACTTCAAATCAAGAATGATATGAAGTAAATTGAAAGAAAGGAATCTATCCGTATGATATATCAGAATTGACAGAAATCAAAAGAAAAGATTCTATTCGTACGAAACTTATAACTTAGTCTTAATACGGAACCTAAAATCAGAAATGATATACTCGGATCAAAACGACATAAATCGAAAGAAAAGGATTTTATCCGTACTGAACTTATAACTTATACTTATATCAAATGACACAAATCAAAAGACAAGAGTCTATCCGTACTGAACTTATAACTTATAACTTAATACGGACTTTAAAATCAGAATGATATGACGCAAATCGAAAGAAAGGAGGCTATCCATACGGAATTTATAACTTATACTTAGATCTTAATACGGAACTTAAAATCAGAAATGATATACTTATATCAAAACGACATAAATCGACAGAAAAGAAGCTATCCGTACCTTAAATTTTCCAAGTGATGCTACCTTGTTTTCAATTGTAGATTTATACGGGCAGAGTTTAGCCTACTGATTATTCTCTTAACCTAATTTGCTCACAAACTAGGTATTTAACTTAATACAGCATTTACGATAACTCACGAGATCAAATTCTCACAATGAATGACAAAATGCAATACTTTGCCCATCGAATTAACGATGATCCGTTGAATTAACAACGAACGACAAGGTATAATACTTTACCCATCGAATTAACGATGATCCGTTGAATTAACAACGAACGATAAAGTATAATACTTTACCTATCGAATTAACGACAATCCGTCAAATTAATGACGAACGATAAAGTATAACCCTAATGTGGGCGGCACTTAAACATTCATTAGATATTTGAATCAATCGGACAATGAATCGTAGCAGCGATTGAGTTAATACCCTGTTCTGCAGCACCCCGCTATGCTTAATTTGTGATTAGTGTGTGTTAATTGAGTAATCGGACAATATCTCAGCCTAATTTTGGAGTTTGATCGAAGTTTTTGTGCCCAGAATCGAGTGCCAAGGCCTGCTATTTATACACGAAATTTGACAAGCTTACGGACCGTAAGCTTAAGAAGGTTGAGGTCCGTAAGGCTGCTTACGGACCGTAAGCTTGGTGACCTTACGGTCCGTAAGGTACACTTCATGCTTAAATTGTTGCCACGTGTGGGACTAGCTCAGATGAGTCGACATTTTCTGAAATTTCAACTTGGAGAGCAAGTAATTTGGATAATCGTCAAGTAGGGAATACCCCCCCTGAGTTTTAGGGGCCCTAATCCTGATTCTGAAAATTCTGAAAATCTTAGGGTTTGTACAGAATTACTTGGGTGTCTTAATTAGGGTTTCTTATTGGACTATAAATCATAAGGGTTGTTTACATTTTTGTTTTAAAATTTTCGGGTGTTACAAATCTACCCCTCTTAAAAAAAAAATTTCGTCCTCGAAATTATTGCATACCTATATATATATATATATATATATATATTAATAATCATACTTGAACGCGACCCACTATGATCAATAGTCATACTTGAAATAAAGCTAGAGTAAAAACAATGAAGATGACGAAATACTTACGTTCGAGACTATCATGAAGTGAAAAGAAAAGTCGAAATCCTAACCCAATGTCTACCCATTACCTCACAGGTCTTATCTTATGTTTAAGTTTTCTACAGGAAAGAGCCTTTGCTCTGATACCATAGCTGTAACACCCCGTCCCGGAATGGGCCGGCGTGTCACAATAACGGTGGTCAGATCAAAAACATAATTCCATTTATACTTAAATGTATTACAAGGCTTTACAACTTAATAAAGGATATCTAATCCATTACAATTATTTCTACTGTCTTGTCCAAACACTCGAGCACTCTTCCATATCCCCTGTCCCAGATTGTCCTGATAACCTGACGTAAAGAAGAAAACACAACAAAGAAAAACGTACGTCTGAGCAAAATTTTGAAGAGTTTTGCCCAGTGTGCGGATAACGGAATATAAAAGCTTATTTTATTTTGATAACCGGATGGAACTTGACGATGCAAATAACTTAATTTCATAATCATATCTTACGGATATACCCATGAGCAAACTGAAAACGTGACAATACACAGGTAGCTACCCCTGCATACTTATCACACGAAATGGTGAGTTGGCATACCCTCTATCCATTTCCTTATAACTTAAAATCCTAGGATCGATCCATACGCCTCCTAGTAGCTTTGTACCACACTTGTACCTAGGGACGCTGTGAACTAATCTCTCCGTCACAGATGGAGCACATGCTGTTGATGCCGCAACAACATGCTCGTGGGACACTCCACGAGAAGCGATACTCAGGGTAACAGAGTACAAATGGTCTTATTCACATAACTTATAAAACTTATTTTCAGAACAGAACAGAACTTATTTTCATAACAAAACAGAACTTATAAACTTATATTCAGAACAGAACGGAACATATATTGGAACATGCGATAATGAGTACAACTTAACAGAAAAACTATCGTATGACATGAAAACTAAAATCAAGGAATTCAACGGACTGTCAAATGAATCAATAATCAAAGACGTGAGGAGTTTTAAAATCAAAGAGTGGAACCAGTCATCAAGGTATGGTTATCAATCCTATCTTGACAATTTCGTCCCCAAAATGTGGTTTTATTAAACGAACAAGATAAAACCTTGACTCGTTAACAAGGAACCACGAGAGTATGAAATGAAAACCAATTTCTTAAACCTTTTCAAAACGTTTGAAACTTTCAACATGTATTTCCTAACTTAATCTTAATACGGAACTTGTATTCGATATCAAAAGAAAGGATTCTATCCGTACCTAACGGACATAAATCGAAAGGAAGGAATTCTACCCGTACCCAACGGACATAAATCTAAAGAAAGGAATTCTATCCGTATCCAACGGACATAAATCTAAAGAAAGGAGTCTATCTGTACAGAACTTATAACTTATTTCATGATTTAATCTTAATACGGAATCTATTCGTACGAAACTTATAACTGAATCTTAATACGGATCTATTCGTATGAAACTTATAACTTATTTCAGAACTTAATCTTAATACGGAAATCTAAAATCAGGAATAATATACTTGGATCAAAACGACATAAACCGAACTAAAGGATTCTATCCAACGGACATAAATCGAAAGGATTCTATATGTACCTAACTGACATAAATCAAAAGAAAGGATTCTATGTGTAAGGAATGTATATCTTACTTAATCTTAATACGGAATTCAGAATTGACAGAAATCGAATGAAATGAATCTACCCGTACGGAATTTATAACTTATACTTAGATCTTAATACGGACTTTAAAATCTGAAATGATATACTTGTATCAAATGAAGTAAATTGAAAGAAAGGAACCTATTCGTACGGAATTCATAACTTAATCCTAATACGGAACTTAAAATCATGACTAAATCTTAATACGGAACTTCAAATCAAGAATGATATGAAGTAAATTGAAAGAAAGGAATCTATCCGTATGATATATCAGAATTGACAGAAATCAAAAGAAAAGATTCTATTCGTACGAAACTTATAACTTAGTCTTAATACGGAACCTAAAATCAGAAATGATATACTCGGATCAAAACGACATAAATCGAAAGAAAAGGATTTTATCCGTACTGAACTTATAACTTATACTTATATCAAATGACACAAATCAAAAGACAAGAGTCTATCCGTACTGAACTTATAACTTATAACTTAATACGGACTTTAAAATCAGAATGATATGACGCAAATCGAAAGAAAGGAGGCTATCCATACGGAATTTATAACTTATACTTAGATCTTAATACGGAACTTAAAATCAGAAATGATATACTTATATCAAAACGACATAAATCGACAGAAAAGAAGCTATCCGTACCTTAAATTTTCCAAGTGATGCTACCTTGTTTTCAATTGTAGATTTATACGGGCAGAGTTTAGCCTACTGATTATTCTCTTAACCTAATTTGCTCACAAACTAGGTATTTAACTTAATACAGCATTTACGATAACTCACGAGATCAAATTCTCACAATGAATGACAAAATGCAATACTTTGCCCATCGAATTAACGATGATCCGTTGAATTAACAACGAACGACAAGGTATAATACTTTACCCATCGAATTAACGATGATCCGTTGAATTAACAACGAACGATAAAGTATAATACTTTACCTATCGAATTAACGACAATCCGTCAAATTAATGACGAACGATAAAGTATAACCCTAATGTGGGCGGCACTTAAACATTCATTAGATATTTGAATCAATCGGACAATGAATCGTAGCAGCGATTGAGTTAATACCCTGTTCTGCAGCACCCCGCTATGCTTAATTTGTGATTAGTGTGTGTTAATTGAGTAATCGGACAATATCTCAGCCTAATTTTGGAGTTTGATCGAAGTTTTTGTGCCCAGAATCGAGTGCCAAGGCCTGCTATTTATACACGAAATTTGACAAGCTTACGGACCGTAAGCTTAAGAAGGTTGAGGTCCGTAAGGCTGCTTACGGACCGTAAGCTTGGTGACCTTACGGTCCGTAAGGTACACTTCATGCTTAAATTGTTGCCACGTGTGGGACTAGCTCAGATGAGTCGACATTTTCTGAAATTTCAACTTGGAGAGCAAGTAATTTGGATAATCGTCAAGTAGGGAATACCCCCCCTGAGTTTTAGGGGCCCTAATCCTGATTCTGAAAATTCTGAAAATCTTAGGGTTTGTACAGAATTACTTGGGTGTCTTAATTAGGGTTTCTTATTGGACTATAAATCATAAGGGTTGTTTACATTTTTGTTTTAAAATTTTCGGGTGTTACAATTACCATCGAAGAGACTTATCAACTCGCCGCTGAAATCAATGATAAGCGAGTTTTGGCTGGTTACTTCAAGAACACCACCAAAAGTCTCCATCAGGTCACTGCTACTCCCGCTTCTGAAACCGTCGCATCTCAAGGATCGAAATCTTCACGCCGCAAGTGCAAGAGCAACAACAACAACAAGAACTGTGTCGTCATCGCCGCTCCTCTCAACGTTGTTCCTACCCAACCTCAGAACCAGAACCGCCAAGTAGCCGCACCCGTGATCAACGCACCGCCCGCCAAGCGTGCGTACACTCGTCCTCACCCTCTGTGCCCTACATGTACTTACCATCACCCAGCTGGGATAGCTTGCCATTTTTGTGTCCACTGCAATCTCTACGGACACTTTACAGCTAGTTGTCGCACTGGCCCTCGTCAGCAAGCTCAAGCTCAAGCTCAAGCTCAAGCTCAAGCTCCTCCTGCACTGCCAGCTCCACTCCCCGCTCCTTAGGGTAACCAAGCAGCTCCTGCTCACGCACGAGCCTGCTTCGCCTATGGTGATCCTAACCACTTCGCAAACGTTTGCCCGAATCAAGTGGTGAAGCAAGAGCCGCAGCAACCAGCGCAACAACAACATCAACAGCAGCAGCCTCAGCAGCAGCAGCCAGCACAACAAGCAGCCCGCGGTAGAGCATTCAACATCAATGTCCGCCAGGCTCAATGGTACGTTTCTTGTCAACGGTATTTATGCTTCTTGTTTATTTGATACTGGAGCCGATAACTATTTTGTGTCGTTTGAATTCGAGAAGCTCCTAAACCGTAAATGCGCTAACCTCCCAACGACGTTCGACGTAGAAATTGCCACCGGAAGAACCGTTACTGTTAGTTTTGTTCTCCGTGATTGTACCCTTGAACTCAACAATCACGTTTTTCTGATCGATCTTATTCCAATGCAGCTTGGTAGTTTCGATATCATAGTAGGCATTTGATGGAGAGTGTGAAACATGGGTGTTTAAGTGTTAATTTTACGTGGTTTAGCATGTTTTATATGATCATATGCTTGAAATTGGTTTATTGCGAGTGATTGTATGTTTTCAGGCAAAACAAGTGAATTCGGTGAAGTTACGGGGTTTAGAGTTAAAGCAGAACATGTAAGTTTGATGAGTGCGGCCAACGGAAGCATTCGGGTATGTTTCGGGTCGAATGATATCTTGGAATTCAAAGAAAACAAAGAAGAAAGAACCGTAACCTATGGTTTTCTAACCGTAGGCTACGGCGTGGGAACAAGAGGTGCGCATGGTTTTATTATTGGACGGCCTTCACGAACAACTTTTGGGCAGCCGTATAACACAATTTTGGAGCTTAAAATTCATCACACATCTTCATCATTACATCAACACTCACGTGGACTGTTGAGGTTTTGTTTCAAAACAAATCACATGATCCATCACCATTATTATGTTAGTGATTTATGAATTGAAAAGGAGGAATAGATGTGAGCATTAATTGGGATGATATATAAAGAAGAGGTGAATTCATGTGAGAAGGTTTTGGTTCTATAAGTCAACAACATCACATGCAGCCGCATCTTGGATTTAAGGGAATTAAACATCATGTTTTTTTTGGGTCTTGACTTGTGGCAGCAATAATAACACAACTTTTGAGAGTAACATTCATTATTTTTGGTTTGTGTATAACCACCCATCATTACCAATTTGGGTAGCACATACCACGATTTCGGCAACCAATATTGTTTTGGTCAAAAATTACCGAAGCAATTAAGTGATCAAATTAGTTAAGTGAGGTAGTGTGCTAGAATTATGTGTGAAAAATATGTTAACCAATTTTATTGTAAAAACAGTTTCAGGATACAGCTCAGGATATAAAGCTGTATCCCTTGATCAATCTAGATCGCCGGCACAAAACCTCGGGAGCTGACAATCGCAGCTGCCTTGTTCTTCTATTACTTCAAATAACAGGATACAGTGCAGGATGTGATGCGGATCAACTAGGTGTTACAATGTAATTCGAATACAAGTGTTTGTGTATAGTGTTTGCTGTGAGCTAGAAAGCAAAAGTGTTCGAAAGTGTGTGTAAAAGTTGCGTGCCTTAATCTGATCCGCCCCCATCTATTTGTAGTAAAAGAAATGCAACAAACTATCCTAATAAACTGGGATCTGGCGAATATTCCCCACTCGAACGTTGTAGACCTGGTCTTTCGGGTTCAACGTCTCTCACATAACAAATACGCTCGAGTCTTGAGGAGAAGAAGTCCATCTGACCGTTAGTAACACACAGCCTCTAACCTGCACGTGGTTAATTTAGTTAACACCAGGATATCGCCCAGGATGTTAGCAATATCCTAATCCAGTATCCTGATCACAAGTAAACAACCAAAAGCAGGATATTAGTCAGGATGTATATACTCAGAAAATGACCCATAACAATTGTCCCCAAATATATCTGTTGGTATACCAATCCAACGGATATATTTTAAAAATTCTATCTCGTAAATCAAGGCAATTAAAACGAAACGATGGTTGAGGTGACATTGTGCCATTTTCAATGCAATATTTACTCTTTACCCCCCTATATTCAGCCTATAATTAGCTGAGATATTTCTTATTGTTATCATTACTCTTCAAGCGATTTTCAGGTAACCATTCTTTCCTTCATCCTCTGTTCTCTTTCCAGAGTTTCTTTTAGTTTGCTTAATACCCTTCATGGCATCACGGACAAGATCTCTTTCGGATGAACCAGTCCCAACCCTCGCGAGTCAAAATCTCATACGAGAACCAGAAAAAGAAATCTGCTGCTTCAACAATGCCGATATCGCTGCCCTCAAGAATTTCGGCGCCTTTCCTGCTGGAACAGTCATTCGCCCTTTTGATCGGGAGGTCCGATCAGACGTGTCATCAGACGAGTGGGTCTGTTTTTTCGCCTACCCCTTTTCTTTGGGACTCCGGTACCCATTTCTACCCTTTATCTCTCGTTTCTTCGACCTCACCGGTCTTAGTTATGCTCAAACTATGCCAATGGTCTGGCGAGTTTTGATGGTGCTAGATCAAATCAGATCTCGCCATTGCCCTGACCTGTGTATTGAAGACCTCCCTATAGCATGCCGGTTGAGGTCCCATGGCGACAGCCGTTTTCTTTTGTTTTCCACCTCCAAAAGCCCTTTGTCCTTAAGGCCACCAAGAACGAAGACCGATGGCGGCGAAAGTTCTTTTTCGTGAAAAGAGACTCTATTGACAAGGGTTTTGATCTGCCGGTTAGATGGTTAACCAAGGGTAGGATCTAGGGTTTTAGGAATATCCCCAAGCGTATCCTTAAACTATATCCTAAACTTATATCCCGATGTTTTATGCAGCGAACTTCAGAGATTTAGCACCCCCAAGTGCGGAATCCAAGTCCAGGATCAAAGAAATCTACCAACTTCCTGCCAGTGAAAGAACTTTCTCCCTGTCTCTCACAGATTCAAGCCAAAAATCAAGTTCAGAGATGTCTGGTAAGCATATTCTCAGCAATTATCTTTATTTATTAAACCGATTATCTTTCAGAGGTATTATGAGTTTAAAAATATCTTCCCTTGTGCAGTACCAGTTGTCAACCTCGAAGGCTTCCAACTTGACGAGTTGGATAGTTACTCCAGCCTTGTACCTGTCAAACAAGAATCTAAGCCGAAGTCGTCTGCCACACCGAAGCCTACCACTTCAAAGACTACTGCCGCTCCTAAAGCTCCTCCGGCATCCAGGACCCGGGCCTCTAGTTCCCGGAAGAGAAAAGAAATGGATTCTCCAGCCGCCTCCGAGACATTCTCTCTCGAGAATCATGAATTTAGTGAAGCCACTTCATTCCTCAAGCAGGTAAAAATTCCCTTCCAATATCCTAAACATGCATGTTAGTCATTATCCTGCTCATTTTACATTGATACCTGTATCTTTAACTGCAGGGCTTGGAACGTCTCATGCACTTGTATGAAGACGCCTGTGGGCTTAATAAGATGCTGGAGATTAAGCTCGAAAAAGCTGAAGCCACCATAGCTGATCAAGGAACAATTGCAGCTGCCAAGTCCCAGCATTATGAAGACAAATGCAAGGCAATGACCCAGGAACACCAAGCTGCCCTCCACAAAGCCAATGAGGATGCTCAAGCCAAACTAGATGCTGCCCTTCTCCAATACCAGCAGGATATGAGTTCATATCGGGATAGTCTCAAAGCATCCGTTGTTATCTCCCTTCTCCAAGCCAGGTTAAGGATGGCTTATGAGGCCAAGAGCTTGGGATTCGAATGCCCCTCCTGGAATGTAAAGGCTTGGGAAGCGAAACTACAGGATCTTGGAGGTCATCCCGTCGCTCATCCCGTAAAGCATGCTGGTGAAGAGCCCTCTAAGGCAGCAGAGGAAGTGGCCAATGCTGGTGATGATGCCGAGAAGAATCCTGAGGGGGATGCTGGTGCAGATGCTGGGAAAGAAGTTGCTGATCAAGAAGGTGCTGCCCCTTAGGGGGCGAGGTTGGCGATGATGGATATATGTCACACCCCCAAAATCCACCTGCGGAGTATCACCGCTTGGAGGCGTGACTGACCAGGATCAAACCACTAATCATATTGAACAAGTAAATATTTAATGTAACAGTCAAACCAACACGATTAATATCCAAAACAAACATAGTTAAGTTATGAGCGGAAGCAAAATGTTCGAAACCAAATTCAAAGTTTAATTATCCAAATGTTTAACATGGCACACAGCTGTCCATGTCCCACAACGACTCTTCCTTGTGCAAGCTCCAGCTAAGGACCTATAGACCTGCAAAGCATGTAGTAACGAGTCAACAACTAGTTGAGTGAGTTCACGGTTGGGTGTTCGTTTTAAGTTGTTCCAAAAACAGTTTTCCTTTAGCTGGCGTTCCTGCCGTGGGGGTTACCCCATAGTTGAAAACGTGATTTGTTTAACCCTTTGTTTAACCCATTTACTCTGGCAATCCTGCCGTGGGGGCTACCCCATGATAGTTATCTGGCATTTCGGCCGTGGGGGCTACCCCATGTATCCACTAGACTCGTTACCATATCGACTACTGACTGAAGTCATGTTTAAGTGCCCTGAAACTGTCAATGTCTATCAGCATTGACGTGCCCCAGATCCATTAGTTCACGCCCGTCCTCTGCGGCACGGTGTGAGGCTTGTCAGACCTAAATAGCGCTATCTAACTAATGACCCGCTCGCCATTGGCTCGGCGATTAAGTCGATATAAAAAGGAGGGACTTCGTGATAGAGTTTTGGTCTAGTACGAGTTATCTGTCCGTGAGGACGAGGAATTACATTCCTGAACCATTACTGTCCTACCCAAGAAAGGACGAGGAATCCATATTCCTTAACCCCATTCCCAACCCCTGGGAATCCCATGCTTTGTGGAGTGTGAACTCACCTTGGTTTGCTCGGCAGATTACACAGAAAGGTCACGTCTAAAAGCTAGTGGTCAACCTCGTCCTAACATGGTTATCATACAAGTCAGGTTTTGGTTTCACAGAGTGTACATAAGTTTACGTACAGTCTAACAAGTTGTGTACACGTACTGATCATGGCAACCACATAACAAACAAGCATACAACATATCCAACTTGTAAAATATAACTAAGCCCAAAAGAAACCGTCCCAATTAGTTAAGCAGTCCCACAGCCTCCTCGGCCCAATTAAATACATGTAAAAGTGACTTGTGCGGTCCGGATTGGGTTGTGCGACTAAAGTGTATTGTGCGAGTGGACTCATCCGGCCCAAACACTTACCCGGCCCAACAGTTTAATCAATTAAACAACTTGTGCGACTAGGCCAGACTTGTGCGATCAGCTTTATTACCCAGCCCAATATCTACGGCCCACATATATACCTACGGCCCAGTAACCACAACAGACTATCTTGTGCGACTGTGGACAGCTTGTACGATCAGGTCCTCTTGTGCGACCTGATCAGCTTGTGTGAATGGACTCCTTGTGCGATCAGGAGTGTTGTGGGAATGGATTTAAATATCCGAATATCTTGCCATTCGGTTACAACCAATTATCTATTTCCAAAATTACCATCAATCAATCAATAGTTTCATAAATCAAAACCCTATTGATGTCTAACTGCTACATCGGTTTTATCGTAACATCATCATCCACCCATCATACTACAAGAATTATCACAACACTAGCATGCCACCTAGATTATAGAGTACCATGTGTGATCTACATTGATTTACACATTCTTATGGGACTCACATGGCACTGACACCTCACATGAACATCATCGAATTTAACAACAATGGCCGACAATCATATAATCATCTCAAAGATTATTGGACTAAAATATAATATGTGATATTTACTAATTGTTTTCAACTTGGAACTTGAACTAAACAGGGATCACATGGCCGACAATTTCATATTGTTGTCATGTTGTTATTTGACCAAAACATATAGTGGCTGCAAGTTTGATTTATAAACATATGAAATTCTAATTCACGATTCACACATAACAAATATCATTGGACCGATTTATGTATACAATTTTCATATCACATATCAGTATCATGTACGCATAATCAGTATCATGTACGCATATATTATCATCACAATTATTACAATTCAATCACATAATACTAGTAACAGTCCTTGGTAACATAAATGATCACATGGCCGCCATTTTGATTGTCATGTTTATCCAACTTTATCAACTATTGACCTCAAATCTATTGAATCATCAAAGCCTATTGCTACATCAACATGTGTCATCATAGATCCGATTGCACATAAGCAGAATCATCATTCAATATTATAACAACTACAATATCAAGTATCAAGTATTAACAAGTTAACAAATTATGAGACACTAACCGAAAGATAGAGGGTGATCCGATTCGAGGAATGATCTTGAAGAGAAGGGGATGCTTGCCGTCGGCTTAGAGAGAGAGAAGAGAGCACTAGGGTTTGGTGTGTAATATGAAATTGCAACAAATGATTAACAAACTCTCTAAAGGTGTGTGTGTAGGCGTATGAGAGAGTGGGCCGAACCCACCCTTGGGCCGCCCTTGGATCGGATGTAAGGAGTGTAGCCCAAATGGGCTTGTGCGATCGGGTTAGTGTTGTGCGTTTGGGTCGTTCATAAAATACATACATACATACATACCACACAACATATAACACCTAGCATTCAATAAAATAACATTCCATTAAATCATCTTATTCACATAATCACATGATGTTTACATTGCACCAAGATACTAAGATAGGTTCGAAATACGAGTTGTCACATTATCCCCAAGTTGAAAGAAATTTCGTCCCGAAATTTAGCATGTACTCACTGAGGAAGCTAGTTAAGTTCCGAAATTTAGCATGTACTCACTGAGGAAGCTAGTTAAGTTGCATGGTTTTCCTGGTTTTCCTGGGGTGTCACATCCTCCCCCCGTTGATCTGGAATTTCGTCCCGAAATTCCGTAGCTTCAGCCTCAGTAGTAGTTGTACCAGTTGCGAACAGTTGGGGATACTTTTGTTTCATCTGATCTTCGCGTTCCCAGGTGAACTCTGGGCCGCGACGTGAGTTCCAACGAACTCGAACGAGAGGTATTCTGGTATGTTTGAGGACCTTCACATCCCGGTCCGTGATCTCCACTGGTTCCTCGACGAATCGTAACTGCTCGTCGATCGTGAGCTCCTTCAAAGGAACTACGTGGGGCTCATCTGATAAACACTTCTTCAGGTTTGACACGTGGAAAACATTGTGAACTGCACTGAGTTCTGCTGGTAAGTTCAGTCTGTAGGCCACCTTGCCTATTTTCTCAATGACTTCGAAAGGTCCAACGTATCGTGGATTAAGTTTGCCCCGTTTCCCAAAACGAACCACACCCTTCCAGGGTGAAACTTTGAGTAGCGCTCGATCCCCAACCTGGAATTCGAGTAGTTTCCTGTCTTTATCGGCGTAGACTTTCTGACGTTCACGAGCTGCCGCCATTCGTTGTCGTATCTGAGCAATTTTCTCTGTTGTGTCAACTACATATTCTGGACCAATAATCTGACTATCCCCCACCTCTGCCCAACAAAGAGGTGACCGGCATTTACGCCCGTACAATGCCTCAAACGGAGCAGCTTTAATGCTGGTGTGGTAGCTATTGTTGTACGAAAATTCCACGAGTGGCAGATGCTTCTCCCAGCCGTTGCCAAAGTCAATTACACATGCCCTAAGCATGTCTTCGAGAGTCTGGATGGTACGTTCCGACTGCCCATCCGTTTGCGGGTGATAAGCTGTGCTCATGTCTAACCTTGAGCCAAAGGACTTGTGCATTGCTTGCCACAATTCTGATGTAAAACGTGCATCTCGATCCGAGATAATAGAGGTGGGCACCCCGTGCCTCGAGACAACTTCCTTTAGGTATACTTCTGCTAGAGTGGAGAACTTATCCGTTTCTTTGATAGCCAAGAAGTGAGCAGACTTCGTGAGTCGATCCACGATCACCCAAATAGTATCGTTACCCCGTTGTGATCTAGGCAGGCCAGTAACAAAATCCATGGAAATTTGCTCCCATTTCCATTGTGGTATCTCGGGTTGTTGAAGTGGGCCTGAAGGTTTCTGATATTCCGCCTTGACTCTTGCATAAGTCAAGCACTTGCTAACGTACGTTGCGATGTGTGCCTTCATGCTAGGCCACCAATATGTGGTTTTGATGTCGTGGTACATTTTGTCTGAACCAGGGTGCACTGAGTAGCGAGACTTGTGTGCCTCATCCATCACAAGCTCTCGTAGGTTGCCATAAAGTGGGACCCAAATGCGTCCTGTTACGTAGTAGGCACCGTCTTCCTTTTGTTCTAAACGTTGCCTCGAGCCGCGTAGGGCTTCAGCCCTGACGTTTTCTGGTTTCAATGCTTCTACCTGAGCGTTTTGTATTTGAGAAGGAAGGCTAGACTGTATAGTAAGTTGTAAAGCTCGTACGCGCTTGGGCGCAGTGTCCTTTCGACTGAGGGCGTCAGCCACAACATTGGCTTTGCCCGGGTGATACCTGATTGAGCATTCGTAATCGTTCAGCAGTTCGACCCATCGTCGTTGTCTCATATTGAGTTCTTTCTGTTTAAAGATGTGCTCAAGACTTCTGTGATCAGTGTAGATAGCACACTTGGTGCCATACAAGTAGTGTCGCCATATCTTAAGTGCAAAAACAACCGCTCCCAGCTCTAGATCGTGTGTAGTGTAGTTCTTCTCATGAACCTTGAGTTGGCGTGAAGCGTATGCTATAACTTTATCCCGCTGCATCAAAACACAACCGAGACCCTGAATAGATGCGTCGCAGTAGACCACGAAGTCGTCTGTGCCCTCTGGCAATGAAAGGATAGGTGCACTACAGAGTCTATCCTTTAAGTGCTGGAACGCTAACTCCTGTGCGTCTCCCCAACGATAAACCACGCCCTTCTGCGTTAGTGAAGTAAGAGGCTGAGCAACCTTAGAAAAATCCTTGATAAATCTCCTGTAGTAACCTGCCAATCCCAAGAATTGGCGAATTTCCGTTGGCGTACGAGGTGCAGGCCAGCTCTTGATTGACTCCACCTTGGATGGATCAACGTGAATCCCATCCTTGTTCACTACGTGGCCCAAGAAATGGACTTCACGAAGCCAGAAGTCACATTTTGAAAACTTGGCGTACAACTGTTCCCTTCGAAAGAGTTCCAAAATAAGCCGTAAGTGTTGCTCATGTTCCTCCTGACTCTTTGAATAGATCAGGATGTCATCGATGAAGACAATAACGAATTTGTCTAAGTAAGGCTTGCATACTCGATTCATCAAGTCCATGAAGACCGCCGGTGCATTTGTCATCCCAAAAGGCATGACCAAAAACTCATAGTGGCCATATCGAGTTCTGAAGGCTGTTTTGGAGACGTCCTCTTCTCGGACTCTCAGCTGGTGATATCCCGATCTCAAATCGATCTTCGAATAGTAGCTCGACCCTTGCAGCTGGTCAAATAGGTCATCAATGCGTGGAAGAGGGTAGCGATTCTTCACAGTCACCTTGTTCAGTTCACGGTAGTCGATGCACATTCTGAATGTACCGTCTTTCTTCTTCACAAATAGCACTGGAGCTCCCCAGGGCGAAGAACTAGGACGAATAAAACCCTTATCTAAGAGTTCTTGTAATTGCGTAGATAGCTCTTTCAGCTCTGATGGAGCTAAGCGATATGGTGCACGAGCTATAGGCGCTGCTCCAGGAGCTAACTCGATTTGAAACTCGACCTGGCGATGAGGCGGGAGGCCAGGTAGTTCCTCAGGAAATACCTCAGGATAGTCGCGTACAATTGGAAAGTCTTCTATCTTTCTTTCTTTCTTCGAGGTGTCGGTAACAAGAGCCAGAAAGGCAGTGTGGCCCTTACGCAAACACTTTTGAGCCTTAAGGGAAGAAATGATGCTCGTAACAGCACCACTCTTGTCGCCACGAATCATAAGAGGTTCCTCACCTGGACACGGAATGCGGACAATCTTTTCGTTGCAAAGGATCTCAGCTTGGTGTTGGGATAACCAATCCATTCCAATGACTACGTCGAAACTACCCAGAGTGATAGGAAGGAGGTCAATTGAGAAAGTGTGATCAGCAAGAACGAGATTACAACCCTTGACTACGTGTGTGACCTCTAAACTCTTACCATTAGCTAACTCTACTTCGTGTTTGGGATTCAAAGGTGTTGGGGTACGCTTAAGCAGTTGACTAACTTTTTGGGACACATAACTAGTATCAGCACCCGAATCAAATAAGACAGTAACGTAAAAGTCGTCGAGAAGGAACTTACCCGTCACAACATTGGGATCATTCCTTGCTTCTCCATTACCAATAACGAACATACGACCCCTTGCTCCATTACCATTGTTACCCCCATTGTTCCCATTCCCTTGATTGTTGTTGTTATTGTTGTTCTGGTTCCTGTTTAGCTGGGGACAATCTCTCTTGAAGTGGCCTTCAGCTCCACACTGAAAGCACCCTTTGTTGTTACCCTGCGGCTGCTGTTGCTGGCGTTGATTCTGTTGATCTTGCTGTTGCTGGCGATGCTGGTTTGCTGGGTATAAGCTTCTACAATCCTTTGCCGCATGACCTGGCTTGTTGCACCGATGACAGTTACCCCTGGTGCATGGCCCGCGATGATGCAGATTGCAACGATTACACTTGGGGTGATTTCCCTTGTATCCACCCTGACTTTGGCTACCTGACGATTGCTGACTAGGACTCTTATACTCTTCAGTTCTTCTCTGCTGCGACTGGGATTGAACAGAAGTCGAACCTCTGCTTGAAGCTCCATCCCATTTACGTTTGTTATCACTGGGAGGTTCAGAGGTAGCTGTAGCACTAATACGTTTTGGTAGCTTGTTCTGCTCCACCGCCTGATCAGTGAGACGGTGAGCCAACTGAACGACCTGCTGGTAGGTGGCGAGATTTGCTGATGTCACATGACTTTGGATTTCCGGTTTCAGACCCTTAAGATATAGTTCGATACGCTTAATTGGAGGGTCCACCATAGTAGGACACAGTAGTGCAAGCTCATTCGATCTCTTAGTATATGCCTCAATTTCCGACCCCGTCATCTTGAGGTTGAAGAACTCAACTTCCAGCTTATGTATGTCGTCACGACTGCAATATTCTTCCTTGATCATCTCTTTGAAATTGTTCCATGGGGTGGCGTTAGCAGCAACCAACCCCAGCATTTGCACTTGGGCGTTCCACCAGGTGAGGGCTAAACCCTCGAGAGTGCCGGTAGCATATTTCACCCTGCGTTCCTCAGGGCATTCGCACATCTCGAACACAGACTCTAGTTTCTCAAACCAGTGGAGGAGACCTACTGCTCCTTCAGTGCCACTAAAAGTAGTGGGTCGGCAGTCCATGAAAGTTTTGAAGGTGCATACGGGTAGTTGAGCATGTTGACCTGTTGCGAGTGTAAGAAAGGACAAAGTTTAACACAAGGATAGGTTCACGAGAGTAGGATCTAAAGATCCTAGAATGAGTTATAAACTGCAGGGTATACCTCCTGCCTGTGCGGCTGCAAGTGCCGCAGCAATCTGTTCGTTAATCAGAGCCGTCAACTGGGCTTGAGTCATGTTGATGCGTCCAGACATGATCTTCATATCAAAAGAAGTATGTGTGAGAGGGGTTCGCGAAAGTGCGATGACAGAAGAGAGTAAGCACACACGTGTTCAGGCAAGAGTAGCTATACTAGCTAAGCATATCATGAGCAAAGTTCTACGTAATCTAGCATGTAGGTAATATAACATAAACCATATCACCTAGAATGTCGAGTCTTGCACGTGGAGTGAAGCGTCGTTGTGGATCGTAGAGCACTGTACAGGTTATAGTCTGGTTTTAACAAAAACGTTTTCCTTTATTAAAACCAAGTTCTCTATAACCAATGGCTCTGATACCAATCTGTCACACCCCCAAAATCCACCTGCGGAGTATCACCGCTTGGAGGCGTGACTGACCAGGATCAAACCACTAATCATATTGAACAAGTAAATATTTAATGTAACAGTCAAACCAACACGATTAATATCCAAAACAAACATAGTTAAGTTATGAGCGGAAGCAAAATGTTCGAAACCAAATTCAAAGTTTAATTATCCAAATGTTTAACATGGCACACAGCTGTCCATGTCCCACAACGACTCTTCCTTGTGCAAGCTCCAGCTAAGGACCTATAGACCTGCAAAGCATGTAGTAACGAGTCAACAACTAGTTGAGTGAGTTCACGGTTGGGTGTTCGTTTTAAGTTGTTCCAAAAACAGTTTTCCTTTAGCTGGCGTTCCTGCCGTGGGGGTTACCCCATAGTTGAAAACGTGATTTGTTTAACCCTTTGTTTAACCCATTTACTCTGGCAATCCTGCCGTGGGGGCTACCCCATGATAGTTATCTGGCATTTCGGCCGTGGGGGCTACCCCATGTATCCACTAGACTCGTTACCATATCGACTACTGACTGAAGTCATGTTTAAGTGCCCTGAAACTGTCAATGTCTATCAGCATTGACGTGCCCCAGATCCATTAGTTCACGCCCGTCCTCTGCGGCACGGTGTGAGGCTTGTCAGACCTAAATAGCGCTATCTAACTAATGACCCGCTCGCCATTGGCTCGGCGATTAAGTCGATATAAAAAGGAGGGACTTCGTGATAGAGTTTTGGTCTAGTACGAGTTATCTGTCCGTGAGGACGAGGAATTACATTCCTGAACCATTACTGTCCTACCCAAGAAAGGACGAGGAATCCATATTCCTTAACCCCATTCCCAACCCCTGGGAATCCCATGCTTTGTGGAGTGTGAACTCACCTTGGTTTGCTCGGCAGATTACACAGAAAGGTCACGTCTAAAAGCTAGTGGTCAACCTCGTCCTAACATGGTTATCATACAAGTCAGGTTTTGGTTTCACAGAGTGTACATAAGTTTACGTACAGTCTAACAAGTTGTGTACACGTACTGATCATGGCAACCACATAACAAACAAGCATACAACATATCCAACTTGTAAAATATAACTAAGCCCAAAAGAAACCGTCCCAATTAGTTAAGCAGTCCCACAGCCTCCTCGGCCCAATTAAATACATGTAAAAGTGACTTGTGCGGTCCGGATTGGGTTGTGCGACTAAAGTGTATTGTGCGAGTGGACTCATCCGGCCCAAACACTTACCCGGCCCAACAGTTTAATCAATTAAACAACTTGTGCGACTAGGCCAGACTTGTGCGATCAGCTTTATTACCCAGCCCAATATCTACGGCCCACATATATACCTACGGCCCAGTAACCACAACAGACTATCTTGTGCGACTGTGGACAGCTTGTACGATCAGGTCCTCTTGTGCGACCTGATCAGCTTGTGTGAATGGACTCCTTGTGCGATCAGGAGTGTTGTGGGAATGGATTTAAATATCCGAATATCTTGCCATTCGGTTACAACCAATTATCTATTTCCAAAATTACCATCAATCAATCAATAGTTTCATAAATCAAAACCCTATTGATGTCTAACTGCTACATCGGTTTTATCGTAACATCATCATCCACCCATCATACTACAAGAATTATCACAACACTAGCATGCCACCTAGATTATAGAGTACCATGTGTGATCTACATTGATTTACACATTCTTATGGGACTCACATGGCACTGACACCTCACATGAACATCATCGAATTTAACAACAATGGCCGACAATCATATAATCATCTCAAAGATTATTGGACTAAAATATAATATGTGATATTTACTAATTGTTTTCAACTTGGAACTTGAACTAAACAGGGATCACATGGCCGACAATTTCATATTGTTGTCATGTTGTTATTTGACCAAAACATATAGTGGCTGCAAGTTTGATTTATAAACATATGAAATTCTAATTCACGATTCACACATAACAAATATCATTGGACCGATTTATGTATACAATTTTCATATCACATATCAGTATCATGTACGCATAATCAGTATCATGTACGCATATATTATCATCACAATTATTACAATTCAATCACATAATACTAGTAACAGTCCTTGGTAACATAAATGATCACATGGCCGCCATTTTGATTGTCATGTTTATCCAACTTTATCAACTATTGACCTCAAATCTATTGAATCATCAAAGCCTATTGCTA
The DNA here is from genome assembly GCA_030545235.1 of Helianthus tuberosus. Lineage (NCBI taxonomy): Eukaryota > Viridiplantae > Streptophyta > Magnoliopsida > Asterales > Asteraceae > Helianthus > Helianthus tuberosus. Next base: position 117,145,277 of record CM060363.1, read on the forward strand.
CATCAACATGTGTCATCATAGATCCGATTGCACATAAGCAGAATCATCATTCAATATTATAACAACTACAATATCAAGTATCAAGTATTAACAAGTTAACAAATTATGAGACACTAACCGAAAGATAGAGGGTGATCCGATTCGAGGAATGATCTTGAAGAGAAGGGGATGCTTGCCGTCGGCTTAGAGAGAGAGAAGAGAGCACTAGGGTTTGGTGTGTAATATGAAATTGCAACAAATGATTAACAAACTCTCTAAAGGTGTGTGTGTAGGCGTATGAGAGAGTGGGCCGAACCCACCCTTGGGCCGCCCTTGGATCGGATGTAAGGAGTGTAGCCCAAATGGGCTTGTGCGATCGGGTTAGTGTTGTGCGTTTGGGTCGTTCATAAAATACATACATACATACCACACAACATATAACACCTAGCATTCAATAAAATAACATTCCATTAAATCATCTTATTCACATAATCACATGATGTTTACATTGCACCAAGATACTAAGATAGGTTCGAAATACGAGTTGTCACAATATACGTGCCAAGGCCGGAGCCCATTTTTTTTAAATTTCATTGTTGTGGTTTGCAGAAACAATTTACTTTTCCTATTGTTGAACAATTTATATTTCCTGCACTAGAACAATACGATGACCAAAGGTGGATGGGTCCTGGGTTTCAGGATGAAGCCCTTGGTCATCAGTTAGTATAACCTGTTTTGAATGTCGTAACGGTTGAAGGTGGACAGGTCCCGTTTTGAGATAGAACCTTCAACCGTTACGTAAGTATGGTAAAGACTAATTGTGCTTTTGGTGGATGGGCCTCGGTTTGAGGTGAAACCAAAAGCACAACTTTTGACATGTTAATAATATAACTTCCTTTTGACTTATTTGTTGTTGCCTTTTAATTTCTGTCATTCATTTCTTAATGTAGATTTTAGCGTTGCAAAATTTTGAACAAATACCTTGATCAATATACTCAGTGACATATTATGAAAACTTTTATTAAATAGAACTTCTAAAAATTCAATCAATTTTAGAGAAAACTTCTAAAGAATAAAAGATAGTCCACTTTCTAAAACCTGCTTTGACAATATTTGTTTGATCAAGGTTTTAATTTCAAACTAGTATCACTTCCAAATATTTCAATCAAATATCCCGAAACGCATCCCAAAAGCACATTTTGAAGATATATCCTGAAGATATATCCTTTTCAGGATACTTAAACCTTATCCTGAATTATAAAATTTATGTAAGGTTTATAAAGGAAAGATCATACCAGGAACTGAGTCTAACCCTAGTATTATTCTCCAATCCCTTTCGCTACTTCTCTTACTAAGATGTCCCCAGTTCGAGACTCTTAGCTCAACTTTGACCCTTTGTGCATCATACAATTGCTTTAGATGGAATGTCCCCTGTGCATGAAGTCCTTAAGCACTTAGAAAATTTTCGAACAATAGTTCCAATTGTATAGACAATTTTTGTATTACAGGGGTAAAACCCAAAATATACTGGAGATAAATCCTTCGTATCCTGGGGGAAATCCCAAATTTTCGTGCGCTACAGGCGGGAATGTATAAACTCCAAGACTTAGAAAGGTGAAATCCTTTAAACCTTAGAGAGTATGAAAATACCCTTTCGTGAGAGAGGGTGATCAATCCTCATATACCTTTAGGATTCAGGATATAGCCAATAGTAACGAAATTGTCAGCCACTTTTACATGGACTGGTCCCGCCACCTTGAACTATTCCCGAATAACTTGCGCTCCAGGCGGGGTGTTTAAACCCAATTCGTAAGAAAGGTGAATACCTTCAAACCTGTGAAGGGATCAGGATCCCTTATACGTGAGAGAGGGGGCCAATCCTCTAATCTTCCGAAGTATCCTGAGTGTGTATCCTGGTGCTATATCCCGAATTATATTCTGCAAGACCACTATAAGCTAAGGTGGGTGTTAGCCTGGCTAACACCCCTCCGATGCTTAAGTCAGTAATAGATTCAAAATAGTAAATAATATCAAAATTTAATAAGAGAGACAGAATTCATACCATCCTGAGTTGGAATTTAAATTCCATACTCACTTAAAATAGAGCTTTAGATGTATAGCATTCCAGGATCTCGGTAGCATATCCCCCTCCACATTCATGAGTCGGTATGCTCCTTTTCCTGATTCTGATTCAACCTCGTAGGGTCCTTCCCATTTCGGAGCCAACTTTCCATCAGCAGGATTAGTGGTATTCTGAAAAGCTTTTCTTAATACCCAATCTCCAACCTGAAATCTTCTAGTCCTTATATTCTTGTTATATGCTTTAGATATCCTCTGTTGATATGCTGCCATCCTTAGCCTTGCAGCATCTCTTGTCTCATCAATAGTATCCAGTTCCTGGCATAAGACTTCAGGATTCTGCTCAGGATTCCGGAGGATAGACCTTGCAGTAGGTATCACCATCTCTGTTGGAATCACTGCTTCCGCTCCAAATACCAAGGAAACGGAGTTTGGCCTGTTGCATTTTTTACCGTCGTTCTATCAGCCCACAAGACAAAGGGCAGTTCTTCTGCCCATCTTCCTTTCTTGGCCCCTAATCTCTTCTTCAAGTTGCTGACAATTATCTTGTTTGAGGATTCAGCTTGTCCATTTGCTTGAGGATGTACCGGGGTAGACGTGATCATTTTGATTCCCCAACTTTTGCAAAAGTCAGTAGTCCTCTTGCTTATAAACTGGGATCCATTGTCACAAATGATTTCAGCTGGTACTCCAAACCTGGTCAGGATATTTCTCTTTATAAAAGATACTACTTCTTGATCTCTAACTTGAACAAATGCTTCTGCTTCAACCCACTTGGAGAAATAATCCGTCATTGCCAACATGAAAACCTTTCCTCCTGGAGCCTTTGGAAGCTTTCCCACTATATCCATACCCCATTTCATGAACGGCCAAGGGGAAACAATAGGATACAGCGGTTCAGCAGGCTGATGTAATATGTTACTATGTCTTTGACATGCGTCGCATCTTCGAGCATATTCTATGGCATCTTTCCTCATCGTCGGCCAATAATATCCTGTCCTTAATACTTTTGAGAATAAGGATCTGCCCCCAGTATGGTTACCACAATCCCCTTCATGTATATCCTGAAGTACTTCTTTGGTTTTGGGATCCTCCAAGCACCTCAGATATGGTCCTGCAAGAGATTTCTTATACAAAACATCATTTATAATAGTGAATCATGATACCTTCATTCTAAAGGCTTTAGGATTCTCATTCTTTGGGATGTGTCCTTCCTTGAGATATCTCATGATTGGAGCCGTCCAGGACTTAGGATCCTCCTCAGGATACTCATCATTAGGATCCTGAATACTTATTACTTCCTTATCCTGAGGATTCGTCGCAGGATATAGGATATGTAATATTGGTATTCGGGTTCCTTTCGGTATCCTGACCGATGATCCCAGATTTGCCAAGGCATCAGCTTCAACATTATCCTCTCTTGGTACCTGTTCAAGTGTAAAAATATCGAAATATCCTGCTAATTTTTTGAGAATTTCGAGATACTCAATTAACTTCTCTCCTTTAACTGCATAGGTTCCATTAAAATGATTAGTGATTAACAAGGAGTCAACATATACTTGCAAATTCTTGATATTCATATATTTAGACAACTCTAATCCTGCAATTAAAGCCTCATATTCTGCCTCATTATTAGTAGCAGGAAATTCACACCTAATAGCCTGGGGTAATATCTCCCCCTGTGGCGATTTTAGTAGTATACCTAAACCTACACCTCTTACGTTAGATGCACCATCAGTATATAATGTCCATCATTCTAAGTTTTCTCCTAGCTGCTGTACTTCTAAATCTACTTCATTTTGAACGTCACTACTGAAATCAGCCACAAAGTCAGCTAAAGCCTGAGACTTTATGGCATTTCTAGGCTCATATACTAAGTCATAAGCACTTAATTTTACTGACCACTTAGCCAACCTACCTGACATTTCGGGTTTCCTAAGTACGTTTTTAACAGGATAATTGGTTTTAACATGAATCCTATGTGTCTCAAAATAATGTCTAAGTTTTGTTGATGCCATAACTAGGGCTAATATCAATTTCTCTAGATGAGAATATCTGGTTTCAGCATCTAGTAAACTTTTACTAACATAATAGACAGGATATTGCTGACCTCATGGTCCTTTATAAGAACGGCACTTACAACATTCCCTGATACAGCGAGGTATAGGGATAGTGGTTCACCATTTTCAGGCTTTATCAATAGAGGTGCAGTTGAGAGATATTGCTTCAAATCCTGCAAGGCTGCTTCATGCTTTGCTCCCCATTCGAACTTCTTATTCTTCTTGAGGATATCATAAAATTCCTTGCATTTTTCCGAGGATCTTGAAATAAATCTGTTCAATGCTGCCACTCGGCCTGTTAACCGTTGAACATCCTTCATATTCGAAGGTGATTTTATATTCAGGATAGCTCTAATCTGCTCCGGGATCGCTTCTATGCCTCTTTTGGTCACCATATATCCTAGAAACTTTCCTGCCCCCACTCCGAAGTGGCACTTAGCAGGATTCAGTTTCATGTTATACTGATCCAGGATATCAAATGCTCCCTTAATATCCTGGAGGTGATCCTCAGCCTTTTTAGATTTCACCACCATATCGTCAATATATACCTCCATGGTGTCCCCCAGCTTGTCTTTAAACATCATGTTTACCAACCTCTGGTATGTTGCACCTGCATTTTTCAAACCAAAGGGCATAGCAGTATAACAATAAATACCTGTTGGTGTCATGAAGGCAGTATCCTCCTGGTCCGAAGGCTCCATTTGAATCTGCTGAAATCCTGAGGATGCATCCATGAAGGTTAACATCTCATGCCCGGCAGTAGCATCCACCATTGCGTCAATATGGGGAAGAGGAAATGGGTCTTTAGGACAAGCCTTGTTCAAGTCCGTGTAATCTACACAGACTCTCCATTTCCTATTTTTCTTCTGTACCACGACTACATTTGCCAGCCATCTTGGAAACTTGACTTCTCTGATCATTTTGGACTTCAACAATCTTTCAACTTCCTCTTGTATGATTGTATTTCGTTCAGGAGCAAACTTCCTTCTTTTTTGCTGAACAGGCTTGAACGACCTGTCAATTCCGAGCTTGTGAGTAATAATGTCTTTGGATATACCTGTCATATCCTCATGCTTCCATGCAAATGTTGACATCCTGCACTTCAAAAAGTTAGTTAATTGCTCTTCAATATCCTGAGGGATATTGGTTCCTAGGAGCACCGAGATATCGGGATTATCCTGATCCATGATAACTTTCTTCATATCCTGCTCTGAAGCCTCCACGATATCCTGGGCCCGCATCTTTAATTGCTATGCTTCACTAGGCTTGGTTAAGGATTTCATTGAGGATGAGTAGCATTCCTTCGCCTCCTGCTGATCACTATCAACTTTGACGACCCCCCAAGGGGTAGGGATCTTGATGCACTAGTGATAAGTCGATGGCACAGCCTTCATATCATGGATCCATAGCCTGCCTAGTATGATGTTATAACAGGATAGGGATTCCATCACACAGAAGCGTTGTATCGAGTTGACCCCTTCAACATATACTGGCAATTTTATCTCCCCTACGGTATTCCTAGCTTCTCCACTGAAACCAACGAGCACAGTGGACTTCGAAGTAATGTCCATTGGAGATACATTCATCCTCTTCAATGTTTCCAGCTGAATTATGTTGACAGAACTACCATTGTCCACTAATATCCTGCGTACAAAATGGTTAGCAACATATAATGTTATTACGAGAGCATCATGGTGCGGATCCTGAACAGTATCCATGTCATCACTATCGAAAGTGATCACTTTATCGGTTGTAAGGGTAGTCATTCTGGCTGGTTTGTCTCCCCTTTCAGTCTTAGCTTCCTTTGCATGTCTCTTGGCTGCAAAATACGAAGTCCCACAAATGTCGGATCCTCCTGAAATAAAGTTAATTATTTTGGCATCTGCTGGGGGTGATGCTGCTCGTTCAGGATCCTTCTCAGGATCCTGACCTTTATTCTTCTTTCTTCCCAGCAAATCCTTCAGGTACCCCTTGCTTAATAGGTAGCTTATTTCTTTCCTTAGAGCAATGCAATCCTCGGTCACATGTCCGAAATCTTCATGGAAGGCACACCACTTGGATTTATCCTTCCAATCAGGTTTCTGCTGGTTCTTTCGAGGCCACCTAGCTTTGTCTCCTAAACCCTGCATAGCATACACTAACTCAGGTATATTAACAGAAAAGCAGTATTCAGATAATTCAGGATATTCTTCAGGATCCTCGTCTTCAACAGCATTCACTTTCTTGTTATCATTTCTGCCATATGGCTTGGAGTGATATGGTTTATACGAGGATTCTGATTTCCTGTTGGTTGGTTCGTAGGTTGAGGTAGAATTCATCCTCTCTTGCATCTTTTTGTCATCTTCCAAGCGGATATATCTCAAAGCCCTGTTACGAGTTTCGTCAAGATTCCTGCAGGGATTCATTACAAGATCCTGATAAAACTGAGAATCCTTTTGTAACCCCATCTTAAAAGCCTGCACAGCTGTTGCAACATCAAGATGTGGGATATCCAAGGATTCCCGACTAAACTTGTTCACATAGTCCCTCAAGGATTCCTGAGGTCCTTGAGTTATCCTGTAAAGATCACTGGTTAGTTTCTCAAAGCTCCGACTGCAAGAAAACTGACTATTAAATAAATTAACCAAATGAGCAAACGAAGTAATTGAGTGAGGAGGAACATTTAACAGCCATTTTAAGGCTGATCCTGTCAAGGTAGAACCGAAACCCTTGCACAAGCATGCTTCCTTGAGCTCTGGAGGAATAGGGTTAATCTCCATTCTTTCTCTATATTGGGCAACATGCTCTTTAGGATCCGTAGTCCCATCATACAATTTCATGTTGGGGGTCTGAAATCTTTTTGGGATTTCAGCATCACAGATAGGATATGCAAAGCGGGATATCCTGTGGCTGTCTTGGGATACTTCCGGAATTGGCTGGACCACTCCAGGCACACTGGATATCATGTCCTTCAATTTCTGAAGTTCCCTAGTAAACGTTGACGTCATACCTGCATCCTGCAAAGACCCATTATTATTAGTAGCAAGAGTATTATTATCTGACAAGTTACCAGTCTGAGGATTTTGGCCATATCCTGAAGCATATCTTGAGCTCCTCACAGTTGACATCCTGACCGAGGAGGGTATCTCAGGAATATGATTATGAGAATAGCTTGGCACGATATTCCCCCGGTTATCTTCAGTGTAAACAGCAGAACTGAAGTTCAAAGCTCTAGGCTGCAAAGGAGTGACAATTTCTTCAGCAGGTCTACTTAGGCCAGATTTCAAGAGTTGTATCTCTCTCATCAGCATCCGATTAGTTTCCTGCTGCTGCCTCATCTGTTCCTGTACACTACCAAACAAATTCAGAATTTCATCATTAGAAGCCAAAACAGGACCAGATCCCTGAGTAGCGGGAGCGGGGATAACATCCCGAGCCACATGACTTTCAGTTCCATGTGAAGAAGTTTGCATTCGTGGAGGAGGAGGTGGAAGCACCGAACCAATTGTTGCAGAGGTTATAGCAGACATGGTGGAAGAGCTCATGTTTGATCTCGAGGCCATTGAAAACAATGTAGCAAAAAGTTTTGACAAGCCGAGTAATGATTTTACTAAAGTTTTTAGCAAAAATAGCACCACTTGCCCCACGGTGGGCGCCAAATTGTTTTGGTCAAAAATTACCGAAGCAATTAAGTGATCAAATTAGTTAAGTGAGGTAGTGTGCTAGAATTATGTGTGAAAAATATGTTAACCAATTTTATTGTAAAAACAGTTTCAGGATACAGCTCAGGATATAAAGTTGTATCTATGATCAAACAATGAGCAAAAAAGTAAAGGTTGACACGTGATATACGAGGAAAGCCCTTGATCAATCTAGATCGCCGGTACAAAACCTCGGGAGCTGACAATCGCAGCTGCCTTGTTCTTCTATTACTTCAAATATCAGGATACAGTGCAGGATGTGATGCGGATCAACTAGGTGTTACAATGTAATTCGAATACAAGTGTTTGTGTATAGTGTTTGCTGTGAGCTAGAAAGCAAAAGTGTTCGAAAGTGTGTGTAAAAGTTGCGTTCCTTAATCTGATCCGCCCCCATCTATTTATAGTAAAAGAAATGCAACAAACTATCCTAATAAACCAGGATCCGGTGAATATTCCCCACTCGAACGTTGTAGACCTGGTCTTTCGGGTTCAACGTCTCTCACATAACAAATACGCCCGAGTCTTGAGGAGAAGAAGTCCATCTGACCGTTAGTAACACACAGCCTCTAACCTGCACGTGGTTAATTTAGTTAACACCAGGATATCGCCCAGGATGTTAGCAATATCCTAATCCAGTATCCTGATCACAAGTAAACAACCAAAAGCAGGATATTAGTCAGGATGTATATACTCAGAAAATGACCCATAACAAATATTAATTATCTTGTGGCAGCTCCCAGCTCCCAAATCGGCCCAGGCCCAACATCACATCCTTATCATGGACTATTGGCAACATATAATCATCAGCTCCATTTGATTCGAATTTTTGGGCAGCCTTCATAAAGGACTTTTGGGCTCTCAAAAACACACTTTTGGGCCCTCGAAATTGGGAAGCAACTTGATTGAACTTTTGGGGGCTCTCATAATCGGAAAATATCATCTATCATCGACAGGAGGGGGCAGCCGTATACCCTCCTTTGGCTCTCAAACTCATCACGACAACATCATCATTATTCATCATTAATCATCCACAACTAGCCAAATAATCATGTCTTCATCACTATCTCAAGCTTGTGATCGCGTCCATTCAACAATGAGCGGCTAGTCTCGTCGGTTTCACCCCGGTGTAGATTGTTGTAAGATTTCTAGGGTTTATACATTTGTATTTTAATTTGGTTTTGTGACAAATTGTTTAGTATTTGAAACTTATGATAATTGTCGTGCATTTGAATTGAATTTGTGAATTATCTAATGATGATAAAGTTATGACTTTGCGAAATGAATTTGTGCACTTATTCCCTATCGTAGGTTAGGATTTACATGTACGAGGCAACAAAGTGCATTACGGTCCGTTGTCTATGACGTTGATAGCAATTGGCACCTAAGCTTCATGATAGTAATCCGTTAATCACTATATGCAATTGAATCAAGTTAAAACATGTAGGAACCCTGGGTCTTGCAATTATCGAACCGGGTGTGATCCGTATTCTCATTTCTTGTTTCAACTTTCTAGTTAGTATTTTAGTTGCAATTTTAGTTAATCACAAGTGTTTTAGATAATACCCATTGTTGGTTCACTCCGATTTATTTTCAAATCAATTGAACAAATAAAATTAGCAAACTTCATAATCACGTTGTACATTGTTTGTAAATAGTCTAACTAATCGAACAGGTCGTGCGATACTGACCACATACTCTTCATGGATACGATACCCGACTTACCCTAGCTACCTAGGTTTATTTGGGTTTTTGACTGATCGGGACGACACGGTCACGTCAAAATGGCGCCGCTGCCGGGGAGCTAGTGCGCTTAGTATTTCATTGCTTGTTCGATTTTAGTTTAGTTTTTTTTCTTTCTTGTATATCCGTGATTTTACTATGGGTGGTCGAGCTTGCCTGTGCAGGTACATGTTTTGCAGACACCATCTTTCAATATGAATTGGGTAGATGATGATCCGTGTGAGTGTTGCGGAAGTAGAGAGCATTATTTAGAGGATTTCTCTGTTTTCTACGAAAAAGTTCAAGCCTACAAGGATCTGGAAGACTACCTCAGCGGATTGTGTAACACCCGTGTCATTTCAACCATCAAACAAATACCAAACCAATGAAATAATGTATTTCATACTTTGGACTTGCATAATTATGTGTATCTTTTACACATATCAACTCTTGTTCGATTTCGAGCTCTATATCGCTTTCTGGAAGGTTATACGCGCACTAATGCGTAAATATAACCAGTTTAATGCAACGAACACTCCGGAATAGTGAAATAGGCTTAACATACCTTAAATAACCTATACATAACTTAGATATAAGTTTTGGAAGGTTTGGTGTGGTGAAATCAAAGTTAATTCGCTTACAGGGACTAAAGTTGACAAACTGCGAAAGTATGCCAATTTAAACTGTAACAGACATTCCGGAACATGACCATAAGTTAAACACACCATAAATATCCTTTACATAGCTTAGAAATAGGCTTTGAGGTGTTCGGTATGCTAAAATAAACTTTTGGAACATTCAGGGACTAAAAGTGTCAAAAAGTGCACAAGTTTGCATTTTCGCGCATAACTTACGTTCTGAATACATCTGGACATCCAAAAATTTATGTAAGCATGACTATATTATATTTTAGTGTTCGCCTTAAGAAAAATCCATTCGTCGCGTCATTTGGATCGTTTTTCGCGCTTGTGCGCATTCCGTCGTAATTAAGCGAACATCGCGTTCGTACGGCTAAACGAACCGACATCCGAGATATTTTTGAGCATGTTTTAAAGTTCCCTATACTTTAACTTCATTTTAGAGCTTTGAAATGGGGTTAACGGGCCTTAAACGTGTCAAAAATGGCCTAAATACAGTTCAGGGACCAAAAGTGTAATTCTGCCAAAGTTAACCCATACGATGCGTATGGTATATATACCATACGATGCGTATGGGGTCTCCAGACCAGGTGCAATGTATTAACAGCCTGTTAACAGCTGTTTACCACTCCTAATCCCAATGCCAAGTGTTGATCTCTTATGGTGAGTGACCAAATGAGCCACCATAAGCTTCCGACACTTGTACGGGTGAGATCAAGGCACGTTTCCCGATAAACGATCCTAACGGTGGTGCATTTACTATAAATACCCATCCATACTCAACACAAAAACCCACAAATCTGATTAAGAAAGCTCTAAGTTGGAACCTTCGTTTCATACGTGAGCTATTTTGATCCGGGTTAGCATTCGGGGACCCTTCGTAAGTATTCTTTCGTTCTTTTCCTTATTATTTACTGCTTTTCGAGTCAGAAAGTCAAACTTTGTTTGACTTTCAGCGTTGACCAGTAATGGTCAATGCGAAGTTCGTAGGAACTTCGCAACGTGAGTGTAATCACGTTGGTTATAGTCCCTTGGGACTATGCCCACTGATTACCACGTTGTCTAGGGTCGTAGGGTAGGCGATCTAATAAATCGCCTATACCTTCGAACCCGACCCAGTTTGGTCGATCGTTAGGATCCGACCAAACACATTAGGTGGCCATAGTAGGTAGGGAATAACCTTCCGAGGTTATACCCTATGGTCACATCGTTTAAGTAGTTGTATGATAGGTAGTTTATATGCCTTAGGTAAATTACCAGAATACCCTTTTCATGTATAATTGGTAATTAAGCATATGTAACCTAAACCTTTGTCACATAACTGATTATGTAATATGTTTAGGCATATAACACTTGTCATAAGGCTAGTTAGGCGGTCCGAACGCGTTTCACGCGCGCGACACGTTAAAGTAGCATAAGCTACCCAAACGGGTCGTAATGGGTCGTAGACAGTTATGTTAGGTTTCATTTAGTATGTAGGCTTTGTTAAACCATATCACACGAGTCTCCACACTCGTTTGGTTTACAAACCCTAATGCTACCCAGTCTTCCGATTTAGGTCCGGTTTATTAATGTAGCTACCTATATTAGGTGCCGTTTGATATCCGCGATCTCTAGCATTGTTTAGTTGTTACTCAAGGACTACTGAGCAATCTCAGGTGAGTACATAGACCCCTCTTTTACTGTTTTCCAAACTGTTTTGGGGTGAAACACATGTGCCTACTTGTTACTTTCATGCTTTCCAGTTTTCACATCATATACCGACTATGTTTGTTAGTACGCTATTAGTACATGATTTACATTACTTTTCTGCTATGTATGTTGACTGATAACATGCTAAGCACATTGATTTACATTACTTTTCTGCTATGTATGTTGACTGATAACATGCTAAGCACATTGATTTACATTACTTTTCTGCTATGTATGTTGACTGATAGCATGCTAGCACATTGATTTACATGACTTTTCTGCTTTGTATGTTAACTTAGCATACTTAGTACATTGTTTTCATATGACATGTATACGACTGCTATAACATTTGGTTTGCACAAACGGGTCTTTAATACAATTCTTTTGATAACCTTGACTGAAAGGGTTATCCGACTGTCTCAAGGCTTGAATGTATGCGTTAACTTACCACATAAATGTTTGTATCAATGTATCATGCATCACTTTGCAAAACATAACTTTTGATATATTCAGAATACTTTGTTTTGTACATTTTACTTATGGTTTAAGTAGTCTTATTTTACTTACCATACATAACATTTGTTACACAATTATTTGACTACTATTGGACATGGACATTTGACATGATTTACATTTTGACATCTTATTCAATACATTTGACAATTGGTTTAAACATGGACTTCTTACATTGTTTGGTTTGGTTTGATTAAGTGATTAAGTAACGATGCGTGTGTAATATGATACAAGCATGGTGGATACGCCGCTGGTACTTCCTATATATAAGTGTTTGTATGGTATTACATATCGTAGCGTTATTTGAATCATTTCAGTTTGATACATATAACATTTTATACAAATAACATATTTTTCACAAGACATTGTTTTATAACAACTTATCTTATACAAACTCAGTTACATGGTTATTCATTTAACCATACATTATTCACTTATTTATACATATCATCTGAACTCATTGTTTTTCAAACGATTTACAAAACAAAGCAAATAACAAGGTTCATGACTAAACATTTTCTCAAACATAAGTCATGGAACCTATTTTCACAAAACCTATGTATCTCACAGGCATTTTTATGCTGACGTACCTATTTTCACATGTGTTTTTCAGGAACTGTTGCATAAGGTGATCAAGATACACATAGGCAGACTTGGGCTTTAGGGACAATAAAAGATGCAAGACTAGTTAATTTTGTTGTATTTCCTTGATTGATTAGACATTGTAACACTTTTAATCAATAAAACGAAACTTCAATTGCCATGGATTTGAAACAATTAATTCTGTTACAACACTCCCCGATGTTTCCGCCACGTTTCGTATGTTCTACGTGGTCGGGGTGTGACAGAAAAGATGGTATCAGAGCCAATGGTTATAGGGAATTAGGTTATTAGTAATGCTTTGACCTAGTCTATAACTTTCTTAGGACCCTAACGCGAGTTTACTTGCGTTTAGTCATAAAACAATACCGTCACCTATCCTTAGGCGACTACCACAACAAGAACATAATTTTCGAAACCGCTTTGAAAACTAATCATCTGTTCTAGGATGATTGATTACTAGGTTTTGAACCCTCTATTATAAGGTTTTGAACCCTTTGAGTTTTCAAAACTCTCGTCAAGGTTTTGGGTCTTTTAATAATGTGAACACGTGCAAACTGGAAGGGTGAATGCCTGTATTCTGGGTTTTCTGGCTAGGCAAGCACTTCGTATACATCTCATCAGACGCGAGACCAGTTGTGCTTACCTGGGAATTCTTGGAATGAGTGTTCGCTTATAGGCGAGCATGTCTTCGCGATACGTTATTTTTGACCTATCTTACTTGATTCTTCATCGAGGTCGTTTGTTGCTTTGTAGTAACAAACAAATGACCACTATCCATTGCTTTCATCAAATTTGTTTCATCTCATTCTTTTCGTCTAATTCTCTCACTCGTTTCAATTCATGTTTCCTCTTTTAGAATGCCTCCTCGACGCGAAAATCAGATGACGCCTACCGAGCTGGCGGAAATCATCGCGCAGCAAATGGCTGCTGCCTTCCCAAATCTTTGTGCTCAAATAATACAAGCCATCAACAACAATAATGCCCTCTGCAGCTTCAAGACGTTCAACTCGGCCAAGCCATCCAAGTTCTCTGGGTCTCAAGGAGCGACAGCACTTCTGCAATGGTTCGAGAGTCTAGAGAGCACCTTCAGGCATGTACAATGTCCAAATGAGCGAAAGGTAGATTTTGCATCTAGTGTCTTTGAGAAACGAGCTTTGACGTGGTGGAACGGTGTGGTGAGAGATAGGGGTGCCGAAGTGGCACTGGCCCAAACTTGGGAAGAACTTCGAGCACTGATGATGAAGGAATTCTGTCCTCGTCACGAGATCAGGGCACTGGAAAGGGAATTCGACGACCTTAAGCAAGACAGCGGTGAACATCGAGCATACACTGATCGATATGAGGAGCTGAGCCTGTTGTGTCCTACCATGGTTACGCCTTTGGATAAGGCGATCGAAAAATACATTGATGGTCTCCCTGACACAGTTCAAGACATTGTTACTGGTAGTAACCCCACTACGGTTAGGCAGGCCATTGAGCTATCTGCAACGTTGACTGAATCTCAGATCAGGAAACGTAAGCTTTTCTGGAAGGGTGATAAGAAACCGATCGAGGAATCAAAGACCATGGATGTACAGACTGAATTCCCTGAGAAGTCAAAGAAGCAAAAGGCTTCTCAGAACTTCGCCATGGTTACTTACAGTAATCAAGCTATCCCGAACCAACCAGCTCAACCCCGTACTAGGAAGCCATACAATGGAACTTCACCCTTGTGTAACCGATGTGGCCTACATCATCATGCTAATGTGAAGTGCCGCGAATGCGAAATTTGTGGACTTAAAGGTCATGTGGCAAAAGTTTGCGTTGCAGCAGTTGCACCGAATCAAGCCGACAACAAACCCGCTCGAGCTCGCTTTCCACCAGGTTCTTGCAACAAGTGTGGTGAGATGGGACATTTCCGAAGAAATTGCCCAAAGCTTGCTAATGCTAATCCAGCACAGAGATGAGCATCTGATCGACTAGGGGACAACACTCTTTAGAAATAATCATATCTTATGTATTATTTTCTTTTGTTGTCAAGGTTCATGAAACAGTTGTTATCATTGTTAATAAATAAATCTTTTTATTTACATTACAATGTATTTATGTAGTTGTATGCATAAACAACATATCCCCTAAAATACCGACAATCGAGGAATCGTATTCCTTGAAAAGCAAACTACTCCCAAAATTCTTCTATTTTACAATCTCTTGCGTTTTCCACAAAGATCCTAAGTACCCGTCTCTTGTAAAGAGACGAAGTACAAGGTGCAAGTTATAATTCTGTACGAATACCCCAAGTACCACTATAAATTCTTAATAGGGTACCTAAGGGTATTTCCGTATATCCTAAATTATTGTGTACCTTAATTCGATATTGCGTTTTTCTGAAAACGAAAATCGAATTTTTGGTAGATCATCCTATCTTCATGGATGGATTCTTGAAATGATTAAAGTACCAAATGAAATCCACGAATTGGATTCCTGGTGTACTTTAAGTATCCGCGTCCAAAGATAACAAATTAATAACCAAGTTAAACAATTATGTGATTATGTGCTTATGTGTTTTCTTTTATGTTCTTGTGAAATCCAAGTTTTGTTATCCAAATCCTCGTAGAATATTCCATATCTTTGTATAAGGAAATTCAAAGTAGGATATCCAAAGGTACTATATTAAATCCTCAATGGGCTTCTACGTTGTAGTTAAGTCCCTCGGATTATATTGTACTATTCCATAATTAGACCCCTAAGTGGTCTAGTTAAACAGATTGATCCAAAAATCTGGTTAGAAATATCATGTGATGATATAGCTGAAAGGACTCCTTGGTGGTCTAATTAAAAAGATCATGTGTTGATCTGATTAAAAGGACCCTAGGGTAGTCTAGTCACACTCATCACAGATTTGATATTTTTCCCCTACACATCATGAAATGCACTGTGCGGACTGTGCAAGGAATTACGTAATTATGGACGCGTACATAATTATAAAATTTAGTGCACAGAAACCACAGCAAGTTTTGTCATGTATCTAGAGTTTACTCTGTTCATTTTTGTTTCTGAAGATGTAAAATGACTATTCCGTTCATTTTTGTTTCTTAAGATGTAAAATGACTATTCATTTTTGTTTCTGAAGATGTAAAATGACTATTCCGTTCATTTTTGTTTCTTAAGATGTAAAATGACTATTCATTTTTGTTTCTGAAGATGTAAAATGACTATTCCGATCATTTTTGTTTCTGAAGATGTAAAATGACTATTCCGTTCATTTTTGTTTCTGAAGATGTAAAATGACTATTCTGTTCATTTTTGTTTCTGAAGATGTAAAATGACTATTCCGTTCATTTTTGTTTCTGAAGATGTAAAATGACTATTCCGTTCATTTTTGTTTCTGAAGATGTAAAATGACTATTCATTTTTGTTTCTGAAGATGTAAAATGACTATTCCGTTCATTTTTGTTTCTGAAGATGTAAAATGACTATTCCGTTCATTTTTGTTTCTGAAGATGTAAAATGACTATTCTGTTTTGTTTCTGAAAATGTTGTGGAAAATGACTATTCTGTTCATTTTTGTTTCTAAAGGATGCCTGTTGAAAATAACTCTGTTCATTTTTCATTTCTGAAAAATGTTCGTTAAAGAGAAATTACAGGATTATGTCTTGTTCATCTTTAATGGTTATTTAACACAAAGTCACAGATAGACTCCTACGAATTAATTTCGGGACGAAATTTCCTAAAGTAGGGGAGACTGTAACACCCGTGTCATTTCAACCATCAAACAAATACCAAACCAATGAAATAATGTATTTCATACTTTGGACTTGCATAATTATGTGTATCTTTTACACATATCAACTCTTGTTCGATTTCGAGCTCTATATCGCTTTCTGGAAGGTTATACGCGCACTAATGCGTAAATATAACCAGTTTAATGCAACGAACACTCCGGAATAGTGAAATAGGCTTAACATACCTTAAATAACCTATACATAACTTAGATATAAGTTTTGGAAGGTTTGGTGTGGTGAAATCAAAGTTAATTCGCTTACAGGGACTAAAGTTGACAAACTGCGAAAGTATGCCAATTTAAACTGTAACAGACATTCCGGAACATGACCATAAGTTAAACACACCATAAATATCCTTTACATAGCTTAGAAATAGGCTTTGAGGTGTTCGGTATGCTAAAATAAACTTTTGGAACATTCAGGGACTAAAAGTGTCAAAAAGTGCACAAGTTTGCATTTTCGCGCATAACTTACGTTCTGAATACATCTGGACATCCAAAAATTTATGTAAGCATGACTATATTATATTTTAGTGTTCTCCTTAAGAAAAATCCATTCGTCGCGTCATTTGGATCGTTTTTCGCGCTTGTGCGCATTCCGTCGTAATTAAGCGAACATCGCGTTCGTACGGCTAAACGAACCGACATCCGAGATATTTTTGAGCATGTTTTAAAGTTCCCTATACTTTAACTTCATTTTAGAGCTTTGAAATGGGGTTAACGGGCCTTAAACGTGTCAAAAATGGCCTAAATACAGTTCAGGGACCAAAAGTGTAATTCTGCCAAAGTTAACCCATACGATGCGTATGGTATATATACCATACGATGCGTATGGGGTCTCCAGACCAGGTGCAATGTATTAACAGCCTGTTAACAGCTGTTTACCACTCCTAATCCCAATGCCAAGTGTTGATCTCTTATGGTGAGTGACCAAATGAGCCACCATAAGCTTCCGACACTTGTACGGGTGAGATCAAGGCACGTTTCCCGATAAACGATCCTAACGGTGGTGCATTTACTATAAATACCCATCCATACTCAACACAAAAACCCACAAATCTGATTAAGAAAGCTCTAAGTTGGAACCTTCGTTTCATACGTGAGCTATTTTGATCCGGGTTAGCATTCGGGGACCCTTCGTAAGTATTCTTTCGTTCTTTTCCTTATTATTTACTGCTTTTCGAGTCAGAAAGTCAAACTTTGTTTGACTTTCAGCGTTGACCAGTAATGGTCAATGCGAAGTTCGTAGGAACTTCGCAACGTGAGTGTAATCACGTTGGTTATAGTCCCTTGGGACTATGCCCACTGATTACCACGTTGTCTAGGGTCGTAGGGTAGGCGATCTAATAAATCGCCTATACCTTCGAACCCGACCCAGTTTGGTCGATCGTTAGGATCCGACCAAACACATTAGGTGGCCATAGTAGGTAGGGAATAACCTTCCGAGGTTATACCCTATGGTCACATCGTTTAAGTAGTTGTATGATAGGTAGTTTATATGCCTTAGGTAAATTACCAGAATACCCTTTTCATGTATAATTGGTAATTAAGCATATGTAACCTAAACCTTTGTCACATAACTGATTATGTAATATGTTTAGGCATATAACACTTGTCATAGGGCTAGTTAGGCGGTCCGAACGCGTTTCACGCGCGCGACACGTTAAAGTAGCATAAGCTACCCAAACGGGTCGTAATGGGTCGTAGACAGTTATGTTAGGTTTCATTTAGTATGTAGGCTTTGTTAAACCATATCACACGAGTCTCCACACTCGTTTGGTTTACAAACCCTAATGCTACCCAGTCTTCCGATTTAGGTCCGGTTTATTAATGTAGCTACCTATATTAGGTGCCGTTTGATATCCGCGATCTCTAGCATTGTTTAGTTGTTACTCAAGGACTACTGAGCAATCTCAGGTGAGTACATAGACCCCTCTTTTACTGTTTTCCAAACTGTTTTGGGGTGAAACACATGTGCCTACTTGTTACTTTCATGCTTTCCAGTTTTCACATCATATACCGACTATGTTTGTTAGTACGCTATTAGTACATGATTTACATTACTTTTCTGCTATGTATGTTGACTGATAACATGCTAAGCACATTGATTTACATTACTTTTCTGCTATGTATGTTGACTGATAACATGCTAAGCACATTGATTTACATTACTTTTCTGCTATGTATGTTGACTGATAGCATGCTAGCACATTGATTTACATGACTTTTCTGCTTTGTATGTTAACTTAGCATACTTAGTACATTGTTTTCATATGACATGTATACGACTGCTATAACATTTGGTTTGCACAAACGGGTCTTTAATACAATTCTTTTGATAACCTTGACTGAAAGGGTTATCCGACTGTCTCAAGGCTTGAATGTATGCGTTAACTTACCACATAAATGTTTGTATCAATGTATCATGCATCACTTTGCAAAACATAACTTTTGATATATTCAGAATACTTTGTTTTGTACATTTTACTTATGGTTTAAGTAGTCTTATTTTACTTACCATACATAACATTTGTTACACAATTATTTGACTACTATTGGACATGGACATTTGACATGATTTACATTTTGACATCTTATTCAATACATTTGACAATTGGTTTAAACATGGACTTCTTACATTGTTTGGTTTGGTTTGATTAAGTGATTAAGTAACGATGCGTGTGTAATATGATACAAGCATGGTGGATACGCCGCTGGTACTTCCTATATATAAGTGTTTGTATGGTATTACATATCGTAGCGTTATTTGAATCATTTCAGTTTGATACATATAACATTTTATACAAATAACATATTTTTCACAAGACATTGTTTTATAACAACTTATCTTATACAAACTCAGTTACATGGTTATTCATTTAACCATACATTATTCACTTATTTATACATATCATCTGAACTCATTGTTTTTCAAACGATTTACAAAACAAAGCAAATAACAAGGTTCATGACTAAACATTTTCTCAAACATAAGTCATGGAACCTATTTTCACAAAACCTATGTATCTCACAGGCATTTTTATGCTGACGTACCTATTTTCACATGTGTTTTTCAGGAACTGTTGCATAAGGTGATCAAGATACACATAGGCAGACTTGGGCTTTAGGGACAATAAAAGATGCAAGACTAGTTAATTTTGTTGTATTTCCTTGATTGATTAGACATTGTAACACTTTTAATCAATAAAACGAAACTTCAATTGCCATGGATTTGAAACAATTAATTCTGTTACAACACTCCCCGATGTTTCCGCCACGTTTCGTATGTTCTACGTGGTCGGGGTGTGACAGATTGTATGAATATAGGAGGGCGGAGTATGAAGATTTCAATGGTCCATCCTCATATGATCCATACGGTAATCCACCACCACCACATTATCAAGAATACTACTATGAACCCGAATTGACACATTTTTCAAATTACCGGGAGGAGTATGATGATTATTATAATGAATACCCTTTACCGGCATACGAGAAACCACAAGATTCAATGCATTCCAAGCTTGATGCTCTCATAAACATGGTGAAAGGATATCACGAGTATATCAAAGATATGAAGAAAGCGAATGAAGTGAGAGATAAGGCCCATGAAGTATTGGTGGTGCAAGTGGGTTAATTAGCGGAGGAAATAGCCCAAATTAAACGCGAGCGGGATGTTTTGGCTAGTGGTACTATGTTTGATGGTGATGTGGTGGAAGAGGTTATAGAACTTCCGGAGCAAGAAAATGAATGTTTGAACCAAGAGGAAGACATAACGCCGTGAGACGGGTCAGAGCCAAAAGAAGCCCACGTTCATATCGATCCTTCTTCCATACTTATCACTCCAACCAACAAAGTTGGGGATGAAGGTTCGGGTATAAGGATTCGAAGGGTGGCATTGCAAGACATTGGCCAGTTTGGTAAGAAGCGACCCCGAAGTTGTACGTTACGCATGCCGAATAGAAGAAAAAGAGAATGGATCCGGCATGCCAACTACCGAGCGTATGTTGGAAACTCGGTAGGCAAATGTGCACTTCGACCACCATGAGAGGCAAATCAGGTATGATTGTTGTAGAGTTTGTATTATTTTCATTTTATTTTATTTTCTTAGTTAAATGAACGTTGTGGGTGTGTTCCCTATATAACCCTCACGAGACCTACTCGTCCTCCCGAGCTATCGGGTGGTTTAAAAGGGCTTGTTGCATAAGCTAAATGCAACCGTGATTCCTACGAAAGTGAGTTAGGTTTGTTGTTATTGTAAATTATTTTTCCACATAAATCAAAGTGAATTAACGTATGACTTGGTAATATTTTCATAAAAGTGGTAAAACTAGTTAGCTAATAAATTTTAATGGTTGTGAGAAGCATACTTCTACACAAGGGTTAAGATTTGTATATACATTATGTTCGTGGGACGACCGCTTTCTTGAAAAGAAGAAGAGCACACGAGTAATGAGCTCAAAAATCAGGTGAATACGTTTCTTTTTTACTTTTGTTTTTTAGTTAGCAAATAAGTGGATTGTAAATTGTATTTTATTTTTTCGGGGTGAAATTTTGGGGAGGTTAGCCGTGTCACATCCCTTGTGCGTTTTAAAAACTCTAGCTCTTACACATTGAGGACAATGTTTACCTCAAGTGTGGGGATGGGGGAGTAAAAGTTTTCGATTTTTGACCCGTTCATTTAAACACTACACATTGAGGACAATGTTTACCTCAAGTATGGGGATGGGGGAAAAATTTCAAAAGTTTTCAAAATGTCTTTGTTTGAAGCGATCTTAAAAGCACAAGTAACTAAGTCAACGAGGGATGACACAACCCATTTGGTCTTTTGTCATGGTCAAGTTTGAATTAATAGCATGACGGGTATTTAGCGGGTGGTTATTTAGGAATAATCCGCCTAAGAAACTTGCAATTTATGTATATCATATTCCATACCCTTATACGTGAGATTTTGAGCCACTTGTATACATTATATATACGCATATTTCGTTGTTTGAGTGGACCATTAGTCATGTATTGTAGAACTTGCATCTTTTGATACGTTTGAGACCATAGACCGAATACAAGCACAAGAATGATTAAGGCATTAGGTAAACCATTTCCCGTTACACCATTTATCTATCCTTACCCAAAATCTATCCCTTAGTAGCCAACTTTGAGCCTAAACCTTTCGTTTGACAACCCACTTAGCCCATAACCACAAGCCTTTTCTTTTTAACCCGTGTGATGAAAATTCGATTATAGGATTATGTGTTTGTATAGTTGTAATTCAGATGAAAAAAAAAACAAAAATTCAGAAAATATTGCAAGAAAAGCATTGAAAAAAGTACAAAAATACGAGTTATTAGTTTGTTGAATAAAAGGCGAAAGTCGTTGCCTCATAGTTGATGTTTATAGTTTAGTTTTTTTTAGAGTAGTCGTTTGTAATAAAAATCGAATTTTTCATCACCTTAGCCACTTAAAAAAAAATCCTATTCCATACCCTTAACCAAGCCCTGTTACAACCCTCCAAAGACCTTATGACTTGTTCTTAGTATTCGTGTTCGGTGGTGGAGAACGATTGAGTTGCAAGCCTATGCGGGTACGTGTTCTAATTGGTTTGACTGATTATTTCAAAAGCGCTAATGCATAAACAATTAGCCAATTTTAAACCGAGTGGAGAGAACATTGTGAGGGATGTGCATGACTTGTTAGTTTTACGGGCGGGTTAATCTTGGATAACCATGTTATATGGGATTATTCACTTTTCCGTTAAATATTTCGTAAATTGTAAAAAAAAGTTTGAACCGGGTATGACATTAGACCTTAACCATTGTCTCGGGAATGGGAAGTGTGTTTCTCGTTCAACCCACGTGAAAGTGAAAGACAGATTTGCTTGAGGGCAAGCAAACGACAAGTGTGGGGATGTGATGGAGAGTCTGAAACATGGGTGTTTAAGTGTTGATTTTACATGGTTTAGCATCTTTTATATAATCATATGCTTGAAATTGGTTTATTGCGAGTGATTGTATGTTTGCAGGCAAAACAAGTGAATTCGGTGAAGTTACGGGGTTTAGAGTTAAAGCAGAACGTGTAAGGTTGATGATTGTGGCCAACGGAAGCATTCAGGTATGTTTCGGGTCGAATGATATCTTGGAATTCAAAGAAAACAAAGAAGAAAGAACCGTAACCTACGGTTTTCTAACCGTAGGCTACGGCGTGGGAACAAGAGGTGCGCATGGTTTTGTTATTGGACGACCTTCACGAACAACTTTTGGGCAGTCGTATAACACAATTTTGGAGCTTAAAATTCATCACACATCTTCATCATTACATCAACACTCACGTGGACTGTTGAGGTTTTGTTTCAAAGCAAATCACATGATCCATCACCATTATTATGTTGGTGATTTATGAATTGAAAAGGAGGAATAGATGTGAGCATTAATTGGGATGATATATAAAGAAGAGGTGGATTCATGTGAGAAGGTTTTGGTTCTACAAGTCAACAACATCACATGCAGCCGCATCTTGGATTTGAGGGAAATAAACATCATGTTTTTTTTGGGTCTTGACTTGTGGCAGCAATAATAACACAACTTTTGAGAGCAACATTATTATTTTTGGTTTGTATATAACCACCCATCATTACCAATTTGGGTAGCACATGCCACGATTTTGGCAACCAATATTAATTATCTTGGGGCAGCTCCCAGCTCCCAAATCGGCCCAGGCCCAACATCGCATCCTTATCATGGACTATTGGCAGCATATAATCATCAGCTCCATTTGATTCGAATTTTTAGGCAACCTTCATAAAGGACTTTTGGGCTCTCAAAAACACACTTTTGGGCCCTCGAAATTGGGAAGCAACTTAATTGAACTTTTGGGGGCTCTCATAATCGGAAAATATCATCTATCATCGACAGGAGGGGGCAGCCATATACCCTCCTTTGGCTCTCAAACTCATCACGACAACATCATCATTATTCATCATTAATCATCCTCAACTATCCAAATAATCATGTCTTAATCACTATCTCAAGCTTCTGATCGCGTCCATTCAACAATGAGCGGCTAGTCTCGTCGGTTTCACCCCGGTGTAGATTGTTGTAAGATTTCTAGGGTTTATACATTTGTATTTTAATTTGGTTTTGTGACAAATTGTTTAGTATTTGAAACTTATGATAATTGTCGTGCATTTGAATTGAATTTGTGAATTGTCGAACGATGATAAAGTTATGACTTTGCGAAATGAATTTGTGCACTTATGCCTTATCGTAGGTTAGGATTTACATGTCCGAGGCAACAAAGTGCATTACGGTCCGTTGTCTATGACGTTGATAGCAATTGGCACCTAAGCTTCGTGATAGTAATCCGTTAATCACTATATGCAATTGAATCAAGTTAAAACATGTAGGAACCCTAGGTCTTGCAATTATCGAACCGGGTGTGATCCGTATTCTCATTTCTTGTTT
The DNA here is from genome assembly GCA_030545235.1 of Helianthus tuberosus. NCBI lineage: Eukaryota > Viridiplantae > Streptophyta > Magnoliopsida > Asterales > Asteraceae > Helianthus > Helianthus tuberosus. Next base: position 117,169,460 of record CM060363.1, read on the forward strand.
CAACTTTCTAGTTAGTATTTTAGTTGCAATTTTAGTTAATAACAAGTGTTTTAGATAATACCCATTGTCGGTTCACTCCGATTTATTTTCAAATCAATTGAACAAATAAAATTAGCAAACTTCATAATCACGTTGTACATTGTTTGTAAATAGTCTAACTAATTGAACAGGTCGTGCGATACTGACCACATGCTCTTCGTGGATATGGTACCCGACTTACCCTAGCAACCTAGGTTTATTTGGGTTTTTGACTGATCGGGACGACATGGTCACGTCAGCATTGTAGGTCCCTTGCTTCGTACGGATCGTCACAAAATCGTCAATCCAATCTAGAGTGCGGAATCCTTTAGACCAGAATATCACAGAAACGAGTAGAAACAGAAATTACTATCAACCGGGTTTTTATTGATTATCAAACACAAGTATTACAATCAATCAAAACCCTAATTCGTCCAAGCCCTAATGCTCTCCCGAAATCCCTCTCAAAAACGTTTTTGGCTGATTAACCTAAACCCTAATGCAAAGCCTTGTTTATATAACACAAGGTTGCAACATTAGGATAGGGTTTCCTACATGGGCTAGGCCCAAATCGTCCCCCATCTCCCAATGTGGGTTTTGTTTAGCCCAAACTCTATTATTTCACTAATACAAAGCTAAACCCGCTAACCGTTTATCATTTTACTAATTACAAGATATCCAAAGACCAAATCTAAAAGCTGGTGTCACAAATATGCACCAACAAACTCCCCCTTGACAATAGCTTCATAAAATAACTTTGTCTTCAGTCATCTTGCATTCTTCATGTAGTCTTGCAATGTCTTTGGTCTTTGGATAGCTTCAGCTTTCACAGCTTCTGTCAGCAACAGACTCCCCCTAAGCTGATGCATCCAATCACCAAATCTTCAAAACATTCGCACTTGAGTAAACTCCAGTTTAGCATTTGAATAGCAATCTTCAAACTCTTCAACTTTGTTTGCAATGTAGAAAGGAGGTTCTACCATGCATCCAATCAAACTCTCATCCTCTCAACTCAGCAACTTCTCAGCAATATACTGCTTCAATCTGTATACTATAAAACAAACATCTCGAGAAACCATAAGAATTTTTCAACAAAGTTAAATAAATTATTATTATTCAAGAGATAGTTAAACTATATCACAGATTAAGCATTTTCAATTTATCACCAACTCACAAAACTTTTTGTCTAACACTAGAACCTGCATGATTTAAAATTTTGAACTCACTTTCTAACACCGTTTCCCCCTATCAGTAACAATTCCTCCTAGAATAACAGTTTTCCGTACGTTAAGAATTTTAACAGAAAAAGACACTATTTTTGGATTTTTTATATTTTCTGAAAGCAAGTAAATAACAAAAGCAATAAACACTCTATTTTTGTGAGAATCACCGGTAAGAAGATCATATCAACACAATCAAACTGTTTCACACTATTAGATAATTCTTTATATAATTTTTCGTGAAAAGCAGCCCAAGACGATTACCAGTATGTTTGTCCACTTAAACAAAATGCATGAACATTTCAAGTACCATTACCGTATGATACGTTAAGGTAATTTTATTACTGAAATATTAGCGTGTCCCACTTCAGGATGTACCCCCGCGATCAAGGTATGCACAAAGATTCATCGTAGTAGGTGAGTATTCTGAATTCATCCGTTTTGTTTTTCAACGATAGATAATTGGTGATCAGGTCAGTACTTCCGTACAGCAAAGAGACCAAAATATCTAACGAAGGCTAAGACAAATACCAATTTTTGGTACGATTTATGCATTTTGCACTTTTTGAATGACTCTCTAAGAGAGCTTCTTCATTTATGGGTTTTGGCATTTTTAGCTCTTTTAAGATATCCTGGTTGTGCCTAGGTCAGCATGTATCTGGATGCAGCAGAAGGACAACCCTGATACCCCCGGATGATATAACAGTATAAAGACCCAAAACCTCATATTTTGGCAATCTATCAGCGCAAGATTTAAGGTCATTAAACCATGCACCACTGATGTGTTCCCCACTCATACACAGTTCATTTAGGTTTATATCACATTGGTAAGTTGATTATTTCATGCTTTTGCCTACTGGTACATCATATGATGAAGCTGCTATCACACTTAAGCACTTTAATTTCAGTTTTAGTGTGACAGTCTAACTTGCTGATGTACTATCATATCTTCTTTTTTCACACAGTGATAACTCATTTTTGATTTTATATTTTTTTATGTTTTTAATTATTTTTATGTTTTTGGATTTTGTGGTTTTCTATTTTTTTTATTTTTGATTTTTTTAAGAAAATAATAAAATATGTACAAAATTCTTATGAAAAACCAGTTATTTAGGATTCCTCATCCCGTTGAGTTCGACTAAATGTTCAAAGCGAGCTCTATCAAAAGCTTTCGTGTAAAGATATGCCAGGTTATCTAGTGTGTCGATTCTATGAAGTTCAATTAGTTTCTTTTCAGCACAATCCCGTATAAAATGATGACGAATGTCAATATGTTTTGTGCGACTGTGTTTCACGGGATTATTTGTTATTGAAATTGTGGCATTATTGTCTATCATAATAGGAGTACGAGTGAAATCCAAACCGTAATCGCGCATCTGCTGTTGTATCCAGAGAACTTGAGAGCAGCAACTACCCGCAACAATATATTCAGCTTCACACGTAGAGGTAGACACACAAGATTGCTTCTTGCATTGCTAAGAGACAATCCTGCCTCCTAAGAACTGACAACCACCTGTTGTATACTTCCTGTTAGACTTGCATCCTCCAAAGTCTGAGTCAGTGTAAGCAACAAACTTCAAATCACTATCAGCTGGATACCACAACCCAAGTTTAGGTTTCCCCTTCAAGTAACGAAGAATACGCTTCACCGCTTTCATGTGTGACTCTTTTGGATTAGCCTGATATCTGGCACACAGACATACGGCAAACATGATGTCGGGTCTTGAAGAAGTCAAGTACATTAGAGAACCAATCATCGCCCTGTATTAAGTAGGATCAACATCTTCAGTACTTTCATGATCTGGGCCAAGATTGTGATTTTCGCAAATGGGTGTGTTGAAAGTAGCGCAATCCTCCATTTTGAATCGAGACAAAATGTCATACACATACTTTGTTTGATGAATAAACATCCCATCCTCCTTCTGATCAATTTGTAATCCCAGAAAGTAAGACAGGTCACCCATAGCGCTCACTTCGAACTTGCTCTTCATCACCTGCTTGAACTCTTTACACATGTTTTCATCTGATGACCCAAAGATGATGTCATCTACGTACACCAGTACCAGCAGAAAATCTTCCTTTTTCCTCTTAATGAATAGTGTACTGTCAATCTGACCTCTTTCAAAACCATTCTTGATCAGATGTGTTGACAGTGTCTCGTACCACGCCCTGGGAGCTTGATGTAATCCATACAAAGCCTTATCAAGCTTGTACACACGATCTGGATAATCTGGATCAACGAACCCATCTGGTTGTGTGACATACACCACTTCTTGGACTTTCCCGTAAAGAAATGCACTCTTCATGTCTAGTTGGTAAACTTTGAAGCCCTTGAATGTTGTGAAAGCTAGGAACAAACGAATTGCTTCCAACCTTGCCATTGGTGCAAACACTTCATTGTAATCAATCCCTTCTTGCTGATTGAAACCTTTGACCACCAATCGAGCTTTGTTTCGCGTTACAATTCCTCTTTCATCCTTCTTGCACCTAAACACCCATTTAGTGCCAATCTCTCTTTCCTCTTGGGAAATAAAGCAACTATACAAGCACTCGTTCACTATCCCAATCTTCTCAATCGAAACAAATAAACCAGAATTCGTTGCTATGCTTCTCCTTGTCTGAACACCTGCAGTAGGATCTCCAAGTATCGAGTGATGATGTCCTCAAGTGACTCATTTTTCATATACTTGAATACAGCGAACTGCTTCTTCAGTAGATCAACTTTGTTCTTCTTGACATCGGCATTTCCCTCATATCTTTTGTCTAATGCATCCCACATTTCCTTTGAAGTAGTGTACTTCTTAAAGGTATGCTTGATGCCATCAGGTAAAGACATTTTTATGGCAGCCAAGGCTCTCTTTTCATCCTCATACATCTTTTTATCAGCCTCTTGCATGTTCATGTAGGCTGTGACACGTGGTCTGCCCTCAAAATCGTGTGTTGGGTTTGTGTACCCATCTACAATACAGATCCACATGCGAGTGTCCTGATATTCAATGAAGGATTGAAATTTGTCCTTCCATGTAAGATAATTCTCCACCTTCATCATCTTAGGCGGTTTGTTTGTTGTGCCAACCTCGTGCTCCATCCTCAATAGTTCGTTCAAATTTGACATATTCGACATTTTAACGTAACAGACTGGTAAAATTGTACAAAAAGTGTCCGAAAACAGTGGTTACCAAATTACACCATTAGAATCGTCTCGAAAAGATGAATCCAATGATATATAATGTCGAAAACCAAATTCAGGATTTTCCAGAGTTTTTTTATTTGTCCTGAAAATCCAACGAATTCAACGGTGCAAACGGTTTCGGCAGATGAGCTACGGATCACTTTATATTTTCAAAATCGTTAATTCCTCTATACGTATCTAATTACTCCACGAAATTAAATACTCCACCTTTTAATTCCTCTACTAATTTCGCTGGTTAATCAATTTAATTTCGCTGTGTAATTTCGCTGGTTCAGGAAGGTTGTTTAATTATGGTGGTTAATTTTGCAGGTCAACTTCGCTGATTAATTATGCCGGTCAATAATTTTGCTATTACGACGACTAGTAAAGTCGCCGATCACCGTGATAATGTCGCCGAGGACAATTACACGGTTACCAAAGTCGCCTTTGGATTTAACTTCGCCGGTCAGTTAATTTCGCTGGTTTGTCAGTGTGTTTATCCGAAATCAGCAAATCCTCCAGAAACAAATCTTCTCAGAATCCTGCAAAATCAAAACCACCAAATCAGCCGAATTTTTTGAAGAAAATACGAAGAACACGAAGAATAATCTTCGAATCTTCAATTCTGTCCAGCCAAATATACATACAAAATCAACCAAAACTTTCCCGAAAACTTGCAAATCAGCAAAACCAAAAACGCAGATTGATCAAAACACAAACAAAAATAAATCAGAAAATCAAGAATTTCGAAAACCCTAGTTTTCAGGTTTCAAAATTTTTGAAAATCTTCCTGTTTCTGCAGCCAACAATTCTGAACTGAGCTTCTTCAAGAGCTCTGATACCAATTGTAGGTCCCCTGGTTCGTACGGATCGTCGCAGAATCGTCAATCCAATCTAGAGTGCGGAATCCTCTAGACCAGAATATCACAGAAACGAGTAGAAACAGAAATTACTATCAACCGGGTTTTTATTGATTATCAAACACAATTATTACAATCAATCAAAACCCTAATTCATCCAAGCCCTGATGCTCTCACGAAATCCCTTTCAAAAACAATGTTGGCTGATTAACCTAAACCCTAATGCAAAGCCTTGTTTATATAAGACAAGGTTGCAACATTAGGCTAGGGTTTCCTACATGGGCTAGGCCCAAATCGTCCCCCATATCCCAATGTGGGTTTTGTTTAGCCCAAACTCTATTATTTCACTAATACAAAGCTAAACCCGCTAACCGTTTATCATTTTACTAATTACAAGATATCCAAAGACCAAATCTAAAAGCTGTTGTCACAAATATGCACCAACAATGGATTTTCTTCGTGAAAATCGTGCTGAAGTCGTTTGTTTCGATAAGATGATTCGTTTCTCTCTTGCAAATGGAGACCAACTCTGTGTCTATGGCAAAGTAAATTCGAATGAACTTAAACTCATGTCGTGCATTCAAGCAAGCAAGTATCTTCGCAAGGAATACAAGGATTTCCTGGCACACATCGTAGTAGCGGAGGAAAAGGAAAAGAAGCCGATGGAAAAGGTACTTGTGGTTCATGATTTTCCTGCTGTCTTCCTGACGATTTACCTGGTCTACCCCCCCCCCCCGAGTCGTGATATTGATTTTCGTATCGACCTCATTCCTGGAGCTAACCCTGTTGCTAAAGCTCCTTATCACCTCGCTCCGTCCGAAATGCGTGAACTTTCGAGTCAACTCCAGGAATTATTTGAAAAGGCTTCATTCCCCCTAGCACATCTCCATGGGGTGCACCTGTCCTTTTCGTCAAAAAGAAGGATGGATCGTTCCGAATGTGCATCGACTATAGGGAACTTAATAAGCTTACCATCAAGAATCGTTATCCCTTACCCTGAATCGACGATCTGTTTGATCAATTGCAAGGCGCTACGTGTTTCTCTAAGATCGATCTACGCTCAGGTTATCATCAGTTACGAATACAGGAGGAAGATATCCCTAAAACCGTTTTTCGAACCCGTTACGGCCATTATGAATTCGTCGTTATGCCCTTTGGAGTTACCAACGCACCCGCGGTTTTCATGGATTTGATGAATCACGTGTGTAAGCCATTTCTCAACCGCTTCGTTATCGTGTTTATCGATGATATCCTCATATATTCGAAGTCGAAAGCCGAACATGCGTAGCATCTTCGTTTGGTTCTCGAGTTACTCCAAGGGATCCTCCGACATTAGGGACACCTCTAATCACATCACCGATAACTGGTACAATGCCAGATGATCATTTCGTCTCACGGATCGAGAGAGGAACATCATCATCTATCCACCCATTGCTAGTGAAAGCGTATCGGGGGTCTACCTGGCTAGCAAAGGCAGCAGGATCGACGTGGAAAGATGAGGTAAGCTCTGTAGTACCAACCATCTGTGGAGCTGTGATAGGTATCTCTAGTAGCATAGGTCTGGGTGAAGTCTCGAAATCTGGCTCGTAACCTGAGTCGTGGATCTCGATGACCTCGTGTTCGTGCGACATCTGTGACACATATATAACTGTACAAGTAAGTGCGTAATCAAAATGAATAGTAACACATAAGGCCAAATAAACAGAAAATCACGTATGCACATAAACACATAATGGTTTTTCATACATGATAAAATTTTCTATGTTTATTTAAAATTTTGGCTTTGAGAATTTTGGACTTTATATCTCAAAATTCTTTGGTTGAAGTCTAGTGTTTTCTCCCGAAAACATCTAGTTCGCTAACAACCATTGGCTCTAATACCAACTTATGTCACACCCCGAAAACATCGTAGTGGGCTTTAAAACGTAGTGGTGACGGAAGTTGGTGCCCATTTATATCTTGTTGAACGATGCACTTATTTGTTGGACTTATTGACTTATTTTAAAACATAAGTTATTAAACATTACATTTTAAAAACCACGACACAACCACATAAGTTAAGTTGTCTTTGATCCTCGCGGATCTTATTACATTCGTCCTAGAAAGTTTTAAAAGTAGTCCAACATTTTTAAGTATCACAACATGCATCATCAAACACAAGATACGCCATGATTCCCGAAGCCGAACTCAAGTACATGTAGAACACGTTTAAAATCAAGTGTCAACACAAAGGAAGGTGAGTTCACATATTCAAATTTAAACAATTTGATCCAAAGGAAAACTTTCTAATTATGTGTTTATTGTAAAACATCCATATAATATTTTTAGAAAGTCCATTTACTTCCTTAATAAAATCCATGGGTCATCCGTCGTAAGTTTAAAAACCCGACGTTAAGGCATTTTACCAAGTTTTGTATATTAAATTCATAGCGTCATCATTCAGACTCGTATGTTAGCTTGACAATACGAACTATATATTTACCATGCAGGGATAATCAATGCTAGACAATAACCAGAATTTAAATTCGTCATTTGACTTGACACGGGGCGACCAGTCACGACGGGGTTGTCAACCCAATAGATCTACCAACAATTCATCGCGTGCAATCACTTAATCGATTAAACGACATCATTGGCGCAGGGTCTATATTGGGACCATATATGATGTCTGCCTCATGTACAATATATATATCCTAGTAATATGACAAATTTAATATACGATGTTGTACGAATCCCCTGAAATCCCCACCGAAATGAAAGCCTATGCTGTTACTTACTCTCTTGAGACCAAGCAATATTCGTTCCAACCACACCATTGTTTTCCCCTGAAAACATATATTCATCAAAAACGTTTTATCTCGAAACGTATAATTTATCAAACTCCATATATTTTCAACGAAAATATATAATTTATATTAAAAGGTATGTTTTAATCCAAAAACATTATTAAACCCTTTTATTGGCGTGTTCTACCCCCAAAACATATACAAAGCAGTAAAAAGAGGGGTTTAGTGACACTCACCTTTGGGTGCGTATTTTAAATAGCGCAACCCCAGAGATTGATTTCTACACGTCCTATTATATATAGGAACGATTTTTAAATCAATATACATATCACAAAAATCCTAAGTTTCTCCGTTTCTTAGAAAATTGTCACATAACTTTGAGATTTTCTCGAAAAGTTCTCGTTTTTTTATGTTGTCACGTTAATATATATATGAGTTCACATATATATATTTTTAATATTTTTCGACTTGAACGATTTTATTGGTGACCGTTATCATGTAAATCCATTAACACTCTCGTTTATACGTAATATATCTACGATTTGCGCGTCGTAATATATATACATAAACGTTCACGTGAATTATTATCGAAACACGCGTAATTTTGTTAACTTATCTATTTTGTCATTTTTAAGGCAAGTATACATAAAATATCTTATATGTACCAATTTTCATGCTCGACAAACAAGTTACACATTTAACGCTATTTTCACCGTTTCTATCACATAAAACGCACAAGTATACATGCATAATCTAAATTTCCAATATCATGTTAAAACTTAACATATTTTCACATTCACATGTTTAAATCACATAACACATCTTAACACATAAGGTTCACCCAAAAATTACCCATACTAGTGTTCATTGAAAAATGTGTATTTTAGCGATTCGGTAACATTTTCGGGCGTCGGAAGTCACGTATGACTAACCAAACACCAAGTAAACTTAAAATTAGTTAAAATACTTGTTTTTAAACTAAAAATATCAGTTTACTTACTGATCTAAATCAGTTTTATAAAAATCATTCGAAAAGCCGATTTTTGACCGTTTTAACGCATAGTTTTGCGTTAAACATTACTATAATCATCCCAACTCGGAATGACTTGATATTTTAAAAAAAATACATGTTATTTACTGATTAAAATAGTGGTTATAATCATATTAGTGCAGTTTTTGTGTAAGTCACATAAATCATGCGATTTCGCGTATTTTACAACTTCCTAAAGCACCAAGTACAACATGCAAGACTAGTAAACATCATGACAAAGTTATATGTCACTAAACACTTTAAAATAACTTTATTTTAGTGTTTATAATCTGATTTTTATTAAATCATGCTCATATGATAATTTCATGCCTTTACATCATCATATAGGTTCACATATGTGCATCTAATGCACTCATACACATCATTATCATCCCTTATGATCTAATCATACTCTAACATCATGTTCTTACAAATATTACACATATCACCATGATCATTCAAATCATTTGTATTCATTCATGCTTAGATCTTTCACATTTAAGATTATATGACAACTTTTATGTGCATGCATACATATATACGAAATACATACATACATATACTTCCAAAAATTTACTTTTCAACATATCACTTTCAAATCTTAAATCATTTTAGAACATTCTTGTATGACACCTAAATATTCCTTCATGCATCATACTTTTCAAGAAATCAAATAGATCAAGAAATCTTTCATTAAAAATCAAAATACAACATATACACATACACACACACATTCTCGACCATATATACATACATGCATACACCCATTTTTATTTCATTCAAAAACTCATTTGTTTGTAGTTTTCAAGTTAATGTTTAGATTCAAGAACAAGAGAAACTTTCACTACCATCTTCATCACTATGAATCAAGAACAAGATTTAGAAGAAAATATGTTATACCTTCAAGATTCTTAGTGGGTTTTAAGATTTATGATGATGTGAAGCCTTGTTCTTGCTCAAACCTCCTTGAAATCACTTCTAAACCTTCTTGTAAGCTTGAAATCACTTTGAAATGGACATGATTCTTCAAGATTTGGATTTGAAAATGAAAATGATAGTGTAATAGGGGGTGTTCGGCCGTGATGTTTAAGGAGAGAGAGAGAGAGTGTGAAGTTTTGAATGTGTGTCTTGGAATTGTGAGAATGTATGGATGCATGAACAAGTCTTAATCATCACTTATCATTTCTAGGTTTGACATGTGTCTAAAATGCAAGATTCAAGAGAATGTGGGCAGCCCACATTGCCGCCACACATCCCCCCTCTCACACACAATATATATACATACACTTATATATGTAAATTTGGGTAAAAAACAGGTATTTTACTGAATACCGGGTATTTTTCGAATATGCTAGGATAGTGCCAAATCTTGCTTCACCAGAACCAGTGTTAATCTCCCGTTATATTTGGGGATTAATAGGGGAGATAAGACACATAGTCAAGGCAGCTAGACCTCAAACCATAGAAGAAGCTGTAGAATTAGCCAATACCTTGACTGATGAATTAGTCCGTACCCGAGAAGAGGATCAGAGGAAGAACTTAACTCAAAGGTTTATACAAGAATTTCGTTCCGGAAATTATAATCGTAAGAATATGGGTTCTACCTCTGCAACATACTGCAAGGTCTGCAAGAAAAAGCATTCGGGAAAATGCTCCATTCTCTGCAATCATTGTAAGATGCCAGGACACAAGGAAGAAAATTGCAGGAAGAAAACCAGTAATGGATTATGCTACAACTGTGGAGAAAAAGGTCATATCAGGCCAAATTGTCCAAAATTAGCTCCAGCCACAGATAACAAGAATACCAAAAATGCTAGAGCGTTTGTTCTGACTGCAGAAGAAGCTAAGATGATCCCAGATGTTATAGCTGGTACGTTTTTAGTTAATGATGTTTTTGCTAAAGTATTATTTGACTCTGGTGCAAACCAAAGTTTTATTAATACATCGTTTTGCAAATTTCTAAATCAGTCATTAACTAAACTACCACTAGAATGGGTAGTAGAGACAGCTAATGGAGAAACTATTAGAATTTCTGAAATCTTGCAGGGAGCAAGCATAGAAATTTTAAATCAAAAATTTATTGCAAACCTATATCCCATGAATCTGGTAGGATTTGATGTTGTTTTAGGAATAGATTGGTTAATAGCCAATAAAGCCAATATTTTATGTGATCAAAAGTTAATCCAAGTAAATTCACCAAAAGGTAAAACGATCACAATTAAAGGAGATAAGCCCTTTAGATCCACAAAATTCATATCAGTGATGAAAACTGCAAGTTGTATGAGAAAAGGTTCTATAGTGTATTTGATTTCTATAATCACTAACACTAAAGGAAAAGAACTAAAAGATATTCCAGTAGTATCTCAGTTTTCAGATATCTTTCCAGAAGAATTACCAGGATTACCTCCAGACAGAGAAGTTGAATTCAGAATTCACCTACTACCAGGAACATCACCAATTGCCAAAGCACCTTACCGTTTGGCACCTGCAGAAATGCAAGAATTGAAGAAACAATTAGACGAATTGTTAGAAAAAGGATTCATACAGCCAAGTTCGTCGCCATGGGGAGTGCCGATATTGTTTGTTAAAAAGAAGGACGGATCAATGCGTATGTGCATTGACTACCGTGAATTAAACAAACTCACGATTAAGAATCGGTACCCATTACCGAGAATCGATGATTTATTTGATCAGCTGCAATGAGCTCGATATTTCTCTAAAATTGATTTAAGGTCAGGATATCATCAATTAAAGGTACAGGAAGAGGACATTCCTAAAACCGCATTCAGAACGAGGTATGGTCATTATGAATTTACTGTCATGCCATTTGGTTTAACCAATGCCCCAGCTGCATTTATGGACATGATGAACCGAATATGTAAGCCATATTTGGATAAATTCATAATTGTTTTTATAGATGATATTCTAATTTATTCTAAGAATAAAGAAGATCATGCAAAACATTTGCACGCACTTTTAAGTTTGTTAAGAAAGGAAAAGCTTTATGCTAAGTTTTCAAAGTGTGAATTTTGGTTAGAACAAGTACAATTCCTTGGACACTTAGTCAATCATGAAGGAATTCATGTAGATCCAACCAAAATCGAGGCAATTACTAAATGGAAAACCCCTGAGTCACCAACCGAAGTCAGAAGTTTCTTAGGATTGGCCGGTTATTAAAGATTTTTCTAGAATAGCCATTCCCTTAACTAAGTTAACCTGTAAATCTGTTAAGTTTGAATGGGGAATAAAACAAGAAGAAGCCTTTAGAATTCTTAAGCAAAGATTGACCCATACACCTATACTATCATTACCAGAAGGAACTGAAGACTTTATAGTATATTGTGATGCTTCTATATTAGGTTATGGATGTGTGTTGATGCAACGCCAAAAGGTTATAGCTTACGCATCTAGGCAACTTAAGAATCATGAAGAGAATTATTCAACCCATGATTTAGAATTAGGAGCTATAATTTTTGCTCTTAAGATTTGGAGACATTACCTTTATGGTAGTAAGTTTACCATATTCACTGATCATAAGAGTTTAAAGTATATATTCAAGCAAAAGGAATTGAATATGAGACAAAGACGCTGGATGGAATTTCTTAGTGATTATGACTGTGATATCCAGTATCATGAAGGAAAAGCAAATGTAGTGGCAGATGCTTTAAGTAGAAAGTATCATGAAAAGCCAAGAAGGATACGTTCTCTTAAATTAAATCTTCAAATAGATTTAAATGATCAAATAAGAGAAGCACAGGAATCAGTAATCAAGGATGATTCTGAAAAATTAAAAGGTATGTTAAAAGAATTAAAACAGGGAACAGATGGAATTTGGAGATTTCATGAAAAGAGAATGTTGATACCTAAATTAGGAAATTTACGTCATCGTATATTAGAAGAAGCCCATAAATCTAAGTATACGATGCATCCAGGAAGTGATAAAATGTACCAGGATTTAAGGAAAAATTTCTGGTGGATAGGAATGAAAAAGGACGTAGCAGTCTATGTTTCTAAATGTTTGACTTGTTCACAAGTTAAAGTTGAACATCAGAAACCCTCAGGTTTGTTACAACAATTAGAAATGCCAGTTTGGAAATGGGAATTTATAACAATGGATTTTGTTACTAAATTACCCAAAACTAAGAAAGGAAATGATACAATCTGGGTGATTGTAGACAGATTAACCAAATCAGCTCATTTTCTACCAATGAAGGAAACAATTAGTATGGAACAATTAGCTAAATTGTATGTAAATGAAATTGTTTCTTTACATGGCATTCCTTTATCAATTGTTTCTGATAGAGATAGTAGATTTACCTCTCGTTTTTGGTCAAGTTTCCAAAGGGCAATGGGAACCAAATTAAGGTTAAGCACAGCTTATCATCCTCAAACAGATGGACAAAGTGAAAGGACAATTCAGACAATGGAGGACATGCTTAGAGCTTGTGTAATTGACTTTGGAGGTAATTGGGACGAACACTTACCTTTAATAGAATTTTCTTATAATAATAGTTATCACACAAGTATCAATGCTGCACCATTCGAAGCACTTTATGGACGAAAGTGTTGAACCCCAGTCTGTTGGGCAGAAATTGGGGAAAAACAATTATCTGGACCTGAGATAGTACAGGAAACAACTGATAAGATTATTCAAGTCAAGAAACGACTGAAAGCAGCACGTGATCGACAAAAGAGTTATGCTAATAACCGATGCAAACCCTTGGAATTTCAAGTAGGAGATAGAGTGTTATTGAAAGTCTCTCCTTGGAAAGGAGTGGTAAGATTCATCAAACGGGGAAAGTTAAGTCCCAGGTATATTGGACCTTTTAAGATTATTAGAAGAATAGGACCTGTAGCCTATCAGCTACAACTGCCAGAGGAAATGGCAGGAATACATGATGTGTTTCATGTATCAAATCTTAAAAAGTGTTTAGCTGATGAATCGTTGATAGTGCCTCTTAAGGATATAGAGGTAAATGAACAACTCAAGTTTGTAAAAAGGCCTCTACAAATTGAAGACAGGAAAATCAAGAATCTCAAGCATAAAAGACTAATTCTAGTCAAAGTGAAGTGGGACTCCAAAAGAGGACCTGAGTACACATGGGAGCTTGAGTCAAAAATGAAAAGGAAATATCCGCACTTGTTTCAATAGATCTCGAGGACGAGCTCTAAAACAAGGTGGGGAGAATGTAACAACCCTCGGTAAAACCAACACCCTTATAATATTTCCAACCCTTTATTATATCTTAAAATTTCCCAATATGTCTTATATTATGCCCCGTATGTGAAAACCGAGCCTTAATTATATTATAGTATATAAAATAAATAAAATTCTGAAAGTGTAAGTTGAGGCGGGCCGCGAAAGACCTCACCTCAACTTCACGCGGGCCGTATCAAGGCTGGACTTGACTGCGCTGATTTCTTAAGTTGAAGCGGGCCGCCTAAGGGTATATAGGTCTTTGACGCGGGCCGCGACAGATCATGAAACGCGGAGACATCTGGTGCTGACACGTGTCGACATCGTGTCGAGTCTAGTAGCTGACCCAGCTAAGCTAGTGTGTTGACCGGTGTTGACGCGGGCCGCGTAAGGGTCCCCTGTCTTTTACGCGGGCCGCGACAGGACTAGAATCAGCAACTATATAAGAAGGCCATCAGTCTACGTTTTCCGTCGCTCATTTCTTTCTTTCAATCTCGAAATTCTGTAGAGAAGTTATAATATTTCGGGTATTATACCCCTAATTAGCGAGGTTCTGCTCCGTTGTAAGTATTATAACCCCAGTTTCATAATAGTTACGCTGCCTGATTGATTTAGGGTTCCGTAACAACTGTTGTGGTTCTGCCCGACGTAGTTGTTGGAATGCCGTCTCGGGGAGGGTATCATTAATAATTTCAAAGGGTTATGGTACTAATCAATGTACATTTGTATAAATTATAGATTATATCCAGGAAACCCTTACGAAAAGCCTAAGACAGCAAAGTGAGTTTATCCTCTTTTTGTTAATGTTTTTGGTAATGTTTTACCAAACCTTAAATGTTTTACTATGAAATTAGCAGTAATTGAGTCTTTGTGGTTATTCAATTACTGCCGGTATGTTGGGGTTTTGTATACAAAATTTTGTACTACTTGCGAGTAGTAAGTCGGGATGACAATGCGTTACCATTGGACAATGAGTTAGCCAATGGGTAATATGACCCACAAGTCAGGATTGATAGTACCAAATGGAGTAATTGTGTAGACATAAACAAAGTGATCACTCTCAATACTATTCACTGTGACTTTAAACTTGATTAAATTGGGATTCACTCACCAGTATTTCCCGCTGACAAATATTTTTAAAACATGTTTCAGGTAACCCAATGTGACAGCCAATTAGTAAAAAGCCAGCTGGAGAGCACTGAAGGCTTGGGAAAATGTGGCTATAAAAGTTACCTAATAAACGATGTTTTAAATTCAATAAAATAGGGTTTGTCCCTATAAATGTATTGTAATAAGAAACTTGGGTTTTACCCATGTGTTTATTAATATTAATTATGGTGGTTTTACTCTGATAAACATTTCCTAACTACGGTCCTGATGTAAATTCCGCTGCAAGACTAAACAAACTGATACCACCAAACTCTGTGATCACGTCCGCCCGTTCCCGGGGATCAGGGATCGGGGGTTGTGACAGAAGGTGGTATCAGAGCCTAGCCACTGGTCTGAGCCAAAGAAGTGTTCTGCTGACACTTGAAATTATAAAATTTTGTGTTAGGAAATAAATTATGGAGATACATGCATAACTGTATTTAATTGTTATGTATTATTTGATTATTTGTTAATTTTCAGTATGAGTGATCAAGGACCATCAGATCTGAACCGTCAGTTATCTGATTCCCCTAAGAGTGAAAGTACATCATCACAGCCTGCCCTCTCAGGGTATGTTGCTGATCAGGAAGACGGAATATTTGCTTTTTGAGCTAAATCTGAAGAGCCATTTCCTACTAAGAAACGAGGATGGTTCAGTAAAGAAGCTTTTGCTCGTAGGAAGAGAATGAGGAAATTGCAACAGCAAAGGGCTTTAGCAGCTATTAAGCGAGAGACAGATGCCCATACTCAAGATATGCTAAATAGAAGCTTAGCTAATTTTCATATCTTAGCTACAACTGCTGCTGACCCAGGTCTGGAACAACTAGTAGCCCCACAACCACAAAACCCAGAACAACCCATGGAAATAGAAAATCAGGAAAACCAAGTAGAGATGCATGATTTTAACCCAGAAGAAATCCCAAGGGTACCTGCACCAAACCCACTAGACCCGAATTACGACCCCTGGTGGGACGATAATAGGGACTTTGTGCAACGTTACCCTGTTCAGGATTATCCACCCATACAGAACATAGAAGTTTACCCAGGTATGGACCCTTTAGATCCCTATTACCAAAATGACTATATTAGGGAAATTTTAGAGGATCCTTACCAATTTCAGGAATTGTCACCCCCATATCAGGAACCCGTACCCCAGATTCCAAACCCAGTCCGAGAACCTGCACCCCCAATGAGTGCAGAAAACGTGCAAGAACTTAGGACTTTCGGGGAGGAAATCTTAGAAAACAGTGAGAGGATGCGTCAGGTGGGAGAGCGTCTCGTATGGAAATACGATGAGCGCAATATGGATTTTTGGATGAATCCGTATCCATGAATGTTAGAATGGAGGAAGCAGTAGTAATAATAATACAATAAAATAAAATAAGATATGTGTGTATGGATGCATATTGCTATTTTATTTCTGTTGGTATTGTAATCTTTATTTCTGTACTAGTGTGTAATAGACGCATAGTATATGAAAAAGAGTATAGTCGCAATGATCGACGGTTTTGGTTAAATTGCGTGTCATGTGATTAACTATATTACCTATTAATTGTGATATTAATGTTGGATAAATGTTTAAAATTCAGATGGCTGACGAAGAAAATCAAGGAAATCTGAATAACGATAACCAGAGTAACATTAACGTGGTTAATGATAACCCGAGTGTCAATAACAATGGAAACTGTAACACCTGTGCCTCCACGGCCATCAAACAAATACCGAACCAATGAAATATTATATTTCATACTTGGGATTTGTAAAAATATGTGTATCATTTGCATATATCAATTTTTGTTCAATTCCAAACTCTAAATCGCTTTCTGGAAGGTTATACGCGCACCGATGCGTAAATATAACCAGTTTAATGCAACAAACACTCCGGAATAGTGACATAGGCTTAACATACCTTAAATAACCTTTACATAACTTAGAAATAAGTTTTGAAGGCTTTGGTATGGCAAAAACAAGTTAATTCGCTTACAGGGACTAAACTTGACAAACTACGAAAGTATGCCAATTTGAACTGTAACAGACATTTCGAAACATGACCATAAGTTAAACACACCTTAAATATCCTTTATATAGCTTAGAAATAGGCTTTGAGGGGTTCGGTGTGCTAAAATAAACTTTTGGCTCATTCAGGTACTAAAAGCGTCAAAAAGTGCACAAGTTTGCATTTTCGTGCATAACTTACGTTCTGAATACATCCGGACATACAAAAATTTATTTAAGCACTAAAATATTTTATTTTAGTGTTTGGCATAAGAAAAATCCATTCGTCACGCCATTTGGATCATTTTTCGCGCTTATGCGCATTCCGTCGTAATTAACCGAACAACGTAACCGTACGGCTAAACGAACCGACACCCGAGATATTTTTGAACACATTTTAAGTTCCCTATACTTTAACTTCATTTTAGAGCTTTGAAATGGGGTTAACAGGGCTTAAACGTGTCAAAAAAACGCATCGAAAACCAAGTTTTGAGGTTGCAGGGACTGAAACTGTAAATCTGCCAAACTAGGTCCGTAAACAGGGGCCAGATGCAGCAAAACGTTTTTTTTCATCTTTTAACAGCCCTTAACACTCTCCAAAGGTCAAGTGCCAAGTGTCAAACTCTTATGGTGAGTGGCCTTTTTGGGTACCATAAGGTTCCGACACATGTACGGATGAGATTAAGGCACGTATTTCGACAAACGATCCTAATGGTGGACCATTCACTATAAATACCCCTTGCCATCCAACCTCTAAACTCACTATAATCTGATCTCAAATGCTCTAAGTTGAAACCTTTGTTTCATACCTGAGCTATTTTGATCTAGATTAGCATTCGGGGACCCTACGTGAGTATTCTTTCGTTCTTTTATTGCTTTTCGAGTCTGAAAGTCAAACTTTGTTTGACTTTCTGCATTGACCAGCTTATGGTCAATGCGAAGTTCGTTTGAACTTCGCAACGTGATTGTAATCACGATGGTTATAGTCCTTTGTGACTATACCTACTGATTACCACGTTATCTAGGCTTAGTGACGAGCCGTAGTTTCGGTCAGAATACGTATTCTTGCGTATTTTGTAACCAAACTACTTATGGGTATCAAAACCGTTTGTTTTGATACCAAACCTGTTTTCTAAACTTAGTTAAGCATGTTTTAACATGCTTAGCTCGTCACTTTTAGTTTAGTGCTTATATAGGGTCGTAAGGTAAGCGATTTAAACAATCGCTTATACTTTCGAACCCGACCCGTTTGGTCGATCATTAGGATCCGACCAAGCACATTAGGTGACCATAGTATATAGGGAATAACCTTCCGAGGTTATACCTTATGGTCGCTTCGTTTAAGTAGTTGTATGATAGGTAGCTTATATGCCTTAGGTAAATTACCAAAATGCCCTTTTGACGCCAAAATTCATTTTAAGCATATGTAACATAACTTTTGACATCTAAACTGATTTGACAACAATATTAGACATGTTAAGGCATATGTTACTTGTCATAGGACTAGTTAGGCGGTCCGAACGCGTTTTACGCGAACGACGCGTTAATGTAGCATAAGCTACCTAAACGGGTCGTAATGGGTCGTAAGCACTTAGGTTAGGTTTCATTTAGTATGTAGGCTTTGTTAAACCATACTACATGAGTTCCCATACTCATTTGGTTTACGAGCCCTCATTCTATCCGATCTTCCGATTTAGGTCCGGTTTATTAATGTAGTTACCTATATTAGGTGCCGTTTGATATTCCGAGATCTCTAGCATTGCTTGGTGGTTATCTTAGGACTTCTGAGCAATCTCAAGTGAGTACATAGACCCCTCTTTTACTGTTTTCCAAACGTTTTGGGGTGGAACACATGTGCCTACTTGTTACTTTCATGCTTTCCATGTTTTCACATTATATACATGCTATGTTCATTAGTACACTATTAGTACATGATTTCATTACATTTTATGCTATGTATGTCCATTGTGTGCATACTTAGTACATTGTTTTACATCACATCACATCACATGCTATGTATGTCCATTTAGTACATGCTTAGTACATTATTTTACATTGCATCTCTGTTGCATATGTTCCAGTAACATATGGACACATTGTTTTACAGCTCTACCTTGTATGTTTACTCTAGCATACTAGGTACATTATCTTCATAAAACATGCTTACATTTTGGTATGACATTTGGTTTGTTTAAACTATACTATACATTCATTAACACCGATCACGCCGCTCGGTAGTAGGTAGTGGTACCATAGGACTTGACAAATCCCATTCCTGAAATCTCGGGTTTGTTTGGACGTAAGGAATGACCGAATCCGAATACATATTCTTTTGATAACTCATTTTTACATAGTTATCCGACTGTCGCAAGGCTTGGATGTATGAATTTTTACAATACCGCATAAATGTTCATATTCAGTATAGCATGCATATATTTTACAAAACATAACTTTGATTTAAACCAAGTTTTACTTCAATACTTTGTTTTGTGCATTTCATCTATGGTTTAGTTGATGCATTTCACTAGCCATACATAAACATTTGTTACACATTACTTGACTACTTTTGGACTATCAACATTTGACATGGTTTATACAAGGACTTTTGACAATTGGTTTAAACATAGACATCTTATATTGGTGGTTTGGTTTGAGTAAGTGATTTAAGTAACGAGGCGTGTGTAATATGATACAAGCATGATGGATACGCCGCTGGTACTTCCTATATATAAGTGATTGTATGGTATTACATATCGTTGCGTTATTTGAAATCATTTCAGTTTAGACATATAACATTTTATACAAATAACATACTTTTCACAATACATTGTTTTACAAACAACTTAACTTATACAAACTCATTTTTACATGGTTATTCATTTAACCATGCATTATTCTCTTATTTATACGTATCATCTGAACTTATTGTTTTTCAAATGATTTACAAAGACAAAGCAAATTACAAGGTTCATGACTAAACATTTTCTTAAACAGATGTCATGAATCTTATTTTCACAAAACCTATGTACTCCCCGGCATTTTTATGCTGACGTACCTATTTTCACATGTGTTTCAGGAAATGAAGCATAGGATTGATCAAGATACACTTAGGCGGACATGGGCCTTAGTGACAATAAAAGATGCAAGACTAGTTATTTTGTTATGTTTCTTTGATTGTCAAGACATTGTAACTCTTTTAATCAATAAAACAATATTTCAAGTTCCATGTGTTATGAAACAATGATTCTGTTACAACACTCCCCGATGTTTCCGCCACGTTTTGTAGGTTCTACGTGGTCGGGGTGTGACAGAAACCAAGTGGACAATAGTGCTATCCAACACATAGTAGCACAGGGAATTATAGATGCAATGCCATTTATACTTCAAACTGTTAAGGATGCTGATAATAAAAGTAAGCATAGCAGTAAGCGACCAATTGAACCAGAAAACAGCGTGAACAATGGACCTATACTTCAAATGCCTATTCCCAAAAGAAGAAGAACCGTGCCTAACGGTTGTTCTTATAAAGAATTCTGGTCTTGTAAACCAATGGAATTCTCGGGCAATGAAGGGGCCATTGCAACCTTACGCTGGATAGAAAAGACTGAGGCAGTCTTAAGGATAAGCAAGTGTGCTGAAGAAGACAAGATACTGTTTGCTTCTAATCTGTTTAAGAATGCAACACTAGAATGGTGGAACACTATCCTCCAGACAAGAGGAAGTGATCAAACCTATAATATGGAATAGGAAGAATTTAAAAACAAGGTAGAAAGGAAGTTCTGCCCACCCAATGAGAAAGAACAGATAGCAAACAAATTCCAAAACCTTAGGATGACTGGTGTGGATAGCAAGGGGTACACAAAGCTATTTTTCGAATATGCTAGGATAGTGCCAACTCTTGCTTCACCAGAACTAGTGTTAATCTCCCGTTATATTTGGGGATTAATAGGGGAGATAAGACACATAGTCAAGGCAGCTAGACCTCAAACCATAGAAGAAGCTGTAGAATTAGCCAATACCTTGACTGATGAATTAGTCCGTACCCGAGAAGAGGATCAGAGGAAGAACTTAACTCAAAGGTTTACACAAGAATTTCGTTCCGGAAATTATAATCGTAAGAATATGGGTTCTACCTCTGCAACATACTGCAAGGTCTGCAAGAAAAAGCATTCGGGAAAATGCTCCATTCTCTGCAATCATTGTAAGATGCCAGGACACAAGGAAGAAAATTGCAGGAAGAAAACCAGTAATGGATTATGCTACAACTGTGGAGAAAAAGGTCATATCAGGCCAAATTGTCCAAAATTAGCTCCAGCCACAGATAACAAGAATACCAAAAATGCTAGAGCGTTTGTTCTGACTGCGGAAGAAGCTAAGATGATCCCAAATGTTATAGCTGGTACGTTTTTAGTTAATGATGTTTTTGCTAAAGTATTGTTTGACTCTGGTGCAAACCAAAGTTTTATTATTAATACATCGTTTTGCAAATTTCTAAATCAGTCATTAACTAAACTACCACTAGAATGGGTAGTAGAGACAGCTAATGGAGAAACTATTAGAATTTCTTAAATCTTGCAGGGAGCAAGCATAGAAATTTAAAATCAAAAATTTATTGCAAACCTATATCCCATGAATCTGGTAGGATTTGATGTTGTTTTAGGAATAGATTGGTTAATAGCCAATAAAGCCAATATTTTATGTGATCAAAAGTTAATCCAAGTAAATTCACCAAAAGGTAAAACGATCACAATTAAAGGAGATAAACCCTTTAGATCCACAAAATTCATATATGTGATGAAAACTGCAAGTTGTATGAGAAAAGGTTCTATAGTGTATTTGATTTCTATAATCACTAACACTAAAGGAAAAGAACTAAAAGATATTCCAGTAGTATCTCAGTTTTCAGATATCTTTCCAGAAGAATTACCAGGATTACCTCCAGACAGAGAAGTTGAATTCAGAATTCACCTACTACCAGGAACATCACCAATTGCCAAAGCACCTTACCGTTTGGCACCTGCAGAAATGCAAGAATTGAAGAAACAATTAGACGAATTGTTAGAAAAAGGATTCATACAGCCAAGTTCGTCGCCATGGGGAGCGCCGATATTGTTTGTTAAAAAGAAGGACGGATCAATGCGTATGTGCATTGACTACCGTGAATTAAACAAACTCACGATTAAGAATCGGTACCCATTACCGAGAATCGATGATTTATTTGATCAGCTGCAATGAGCTCGATATTTCTCTAAAATTGATTTAAGGTCAGGATATCATCAATTAAAGGTACAGGAAGAGGACATTCCTAAAACCGCATTCAGAACGAGGTATGGTCATTATGAATTTACTGTCATGCCATTTGGTTTAACCAATGCCCCAGCTGCATTTATGGACATGATGAACCGAATATGTAAGCCATATTTGGATAAATTCATAATTGTTTTTATAGATGATATTCTAATTTATTCTAAGAATAAAGAAGATCATGCAAAACATTTGCACGCACTTTTAAGTTTGTTAAGAAAGGAAAAGCTTTATGCTAGGTTTTCAAAGTGTGAATTTTGGTTAGAACAAGTACAATTCCTTGGACACTTAGTCAATCATGAAGGAATTCATGTAGATCCAACCAAAATCGAGGCAATTACTAAATGGAAAACCCCTGAGTCACCAATCGAAGTCAGAAGTTTCTTAGGATTGGCCGGTTATTAAAGATTTTTCTAGAATAGCCATTCCCTTAACTAAGGTGCTGTTTGTTTTTTGCCCAGAAGCTCTTCTGAGCACTTATGTCTGCGTCGCGCAGAGGCGCGCAGACATAAGGTTCCTGCAGGGTGTTTGTTTTCTTGAAGATTTGCAGACCAAAAACGTCTGCGAGGCCTCTTCCCCAAGCAGACCTGTCCACAAGTCTTCTAACCTCTGCAGACCTCTTCACCCTCTTCAAAACATTCACCTCCCTGCTCCGCCACCACCTCCCTGCTCCGCCACCACATCTCCGCCACCACCTCCCTGCTCCACCACCACCTCCACTCCGCCACCACCTCCCTGCTCCGCCACCACCTCCACCACCACATCCCTGCCCAAACCTCCACCACCACATCAAACCCCAAATCGAACCAAAACCCCAAAGCGGAGATCGTGAACCCCAAATCGAACCAAAACCCCAAACCGTAGAGAGAGAGAGTGAGAGAGATACCGTAGAGAGAGAGAGATCGGTGGTGGTTGGATCGAACCTTCTTCTCCGAAAACCAAAACCCCAAATCGAACCTTCTTCTCCGGCGAGCCCCCTACTTCTCCGGCTCCACTTTCTTCTCCGGCTCCCCTTCTTCTCCGGCTCCACCTTCTTCTCCGGCTCCCCTTCTTCTCTTTCTCCTCTTCGGTTGCCGGCTCCCCTTCTTCTCCGGTGGGTGGTGGCTGAAGTGGTGGTGGTTGATTGTGGTGGTGGACGGTGGTTGTGGTGGTAGAGGGAGGCAGGGAGAGAGAGATGAGAGAGAGAGGTTCTGGTGCTGAAGTTGTGGTGGTCAATTTGTCTGTGTTGTGTGTTTTTAAGATATGAGAAGAGGTTTTTAAATATAAAAAAAACAAACCCTCTTCTCCTTGCAGACTGCAGACATTTGGTCTACCTCTTCTTCTGCAGATGTCTGCAGATGTGGTCCACAGACTGCAGACCTTTTCCCACAGAAAAAACAAACAGCACCTAAGTTAACCTGTAAATCTGTTAAGTTTGAATGGGGAATAAAACAAGAAGAAGCCTTTAGAATTCTTAAGCAAAGATTGACCCATACACCTATACTATCATTACCAGAAGGAACTGAAGACTTTATAGTATATTGTGATGCTTCTATATTAGGTTATGGATGTGTGTTGATGCAACGCCAAAAGGTTATAGCTTACGCATCTAGGAAACTTAAGAATCATGAAGAGAATTATTCAACCCATGATTTAGAATTAGGAGCTATAATTTTTGCTCTTAAGATTTGGAGACATTACCTTTATGGTAGTAAGTTTACCATATTCACTGATCATAAGAGTTTAAGGTATATATTCAAGCAAAAGGAATTGAATATGAGACAAAGACGCTGGATGGAATTTCTTAATGATTATGACTGTGATATCCAGTATCATGAAGGGAAAGCAAATGTAGTGGCAGATGCTTTAAGTAGAAAGTATCATGAAAAGCCAAGAAGGATACGTTCTCTTAAATTAAATCTTCAAATAGATTTAAATGATCAAATAAGAGAAGCACAGGAATCAGTAATCAAGGATGATTCTGAAAAATTAAAAGGTATGTTAAAAGAATTAAAACAGGGAACAGATGGAATTTGGAGATTTCATGAAAAGAGAATGTTGATACCTAAATTAGGAAATTTACGTCATCGTATATTAGAAGAAGCCCATAAATCTAAGTATACGATGCATCCAGGAAGTGATAAAATGTACCAGGATTTAAGGAAAAATTTCTGGTGGATAGGAATGAAAAAGGACGTAGCAGTCTATGTTTCTAAATGTTTGACTTGTTCACAAGTTAAAGCTGAACATCAGAAACCCTCAGGTTTGTTACAACAATTAGAAATGCCAGTTTGGAAATGGGAATTTATAACAATGGATTTTGTTACTAAATTACCCAAAACTAAGAAAGGAAATGATACAATCTGGGTGATTGTAGACAGATTAACCAAATCAGCTCATTTTCTACCAATGAAGGAAACAATTAGTATGGAACAATTAGCTAAATTGTATGTAAATGAAATTGTTTCTTTACATGGCATTCCTTTATCAATTGTTTCTGATAGAGATAGTAGATTTACCTCTCGTTTTTGGTCAAGTTTCCAAAGGGCAATGGGAACCAAATTAAGGTTAAGCACAGCTTATCATCCTCAAACAGATGGACAAAGTGAAAGGACAATTCAGACAATGGAGGACATGCTTACAGCTTGTGTAATTGACTTTGGAGGTAATTGGGACGAACACTTACCTTTAATAGAATTTTCTTATAATAATAGTTATCACACAAGTATCAATGCTGCACCATTCGAAGCACTTTATGGACGAAAGTGTCGAACCCCAGTCTGTTGGGCAGAAATTGGGGAAAAACAATTATCTGGACCTGAGATAGTACAGGAAACAACTGATAAGATTATTCAAGTCAAGAAACGACTGAAAGCAGCACGTGATCGACAAAAGAGTTATGCTAATAACCGATGCAAACCCTTGGAATTTCAAGTAGGATATAGAGTGTTGTTGAAAGTCTCTCCTTGGAAAGGAGTGGTAAGATTCATCAAACGGGGAAAGTTAAGTCCCAGGTATATTGGACCTTTTAAGATTATTAGAAGAATAGGACCTGTAGCCTATCAGCTACAACTGCCAGAGGAAATGGCAGGAATACATGATGTGTTTCATGTATCAAATATTAAAAAGTGTTTAGTTGATGAATCATTGATAGTGCCTCTTAAGGATATAGAGGTAAATGAACAACTCAAGTTTGTAAAAAGGCCTCTACAAATTGAAGACAGGAAAATCAAGAATCTCAAGCATAAAAGACTAATTCTAGTCAAAGTGAAGTGGGACTCCAAAAGAGGACCTGAGTACACATGGGAGCTTGAGTCAAAAATGAAAAGGAAATATTCGCACTTGTTTCAATAGATCTCGAGGACGAGCTCTAAAACAAGGTGGGGAGAATGTAACAACCCTCGGTAAAACCAACACCCTTATAATATTTCTGACCCTTTATTATATCTTAAATTTTCCCAATATGTCTTATATTATGCCCCGTATGTGAAAACCGAGCCTTAATTATATTATAGTATATAAAATAAATAAAATTATGAAAGTGTAAGTTGAGGCGGGCCGCGAAAGACCTCACCTCAACTTCACGCGGGCCGTATCAAGGCTGGACTTGACTGCGCTGATTTCTTAAGTTGAAGCGGGCCGCCTAAGGGTATATAGGTCTTTGACGCGGGCCGCGACAGATCATGAAACGCGGAGACATCTGGTGCTGACACGTGTCGACATCGTGTCGAGTCTAGTAGCTGACCCAGCTAAGCTAGTGTGTTGACCGGTGTTGACACGGGCCGCGTAAGGGTCCCCTGTCTTTTACGCGGGCCGCGACAGGACTAGAATCAGCAACTATATAAGAAGGCCATCAGTCTATGTTTTCCGTCGCTCATTTCTTTCTTTCAATCTCGAAATTCTGTAGAGAAGTTATAATATTTCGGGTATTATTCCCCTAATTAGCGAGGTTCTGCTCCGTTGTAAGTATTATAACCCCAGTTTCATAATAGTTACGCTGCCTGATTGATTTAGGGTTCCGTAACAACTGTTGTGGTTCCGCCCGACGTAGTTGTTGGAATGCCGTCTCGGGGAGGGTATCATTAATAATTTCAAAGGGTTATGGTACTAATCAATGTACATTTGTATAAATTATAGATTATATCCAGGAAACCCTTACGAAAATCCTAAGACAGCAAAGTGAGTTTATCCTCTTTTTGTTAATGTTTTTGGTAATGTTTTACCAAACCTTAAATGTTTTACTATGAAATTAGCAGTAATTGAGTCTTTGTAGTTATTCAATTACTGCCGGTATGTTGGGGTTTTGTATACAAAATTTTGTACTACTTGCGAGTAGTAAGTCGGGATGACAATGCGTTACCATTGGACAATGAGTTAGCCAATGGGTAATATGACCCACAAGTCAGGATTGATAGTACCAAATGGAGTAATTGTGTAGACATAAACAAAGTGATCACTCTCAATACTGTTCACTGTGACTTTAAACTTGATTAAATTGGGATTCACTCACCAGTATTTCCCGCTGACAAATATTTTTAAAACATGTTTCAGGTAACCCAATGTGACAGCCAATTAGTAAAAAGCCAGCTGGAGAGCACTGAAGGCTTGGGAAAATGTGGCTATAAAAGTTACATAATAAACGATGTTTTAAATTCAATAAAATAGGGTTTGTCCCTATAAATGTATTGTAATAAGAAACTTGGGTTTTACCCATGTGTTTATTAATATTAATTATGGTGGTTTTACTCTGATAAACATTTCCTAACTACGGTCCTGATGTAAATTCCGCTGCAAGACTAAACAAACTGATACCACCAAACTCTGTGATCACGTCCGCCCGTTCCCGGGGATCAGGGATCGGGGGTTGTGACACATGGCGATACCTTCAACATGACTCTATCACCGACCTGAAGCTCCAGCGGCTTCCTTCGGTTATATGCATAACTCTTCTGTCGATCCGCGGCAGCCTTCAACCTATTCTTAATCTGGACGACTTTGTCCGTGGTCTCCTGGATAAGCTCGTGTCCGGTCAAATGCTTCTCGCCGACTTCAGCTGTAACACCTGTGTCATTTCAACCATCAAACAAATGCCAAACCAATGAAATATTGTATTTCATACTTTGGACTTGTATAAATATGTGTATCTTTTGCACATATCAACTCTTGTTCGATTTCAAACTCTAAATCGCTTTCTGGAAGGTTATACGCGCACTAATGCGTAAATATAATCAGTTCAATCCAACGAACACTCCGGAATAGTGAAATAGGCTTAACATACCTTGAATAACCTTTACATAACTTATATATAAGTTTTGGAAGGTTTGGTGTGGTGAAATCAAGTTAAATCGCTTACAGGGACTAAAGTTGACAAACTGCGAAAGTATGCCAATTTGAACTGTAACAGACATTCTGGAACATGACCATAAGTTAAACACACCATAAATATCCTTTACATAGCTTAGAAATAGGCTTTAATGGGTTCGGTGTGCTAAAATAAACTTTTGGGTCATTCAGGGACTAAAAGTGTCAAAAAAGTGCACAAGTTTGCATTTTCGCGCATAACTTACGTTCTGAATACATCCGGACATCCAAAAATTTATGTGAGCATGACTATATTATATTTTAGTGCTCGCCATAAGAAAAATCCATTCGTCGCGTCATTTGGTTCGTTTTTCGCATTCGGGACCAGATTCGATGTATTAGCCGTTGTTTAATTCACAACCACACATTCTAAACTTGCTTAGTCAGCGGATAAGGATGGAATTTTGGTACCATAACTTTGCAACACATGTATGGATGGAATTTAAACACCTAAACACCATAACTTTGCAACACATGTATGGATGGAATTTAAACACCTAAACACCATAACTTTGCAACACATGTACGGATGGGATTAAGGCACGTTTTCCATGAAACGATCTTAACGGTTCGGGTATTCCTATAAATACCCCATACCCCCCATTGCTAAAATCACTAGAAACTTGATTTGAGAAACTCTAAGTTGAAACATTTGTTTCATACCTGAGATTTTTGAATCGAGTTTAGCATTCGGGGACCCTTCGTAAGTATTCTTTCGTTCTTTTCCTTATTTTATTGCTTTTCGAGTCAGAAAGTCAAACTTTGTTTGACTTTCAGCGTTGACCAGTAATGGTCAATGCGAAGTTCGTTTGAACTTCGCAACGTGAGTGTAATCACGTTGGTCATAGTCCCTTGGGACTATGCCCACTGATTACCACGTTGTCTAGGGTCGTAGGGTAGGCGATCTAATAAATCTCCTATACCTTCGAACCCGACCCAGTTTGGTCGATCATTAGGATCCGACCAAATACATTAGGTGACCCTAGTATAGGGCATAACCTTCCGAGGTTATACCCTATGGTCACATCGTTTAAGTAGTTGTATGATAGGAAGTTTATATGCCTTAGGTAAATTACCACAATACCCTTTTCATGTATAATTGGTAATTAAGCATATGTAACCTAAACCTTTGTCACATAACTGATTATGTAACATGTTTAAGGCATATAACACTTGTCATAGGACTAGTTAGGCGGTCCGAACGCGTTTCACGCGAACGACGCGTTCAAGTAGCATAAGCTACCTAAACGGGTCGTAAACAATTATGTTAGGTTTCATTTAGTATGTAGGCTTTGTTAAACCAAATGACACGAGTCTCTACACTCGTTTGGTTTACAAACCCTAATGCTACCCGATCTTCCGATCTAGGTCCGGTTAATTAACATAGTTATCTATATAAGGTGTCGTTTGATATCCGCGATCTCTAGCATTGTTTGGTTGTTACTCAAGGACTTCTGAGCAATCTCAAGTGAGTACATAGACCCCTCTTTTACTGTTTTCCAAACATTTTGGGGTGAAACACATGTGCCTACTTGTTACTTTCATGCTTTCCTGTTTTAACATCATATACTACTATGTTCGTTAGTACATTATAGTACATGATTTTATGACATTTCATGCTATGTGTGCCCAATTGTGTGCATTACTTAGTACATCGTTTTACATGACATTTTGACATAGACATTTGACATAGACATTTCGGCATAGACATTTTAACATGATTGACATTTGATCATGCATTTCCCACAAAACATAACTTTGATTTAAACCAAGATTTACTTCAATACTTTGTTTTTGTACATATGGTTTAGTTGAGACATTTCACTTGCCATACATGACATCTTGACATAGACGTTTGACATGGATATTTGACATAGACATTTGACATGGATATTTGACATAGACATTTTGATATGATTTACATCTTGACATGAACACTTTGACATATTACCCAATACATTTGACAATTGATTTAAACATAGACTTCTTACATTGGTTGGTTTGGTTGATTAAGTGATTAAGTAACGATGCGTGTGTAATATGATACAAGCATGGTGGATACGCCGCTGGTACTTCCTATATATAAGTGTTTGTATGGTATTACATATCATAGCGTTATTTGAATCATTTCAGTTTGAGACATAGAACATTTTATACAAATAACATACTTTTCACAAGACAGTGATTTATAAACATCTTATCTTATGCAAACATATTTTACTTGGTTATTCATTTAACCCTACATTTATTTATACTTATCACCTGATCTTATCGATTTTCAAATGATTTACAAAGCAAAGCAAATAACAAGGTTCATGACTAAACATTTTCTCAAACATAAGTCATGAAACCTATTTTCACAAAACCTATGTATCTCACAGGCATTTTTATGCTGACGTACCTATTTTCACATGTGTTTTTCAGGAACTGTTGCATAAGATGATCAAGATACACATAGGCAGACTTGGGCTTTAGTGATAATAAAAGATGCAAGACTAGTTAATTATGTTGTATTTCTTGTTTGTTAAGACATTGTAACACTTTTTATCAATAAAACGAAACTTCAATTGCCATGGATTTGAAACAATTAATTCTGTTACAACACTCCCCGACATTTCCGCCACGTTTTGTATGTTCCACGTGGTCGGGGTGTGACAGAAAAGATGGTATCAGAGCCAATGGTTATAGGGAATTAGGTTATTAGTAATGCTTTGACCTAGTCTATAACTTTCTTAGGACCCTAACGCGAGTTTACTTGCGTTTAGTCATAAAACAATACCATCACCTATCCTTAGGCGACGACCACAACAAGAACATAAATTTCAAAACCGCTTTGAAAACTAATCATCTGTTCTAGGATGATTGA
The DNA here is from genome assembly GCA_030545235.1 of Helianthus tuberosus. NCBI lineage: Eukaryota > Viridiplantae > Streptophyta > Magnoliopsida > Asterales > Asteraceae > Helianthus > Helianthus tuberosus. The sequence continues at coordinate 117,200,397 of CM060363.1, forward strand.
TTACAAGGTTTTGAACCCTCTATTGTAAGGTTTTGAACTCTCTATTATATGGTTTTGAACCCCTTTAAGTTTTCAAAATCTCGTCAAGGTCTTGGGTTTTAAATAATGTGAACACGTGCAAACTGGAAGGGTGAATGCCTGTATTCTGAGTTTTCTGTCTAGGCAAGCACTTCGTATACATCTCAACCAGACGCGAGACCAGTTGTGCTTACCTGGGAATTCTTGGGATGAGTGTTCACTTATAGGCGAGCATGTCTTCGCGATACATTATTTTTGACCTATTTACTTTGATTAGTCACCGTCTCATTTGTTTGCCTTAAGTAACAAACAAATGATCGCAATTTTATGCATTGTTATTTTGTTTTCATTTCCCTTGTTCCCTCCCATATCTCCTATGTTCTTCATGGTGTCTCTTCATCGCAACAAGACTCGAGTGTCCGGACCAGGTGCTACAACTGCCCAACAAATAGGCGTAGTACTCCAGAAGACCGTTGATTTAGCTATCACCATGAGTCAGCTCAGGAATGAAGCCGTGCAAGGGAACCGCTCCTTGGAGAAGTCAGTGAAACCGTCATCATCTAAATCAAATACCATGTTACAAATGTACCCCCGGTGGACGATGGAGACATTTGGATAACATGTGTCGCTTTGCTGTTTAAAGCAAGGCAGTAGCAAACCCTGTTGCTGCTTAACCTTCAAGTTCTGCTTCATATGTCGCCCTGGCATATCTAGCGCCTGAACCTCATGAACTTTCTACCTTGTGTATCGACTTAAGCACGCCTAGTGCAAGGTGTCGAAGCACCTCTCGTTACACAAATTTCAAAATCCATAAAGGATCTTTCTATCCTCATAATCAGATCCTTGTGGATGAATATCACTCAAATCGGAGCCCTTAATTGAATTATTCGTATGCCTTAATACGAACATTACCATTCAATAAGGACAAAGCCGAATTCTTATTTAGATCTTCCTATCTTCATAGTTAGATTCTAATGATTTAAGTGCCAAATGAAATCCACGAATTGGATTCCTGGTGCACTTTGAGTATCCGCGTCCAAAGATAACAAATTAATAACCAAGTTAAACAATTATGTGATTATGTGCTTATGTGTTCCCTTTTATGTTTTTGTGTGATCCAAATTCTTGTCATCCAAATCCTCGTAGAATCTTCCATATCTTTGGGTGCTATATTAAATCCTCAACGGGCTTGTACGTAATAGTAAAGACCCTTGGATTATATTGTACCATTCCATAATTAGGCCCTGAGAGGTCTAGGTAAACAGATTGATCCAAAAATCTGGTTAGGAATATCATGTGATGATATAGCTGAAAGGACTCCTTGGTGGCCTAATTTAAAAGGATCCTTTGTCGATCTAATTAAAAGGACCCTATGGTAGTTTAGTCACACTCATCATCAGGTTTGATTTTTCCTCCCCTTCACATTTCAGACAAATTGTGCGAACTATGCAAGGAATTGCGTAATTATGGATGCATACATAATTATGAAATTCAGTGCACGGAAACCACAGCAAATTTTGTCATGTGTCCAGAGACTATTCCGTTCATTTTTGTTTCTGAAGATGTAAAATGACTATTCCGTTCATTTTTGTTTCTGAAGATGTAAAATGACTATTCCGTTCATTTTTGTTTCTGAAGATGTAAAATGACTATTCCGTTCATTTTTGTTTCTGAAAATGTAAAATGACTATTCTGTTCATTTTTGTTTCCGAAGATGTAAAATGACTATTCTGTTCATTTTTGTTTCTGAAGATGTAAAATGTCTATTCTGTTCATTTTTGTTTCTGAAGATGTAAAATGACTATTCTGTTCATTTTTGTTTCTGAAGATGTTGTGGAAAATGACTATTCTGTTCATTTTTGTTTCTAAAGAATGCCTGTTGAGAATAACTCTGTTCATTTTTCATTTCTGAAAAATGTTCGTTAAAGAGAAATTACAGGATTACGTCTTGTTCATCTTTGATGGTTATTTAACACAAAGTCACAAATAGACTCCTACGAATTAATTTCGGGACGAAATTTCCTAAAGTAGGGGAGACTGTAACACCTGTGTCATTTCAACCATCAAACAAATGCCAAACCAATGAAATATTGTATTTCATACTTTGGACTTGTATAAATATGTGTATCTTTTGCACATATCAACTCTTGTTCGATTTCAAACTCTAAATCGCTTTCTGGAAGGTTATACGCGCACTAATGCGTAAATATAACCAGTTCAATCCAACGAACACTCCGGAATAGTGAAATAGGCTTAACATACCTTGAATAACCTTTACATAACTTATATATAAGTTTTGGAAGGTTTGGTGTGGTGAAATCAAGTTAAATCGCTTACAGGGACTAAAGTTGACAAACTGCGAAAGTATGCCAATTTGAACTGTAACAGACATTCTGGAACATGACCATAAGTTAAACACACCATAAATATCCTTTACATAGCTTAGAAATAGGCTTTAATGGGTTCGGTGTGCTAAAATAAACTTTTGGGTCATTCAGGGACTAAAAGTGTCAAAAAAGTGCACAAGTTTGCATTTTCGCGCATAACTTACGTTCTGAATACATCCAGACATCCAAAAATTTATGTGAGCATGACTATATTATATTTTAGTGCTCGCCATAAGAAAAATCCATTCGTCGCGTCATTTGGTTCGTTTTTCGCATTCGGGACCAGATTCGATGTATTAGCCGTTGTTTAATTCACAACCACACATTCTAAACTTGCTTAGTCAGCGGATAAGGATGGAATTTTGGTACCATAACTTTGCAACACATGTATGGATGGAATTTAAACACCTAAACACCATAACTTTGCAACACATGTATGGATGGAATTTAAACACCTAAACACCATAACTTTGCAACACATGTACGGATGGGATTAAGGCACGTTTTCCATGAAACGATCTTAACGGTTCGGGTATTCCTATAAATACCCCATACCCCCCATTGCTAAAATCACTAGAAACTTGATTTGAGAAACTCTAAGTTGAAACATTTGTTTCATACCTGAGATTTTTGAATCGAGTTTAGCATTCGGGGACCCTTCGTAAGTATTCTTTCGTTCTTTTCCTTATTTTATTGCTTTTCGAGTCAGAAAGTCAAACTTTGTTTGACTTTCAGCGTTGACCAGTAATGGTCAATGCGAAGTTCGTTTGAACTTCGCAACGTGAGTGTAATCACGTTGGTCATAGTCCCTTGGGACTATGCCCACTGATTACCACGTTGTCTAGGGTCGTAGGGTAGGCGATCTAATAAATCTCCTATACCTTCGAACCCGACCCAGTTTGGTCGATCATTAGGATCCGACCAAATACATTAGGTGACCCTAGTATAGGGCATAACCTTCCGAGGTTATACCCTATGGTCACATCGTTTAAGTAGTTGTATGATAGGAAGTTTATATGCCTTAGGTAAATTACCACAATACCCTTTTCATGTATAATTGGTAATTAAGCATATGTAACCTAAACCTTTGTCACATAACTGATTATGTAACATGTTTAAGGCATATAACACTTGTCATAGGACTAGTTAGGCGGTCCGAACGCGTTTCACGCGAACGACGCGTTCAAGTAGCATAAGCTACCTAAACGGGTCGTAAACAATTATGTTAGGTTTCATTTAGTATGTAGGCTTTGTTAAACCAAATGACACGAGTCTCTACACTCGTTTGGTTTACAAACCCTAATGCTACCCGATCTTCCGATCTAGGTCCGGTTAATTAACATAGTTATCTATATAAGGTGTCGTTTGATATCCGCGATCTCTAGCATTGTTTGGTTGTTACTCAAGGACTTCTGAGCAATCTCAAGTGAGTACATAGACCCCTCTTTTACTGTTTTCCAAACATTTTGGGGTGAAACACATGTGCCTACTTGTTACTTTCATGCTTTCCTGTTTTAACATCATATACTACTATGTTCGTTAGTACATTATAGTACATGATTTTATGACATTTCATGCTAGGTGTGCCCAATTGTGTGCATTACTTAGTACATCGTTTTACATGACATTTTGACATAGACATTTGACATAGACATTTCGGCATAGACATTTTAACATGATTGACATTTGATCATGCATTTCCCACAAAACATAACTTTGATTTAAACCAAGATTTACTTCAATACTTTGTTTTTGTACATATGGTTTAGTTGAGACATTTCACTTGCCATACATGACATCTTGACATAGACGTTTGACATGGATATTTGACATAGACATTTGACATGGATATTTGACATAGACATTTTGATATGATTTACATCTTGACATGAACACTTTGACATATTACCCAATACATTTGACAATTGATTTAAACATAGACTTCTTACATTGGTTGGTTTGGTTGATTAAGTGATTAAGTAACGATGCGTGTGTAATATGATACAAGCATGGTGGATACGCCGCTGGTACTTCCTATATATAAGTGTTTGTATGGTATTACATATCATAGCGTTATTTGAATCATTTCAGTTTGAGACATAGAACATTTTATACAAATAACATACTTTTCACAAGACAGTGATTTATAAACATCTTATCTTATGCAAACATATTTTACTTGGTTATTCATTTAACCCTACATTTATTTATACTTATCACCTGATCTTATCGATTTTCAAATGATTTACAAAGCAAAGCAAATAACAAGGTTCATGACTAAACATTTTCTCAAACATAAGTCATGAAACCTATTTTCACAAAACCTATGTATCTCACAGGCATTTTTATGCTGACGTACCTATTTTCACATGTGTTTTTCAGGAACTGTTGCATAAGATGATCAAGATACACATAGGCAGACTTGGGCTTTAGTGATAATAAAAGATGCAAGACTAGTTAATTATGTTGTATTTCTTGTTTGTTAAGACATTGTAACACTTTTTATCAATAAAACGAAACTTCAATTGCCATGGATTTGAAACAATTAATTCTGTTACAACACTCCCCGACATTTCCGCCACGTTTTGTATGTTCCACGTGGTCGGGGTGTGACATCAGCCCAACAGAGTGGTGATCGACATTTCCTCCCATACAGGGCTTCAAACGGAGCGGCCTTAATACTAGCGTGGTAACTATTGTTGTAAGAGTGAGTGGTCCGATAATGCGGATTTGTACGAACACTCTAGCCTTAGACAGAAAACTCGGGGTACAGGCATCCACCCTTCCAGATTGCATGTGTTCACATTATTAAAACCCAAGATTTCGATGAAAAACGTTTGAGAAAAACATTTGAGAAATCTTTTGATAAAAATTGTTTAAGATAAACATGTTGTGAAATATTTTGACAAAAATGTTTAAGAAAACATTTTGAGAAATATTTCAATGAAAACGTTTTGAGAAAAACATTTTGAGGAATACCTTAAGGCACAAAGCCTAAGGGTTTTAGATAAATCATCTAAGGTTAGATGATTCGTAAATCATAGAGTAGTTGTGGCACGAATAAGGATAGGGATTTAGGAAAGAGTTCCTAAGTCTACTCATGTTTGGGTCCTAGGAAAGACTAAGTTTAAGGCATGCTAATAACCTAATTCCCTATAACAAGTGCTCTGATACCAATCTGTAACACCCCAATCGCGTAATACAACAACACGCGGCGGAAATATCGGGGAGTCACGTTACAAATTGCTCACAACTACTGGTACTAAATTGTTTCAATATTATTAACATCGTTTTACAAACAAAGAATACATGTAATTGTCTTTTGATTAAGAAGTCTAAGGCCTTGAATGCAGTCCTATGCGTTGCATGCTTGAATAATTGATAACCTGAAACATATGTGAAAATAAAGTCAGCATAAAAATGCCGGCGAATACATAGGTTTTGTTAGCCAAATAAATGGCAAAACACTTGATATTGCAATACTTTGACAACTACGAGAGCTGTCAGATGAAAATAAATCTTGAAGCCAAGAAATGGCAAAAATTTAGTATCGCAATACATAATCTTGATTGTGAAAACTCGTGGCAAATAGTTTTGTATATGGCAATATGATTATTACTAAGTAATTTTTATGCCATTTGAAATTGTATATTGTAACCTCGTTGAAATCATTGTAAAACTTGTTAATGTATTATTAGAAAACCAACCAATTAAGTATTAATAATAACAGTTTTGAAATTAATTAAAACTTGTGTGAGTATTATATAAATCAAATCAATGATTCATGATAATACTTTAGATATCCTTCTAAGAATCTAACATATAAAGATATGGAAGATTCCACGAAGATTTCGATAATCGAATATTGAAACAATTGTATGCACATCCTAAAGTGATTTGGATAACGCTACAAGAATAATAAAATAAGAACACTTATATATAGGAAGTACCAGCGGCGTATCCACCATGTTCTTATTTTATTACACCCGTTCCGTTATCTAAATCACAACTACCACATAAACACATAAATCGTTAACTCGTTTGTTACACCCGTCTCATTGTTTTAAGATTTTAAACTAAAAACACGCATTTTTTTCTTTTAATTTCAAAATGCATCATTTCAAAACTTAGTTATAAAAACTAAGTTTACATGGTTATGGTATTCTAGTTTACAAACTAACTAGTTTAAACATACAACATTGAGTTTAGTGTTTACAAATAAACATTGTCTCAAACAAGATTAGGTTAGCGCGGAAGCTTCAAAACTTTGTGTTCGGTTCTTGAATTCTTGCTTGATCGGCATCCGTAATGAGACGAACATCACCTAAGGTCAAAACCACATCAATTGTTAGTTTTGACAACTTTATAACATGTAAAAACAAGTTCCGGTATCATACAAATAACAAAAAAATAAAATTTCAAATTTTTGATCTGTCGCGCCACGCGACAGATTCCTTTCAATCCTTTGCGGACCGCGAGCGCGCCCGTGTGTCGCGCCAGAACAAGTGACTCCCTTCGCGTGCCGCGGGGGAGACCGTTTTCCAGCGGGTGCAGGTTAAAATCCTGCACTTTTGCCCAGCACCATTTTCTTTCAATTTTTCAACTTCTAAGGTGCATAACTTTCATTCTACAAGTCCGTTTTTTCGCGATTCTTTTTCCTACGCGTTCGTAATTTAATTCTCCATCTTACGGAGTGAAAACCCGACATCTAAATTCACAAAATTTTAATTTCAAGCTCTCGGCTTGAAATTCAATTATGACACTTTTTGACCCGTTCGTGATTTATCAAACAAACTTGTTTATTACCTTTTCAAAATATCATGCATATCACGTTATATCAATTTACTAATATTCAAGGTTCAAATGACGGGTTCTTATGCAAATCTTAACCCGTTTTGCATATCTACTCATTTTGACCCGTTACGGGGTATTTAACACTTTTAAGCTTAAATCACGCTTCTTTTAGCTTACACCCTATCTCCACTTTAGACATATCCCAAGGACTCAATTAAACAAAACGCTTATTTCTAAACAACTCTTAAAGGTTGTTTTTCCCTATTTACCCCTCAATGACTTTTTGGTCAATTTTAATCCTTCATTTTGTGACGAACGACTTTCGCCAATAATTGACCGCGATATCGCTTCTAACTACAATACAAAATATGCGTACCTGTCTCGGATCAACATATTGACCCGTTTAATACCTTGCGTCCATAATATGCTAATTCATAGCACCGCTAAATCATAACCATTTTATCCTGTGCGCATAAGACTCGACAAGCACTTATTAGTCATTATTTGTCAAATGGTATCTACATTACCATTTGACCCGTTTGGTCTAAACGATTTAAACACTTTGCGCTTATATTGGAATGGTATCTATTTACCATTTCATTAAATAACTAATTTTAGATTTCTCACCTCTTTAGCTATGTCTCTTAAACCCTTTTTCCTTACGCATTTAGCCCGACATGACTTATGTTGCTTAGTGTTGTTCTATATTTCAACTTTTACCTATTTGTTCGTGACTAAATCACCGTTTCCCCTTTTTACTCGTTTAGGCTAACTTATAAAGTACCCGTTCGAAAACCCATTTTTATTCATGTTGTGACAACTCAAGTTTCAAGGTCTTTACTCGATTTATCTAGTAACTATTTCTAAGTGTGTTTATATATTTATGTGTTGTGACAACTCGTATTTCGAACCTATCTTTGTACCTTGATGTGATGTAAACACTATGTGACTATGTGAATTGAATGATTAAATGGAATGTTATGTTATGTGAATATGCGTTGTGCTAGTATATGTTTATATGCTTTCTTTCACGAATAAAAACCAAACGCACAACACCACTCGATCGCACAAGCCCATTTGGGCCACACCTTGCAATCGGACACCTTAGGGCAGCCGAGTTGGGCTCGGCCCACTCCCCTTATACGCAAACAAACACCCTAGGGACTTGTATTCTCATTTGTTGCAAAACATAACACACACAAGTTCACAAACCCTAGGAGCTCTCATTCTCTCTCTCAAACTCGACGGCAAGCAATCCCTTATCATCGAAGACTTTAGCTTCCGAATCATCTTTGTTCATTCTCTAATCGGTTAGTATGTTAACTATTGTTTGATGATTTTATGATGTTTGCTATATATGCTCGACATGATGGATGATGTATTGTTATGATTAGTTGAATAATATGTGATTAAGTATAGATGAATGTAATCGGCTATACATGTATCTGATTCGAATCCGAAGGGCTGAATTATAGTGTTCATGAAATCGGTTTACATGTGTGCATTAGAAATTGTTCATGTGAGTCGGATTGCATATTATTTTTCTAAGAATCTGATTGTTATTATCGGCTGCATGTATGTGAAAATCGGGTTGGTTGTAGAGTCGAGTATGAAGTGTTATGTGATGGTTTGAAACCCTTAGATGATTATGTGTAGGTGTCTTGATTATTGTTCATGATTATGTTATGATAGGGTTATGGAAATTTATTTAAAAATGTTTGGTTTGATCGATTGTATGTGATATGGATGGCTGGAAACTTGTTAATTGATAAAATGTAAATAAGGAAACAATTGAATGGTTGTAACTAATTAACAAAATTCTCGGATGTTTAAACTGGTCGCACAAGACCTCTTGATCGCACAAGAGGCCTACTCGCACAAGGAGTCCATTCGCACAAGACTCCTGGTCGCACAATATGTTACCAGTCGCACAAGGCCCCAACCAGTCGCACATGATGTAGGCTTATTAAACTGTTGGGCCGAATGTTTATGTTGGGCTGGACTAGTAACCGGATCGTACAAGGGGTCCTGATCGCACAAGTGTAAAGTTAATTGATTTGGATCGTGTATTTTTGTTTGGGCTTTTGATTTTGGGCCGGGTATTAGTGGGCATCAACGAATGACTCGCATAAGGTCATTAGACTTGTGCGAGCCCAAATCACCTAATGTCATTATGTCTTATTTGTTGAACGTGAAGCTGCATGATGCCATGATCAGTATGTGTTTCTTTTATATGCAATCTATGTGAACCCTATGTGCATTACTTGGAACCAAAACCTGACTTTGTATGGTAACCATGTTAGGACGTGGTTGACCACTAGCTGATAAACTTGACTTTTCTGTGTAATCTGCCGAGCAAACCAAGGTGAGTTCACACAAGCCAAGGCATGGGGTTCCCAGGGGGGGAATGGGGATTTGATGATTACTGCATGTACATAGATAACGGAACCGACTGCTAGACTAGTAACACTTATTGAACGATCATCGCACACCTGCCAAGGACATTGGCCGCGATATTATGACTGCCTTCGCACACCTGCCAAGGACATTGGCCGCGAACTGAACTTACAACATCATCGCACACCTGCCAAGGACATTGGCCGCGATACGAACAAACCTAGTCTAGAAAACTTGGGGAAAGACCTTCCCCAACATCTTCGCACACCTGCCAAGGACATTGGCCGCGATGGAAACTAATATGATACATTGTAACGAACGAACATACTACTACTCACGCTATACTATTACTGAACTGTTAACTGTGAACTCGCTCAACTAGTTGTTGACTCTCTCTCACATGCCTTGCAGGACCTTAGGTACATATGGAGCTTGCACAGGAAGGAGCAGGTCGTTGTGGGATACGGATCGTAGACGATATTTGAACTTATAACTTACTTTGGGTTTTCATTATTATGCTTCCGCTACTTAAACAAGGTTTGGTTATGAACATCAGTCATGTCAAGATGAATTACATTTTCCTACTTTTACACTTATATACTATGTTTGATATGATTGATGGCTTGATCCTGGTCAGTCACGCCTCCAAGCGGTGATACTCCGCGTGTGGATTTTGGGGGTGTGACAGATTGGTATCAGAGCCATTGGTTATAGAGAACTCGGTTTTAATAAAGGGAAAACGATTTTGTTAAAACCAGACTATAACCAGAACAGTGCTCTCAACGATCCACAACGACGCTTCGCTCCACGTGCAAGGCTCAACACCATAGGTATTACAATTCCTGTTACTTTACCTACATGCTAGAACTACATAGACTTTTGCTAGTGGTATGCTTAGATCACAGAACTTGCTATATGTTATTGCTTGAGAATACTCGTGTGCTCACTCTCTTCTGTCATCGCACAATTCGCGAACCTATCTCACTTACGTTATCTTTACTATGAAGATCATGTCTGGACGTATCAACATGACTCAGGACCAGTTGACGGCCCTCATTAACGAACGAGTCACTGCGGCAGTTGCAGCCGCACAAGCAGGAGGTATACCCTGCAGTTACAACTCACTCTAGGATCCTTAGATCCTACATTCCTAAATCAACTCTCGTGTTTAAACTTGTCCTAATTCTTAACACAGCAGGTCAAGCACCTGTTTGCACTTTCAAGACTTTCATGGACTGTCGTCCATCCACTTTCAGCGGCACTGAAGGAGCCGTAGGTCTCCTGCACTGGTTTGAAAAGATAGAGTCTGTGTTTGAGATGTGTGAGTGCCCTGAGGCACGCAGGGTGAAATATGCTACCGGTACCCTCGAGGGTTTGGCCCTCACATGGTGGAAAGCTCAGGTCCAAATCCTGGGGTTGGTTGCTGCTAACGCCACCCCATGGAACAATTTCAAAGAGATGATCAAGGAAGAGTACTGCAGTCGAGATGATATTCATAAGCTGGAAGTTGAGTTTTTCAACCTCAAGATGACGGGGTCTGAGATCGAAGCGTATACCAAGAGGTCGAATGAGCTTGCATTACTGTGTCCTACGCTGGTGGACAAACGTGTCGAACTTTATCTTAAGGGTCTGGTGCCAGAGATCCAAAGTCATGTGACTTCAGCAAATCATGCCACTTACCAGCAGGTTGTTCAGTTGGCTCACCGTCTCACTGATCAGGCGGTGGAGCAAAACAGGTTGCCTAAACGCATCAGCGCTACTGCTACCGCTACCACTTCAGTTACCCCTGCTACTCCCAGTGACAATAAGAGGAAATGGGAGGGGGATTCTAGCAAGGGTTCAGCTACTGTTCAGTCTCAAGCTCAGCAACGCAAAACAAATGACCACCAGAGTCCGAATCAGCAATCATCAGGTGGTCAAGGGCAGAGTGGATATCGGGGAATTCACCCGTGGTGTAGAAGGTGCAACAAACACCACAGTGGAAGATGCCGCAGGGAACAGTGTCAAAGATGCCTCAAGATGGGTCATGAGGCTAAGGATTGTAGAAGCGTACGGCCAGCAAATCAGAACCAGCAACAACAACCACCTGCTCCACGAAACCAGCCTCAGCAGCAGCAGCAGGGAAACAGAGGATGCTACCAGTGTGGGGCTGAAGGTCATTACAAGCGTGATTGCCCTCAATTGAATCAAAACCAGAACCAGAACAATAACAACAACAACCAGGGCAATGGGAATAACAACAATGGGGGAAACAACAACAACAACAATGGTGCTAGAGGCCGTATGTTTGTGATCGGTCAGGGTGATGCCAGGAATGATCCCAACGTGGTTATGGGTAAGTTTCTTCTTGACGACTTTTATGTTACTGTACTGTTTGATTCTGGTGCGGATACAAGTTACATGTCTCTAAAAGCTAGTGAAATGTTAAAACGTGCACCAACTCTCTTAAACACCAAACATGTCGTAGAGTTAGCTAATGGTAAAAACCTAGAGGCCACGCACATAGTTAAAGGGTGTAATCTTATCCTCGCTGATCAGACTTTCTCCATCGATCTCATTCCTATACCCTTGGGTAGCTTTGACGTCGTCATTGGTATGGATTGGTTATCTCAACAACAAGCGGAGATCTTATGCAAAGAAAAGGTAATTCGTATTCCTCGATCGGGCAAGGAACCTCTCAAAGTTCAAGGCGACAAGAGTGGTGTCGTGAGTGGTATCATTTCCTTCTTGAAGGCTCAGAAGTGTCTGCGCAAGGGTCACACAGCTGTTCTAGCTCTCGTCACTGATACATCGAAGAAAGAGAAGAAGATTGAAGATATTCCAGTAGTACGTGATTTTCCTCAAGTGTTTCCTGAGGAATTACCTGGATTACCGCCTCATCGTCAAGTTGAATTCCAGATCGAGCTCGCTCCAGGAGCAGCACCCATAGCTCGAGCACCTTATCGTCTAGCTCCAACTGAGTTGGAAGAACTGTCAAAGCAGCTACAAGAACTCTTGGAAAAGGGTTTTATACGTCCTAGCTCTTCGCCTTGGGGAGCTCCAGTGTTATTCGTGAAGAAGAAAGACGGTACGTTCAGGATGTGTATAGACTACCGTGAACTCAACAAGGTGACGATCAAGAATCGTTATCCTCTTCCGCGCATAGATGATTTATTCGACCAGCTGCAAGGGTCGAGCTACTACTCCAAGATAGACTTAAGGTCAGGATACCACCAGCTGAGAGTTCGAGATGAGGACGTCTCCAAAACAGCGTTCAGAACACGCTACGGCCACTACGAGTTTATGGTCATGCCTTTTGGGCTAACGAATGCGCCTGCCGTATTTATGGATCTTATGAACAGGGTGTGCAAACCCTATCTCGACAAGTTCGTCATCGTTTTCATCGACGACATCCTGATTTATTCGAAGAGTCAGGAGGAACATGAACAACACTTACGGCTTATTTTGGAACTTCTTCGAAAGGAACAGTTGTACGCTAAGTTTTCCAAGTGTGACTTCTGGCTTCGTGAAGTCCACTTCTTAGGCCACGTGGTAAACAAGGATGGGATTCATGTAGATCCATCCAAGGTGGAGTCAATCAAGAGCTGGCCTGCACCTCGAACGCCAACGGAAATTCGCCAATTCTTGGGTTTGGCGGGTTACTACAGAAGGTTCATCAAAGACTTCTCAAAGATCGCTCAGCCGCTTACACTGTTGACGCAAAAGGGTGTTGTTTATCGTTGGGGTAACGCACAGGAAACAGCATTCCAACACTTAAAGGATAGACTCTGTAGCGCACCTATCCTTGCACTGCCTGAAGGCACGGACGATTTCGTGGTCTACTGCGACGCATCTATTCAGGGTCTTGGATGTGTTTTGATGCAGCGGGATAAAGTTATAGCTTACGCTTCACGCCAACTCAAGGTTCATGAGAAGAACTACACTACACACGATCTAGAGCTGGGAGCGGTTGTTTTTGCACTTAAGATATGGCGACACTACTTGTATGGCACCAAGTGTGCTATCTACACTGATCACAGAAGTCTCGAGCACATCTTTAAACAGAAGGAACTAAACATGAGACAACGACGATGGGTCGAACTGCTGAACGATTACGAATGCTCGATCAGGTATCACCCGGGCAAAGCCAATGTTGTGGCTGATGCCCTAAGTCGGAAGGACACTGCGCCTAAGCGCGTACGAGCTCTACAACTCACTATACAGTCTAGTCTTCCTTCTCAGATAAGAAATGCTCAGGTGGAAGCATTGAAACCAGAAAACGTCAGGGCAGAAGCCTTACGCGGCTCAAGACAACGCTTAGAACAGAAGGAAGATGGAGCCTATTACGTAACAGGACGCATTTGGGTCCCACTGTACGGCAACTTACGCGAGCTGGTAATGGATGAAGCTCACAAGTCTCGCTACTCGGTACACCCTGGATCGGATAAAATGTACCACGATATTAAGACTACATATTGGTGGCCTAGCATGAAGGCCCACATAGCCACATACGTTAGTAAATGCTTGACTTGTGCGAGAGTCAAGGCAGAATACCAGAAACCGTCAGGACCACTACAGCAACCTGAGATACCACAATGGAAATGGGAACAAATTTCCATGGACTTTGTTACTGGTTTACCTAGATCTCAGCGCGGAAATGATACTATGTGGGTGATCGTGGATCGACTCACAAAGTCTGCTCACTTCCTGGCAATCAAAGAAACAGACAAGTTCTCTACTTTGGCAGACATTTACTTAAAAGAAGTGGTCTCGAGGCACGGAGTGCCCACCTCCATCATCTCTGATCGTGACGCACGTTTTACTTCAGAACTGTGGCAAACAATGCATAAATCCTTTGGCTCCCGTTTAGACATGAGCACAGCTTATCACCCTCAGACAGATGGGCAGTCTGAGCGCACTATCCAGACTCTAGAAGACATGCTTCGGGCGTGCGTAATTGATTTTGGCAATGGTTGGGAGAAACATTTGCCACTTGTGGAATTCTCATACAATAACAGCTACCACACGAGCATTAAGGCTGCACCATTCGAGGCATTGTACGGGCGTAAATGCCGGTCACCTCTCTGTTGGGCAGAGGTGGGAGAAAGTCAAATCACAGGTCCAGAAATGGTTGTTGATACTACAGAGAAGATTGCACAAATACGACAACGCATGGCGGCAGCTCGCGACCGTCAGAAAGCATACGCTGATTTAGACAGGAAACTACTCGAATTCCAAGTTGGGGATCGAGCGCTACTTAAAGTTTCACCCTGGAAGGGTGTGGTTCGTTTTGGCAAACGCGGCAAACTAAATCCACGATACGTCGGACCTTTCGAAGTCATCGAGAAAATAGGCAAAGTGGCCTACAGATTGAACTTACCACCTGAACTCAGCGCAGTTCACAATGTCTTTCACGTGTCGAATCTGAAGAAATGTACGTCGGATGAGACCCACGTAGTTCCCTTGAAGGAACTCACTATCGACGAACGGTTGAACTTCGTCGAGGAACCTGTTGAAATCATGGACCGGGATGTTAAGGTCCTCAAGAACACGAGAATCCCTCTTGTACGAGTTCGTTGGAACTCCCGCCGCGGCCCAGAGTTCACCTGGGAGCGCGAAGATCAAATGGAACTCAAATATCCCCAGTTATTCGGAACCAATGCAACCACTACTGAGGCTGAAGCTACTACTGCGGAATTTCGGGACGAAATTCCAGATCAACGGGGGGAGGATGTGACACCCCAGGAAAACCAGTGAACAATACAACTTACCTAGCTTCCTCAGTGAGTGCGTACCAAATTTCGGGACGAAATTTCTTTTTAGTTGGGGATAATGTGACAACTCGTATTTCGAACCTATCTTTGTACCTTGATGTGATGTAAACACTATGTGACTATGTGAATTGAATGATTAAATGGAATGTTATGTTATGTGAATATGCGTTGTGCTAGTATATGTTTATATGCTTTCTTTCACGAATAAAAACCAAACGCACAACACCACTCGATCGCACAAGCCCATTTGGGCCACACCTTGCAATCGGACACCTTAGGGCAGCCGAGTTGGGCTCGGCCCACTCCCCTTATACGCAAACAAACACCCTAGGGACTTGTATTCTCATTTGTTGCAAAACATAACACACACAAGTTCACAAACCCTAGGAGCTCTCATTCTCTCTCTCAAACTCGACGGCAAGCAATCCCTTATCATCGAAGACTTTAGCTTCCGAATCATCTTTGTTCATTCTCTAATCGGTTAGTATGTTAACTATTGTTTGATGATTTTATGATGTTTGCTATATATGCTCGACATGATGGATGATGTATTGTTATGATTAGTTGAATAATATGTGATTAAGTATAGATGAATGTAATCGGCTATACATGTATCTGATTCGAATCCGAAGGGCTGAATTATAGTGTTCATGAAATCGGTTTACATGTGTGCATTAGAAATTGTTCATGTGAGTCGGATTGCATATTATTTTTCTAAGAATCTGATTGTTATTATCGGCTGCATGTATGTGAAAATCGGGTTGGTTGTAGAGTCGAGTATGAAGTGTTATGTGATGGTTTGAAACCCTTAGATGATTATGTGTAGGTGTCTTGATTATTGTTCATGATTATGTTATGATAGGGTTATGGAAATTTATTTAAAAATGTTTGGTTTGATCGATTGTATGTGATATGGATGGCTGGAAACTTGTTAATTGATAAAATGTAAATAAGGAAACAATTGAATGGTTGTAACTAATTAACAAAATTCTCGGATGTTTAAACTGGTCGCACAAGACCTCTTGATCGCACAAGAGGCCTACTCGCACAAGGAGTCCATTCGCACAAGACTCCTGGTCGCACAATATGTTACCAGTCGCACAAGGCCCCAACCAGTCGCACATGATGTAGGCTTATTAAACTGTTGGGCCGAATGTTTATGTTGGGCTGGACTAGTAACCGGATCGTACAAGGGGTCCTGATCGCACAAGTGTAAAGTTAATTGATTTGGATCGTGTATTTTTGTTTGGGCTTTTGATTTTGGGCCGGGTATTAGTGGGCATCAACGAATGACTCGCACAAGGTCATTAGACTTGTGCGAGCCCAAATCACCTAATGTCATTATGTCTTATTTGTTGAACGTGAAGCTGCATGATGCCATGATCAGTATGTGTTTCTTTTATATGCAATCTATGTGAACCCTATGTGCATTACTTGGAACCAAAACCTGACTTTGTATGGTAACCATGTTAGGACGTGGTTGACCACTAGCTGATAAACTTGACTTTTCTGTGTAATCTGCCGAGCAAACCAAGGTGAGTTCACACAAGCCAAGGCATGGGGTTCCCAGGGGGGAATGGGGATTTGATGATTACTGCATGTACATAGATAACGGAACCGACTGCTAGACTAGTAACACTTATTGAACGATCATCGCACACCTGCCAAGGACATTGGCCGCGATATTATGACTGCCTTCGCACACCTGCCAAGGACATTGGCCGCGAACTGAACTTACAACATCATCGCACACCTGCCAAGGACATTGGCCGCGATACGAACAAACCTAGTCTAGAAAACTTGGGGAAAGACCTTCCCCAACATCTTCGCACACCTGCCAAGGACATTGGCCGCGATGGAAACTAATATGATACAATGTAACGAACGAACATACTACTACTCACGCTATACTATTACTGAACTGTTAACTGTGAACTCGCTCAACTAGTTGTTGACTCTCTCTCACATGCCTTGCAGGACCTTAGGTACATATGGAGCTTGCACAGGAAGGAGCAGGTCGTTGTGGGATACGGATCGTAGACGATATTTGAACTTATAACTTACTTTGGGTTTTCATTATTATGCTTCCGCTACTTAAACAAGGTTTGGTTATGAACATCAGTCATGTCAAGATGAATTACATTTTCCTACTTTTACACTTATATACTATGTTTGATATGATTGATGGCTTGATCCTGGTCAGTCACGCCTCCAAGCGGTGATACTCCGCGTGTGGATTTTGGGGTGTGACATGTGTTAATATAATGATTTTTGTGTTAATATATATTGGAGATATTATAATTAATAAAAGGAACCATAGCTGAAAATTTAGACCTCATGAAAACATTCTGGAAAGTGCTTTCGTCACCTGCACATGGGCAAATCAATAATGGGTTTTAGACCTACTAGTGGAGCAGGTGTAGTTGTTATGATGGAGCAGGTGTAATTATTATAATGGAGCAGTTATAACCTTTACGTTAAGTTTAAGCAACATAAATCCTTTCGAAATCTCACTGCTCATATTCTCTCTACCATTTGAACTGACATCAAACTTGTCACTCTCTCTCTCTCTCTCTCTCGTTTTGCTTTAAACCGACGGCTGCCTCTCTCCTTCGAAAACCAGACTTTGTTTGATCATTCTCAGTTTCGGTTAGTGAATTATACGTTCCGTAGTTTAGTTCTAAATTTCGAATACATAATCTGATCAGTATATATTTGTATGCGAAACATAATTAGATTGGGTGACATTATGTGTTGAATCAAGCTGTGCATATCGTAATGATTGTTTAGATCTCGTTGCATGTTCACTGTAATGTTTGATGATTATATAAATCTGATGTTTAATGACTAAGTATTACTGTTATATATGTGTGGGTGATCGTTTGATGATATGGATTAGTGTGTAGTGTAGTAATCGGCATATTATCAGAAGATTATTTAGAAGATTATTTAGAGTTCTGTGTATTGTGTTAAAGAAGATGATGTACTAGAGGAAATCAGGAGCAGACGAAAACACTATGTGTTTTCGTCAAACATGGATTCGACGAAAACCCCAACCACGTGAAAGCTGGACGAAATCACTAAGTGATTTCGGCCCAATAATAAGTGTATTCGGCCCATAAGTGATTTCGGCTCAATAAAGGGTTTTCGGCAATAAGTGTATTCGGCCCATAAGTGGATTTCGGCCCAAAAAGGAATTTCGCCTAAATGTGGTTTTCGTCCAATTGATCTGATAGCTTGTTAACTGTGTTAGTTAGTTAACCCAGTTAGTTTAGTTACTCACCTTATTAATTCTGTTAGTATGATAACTCAGTTAGTTAAGTTAACTCTATGGAAATAAGTAACTTAGTTAGGTGAGTAACCTTAATAATTGATAATACTGTTAGTTGTAAATTCTATTTAACATGATACTGTTAAATATGTTATATTAACCAGGTTATGGATGTTAAGGCTGTTTAGTTTATTAACTTGGTTAGATATGCTAACCTTAATAAACTAGTTAACCCTGTTAAGTTGGTAACTTTGTTAAGTCTATTACTTTTGTTAGTCTGTTAATGGATAACCTGGTCAAAATAGACTGTGAAAGCCTTTATGTGAAACATGAATTGCATAAGTTGGATTAACTGTTTACATGATACAAGATGCTAATGTCTAAGCACTCTGTGATATTACTGTGACATAGATCGTATGTGAAACATTACAAACATGTACTGATTGAGTATACGTGCATACTATAGGACTTGATTGATTATTTGCGAGCACATAGTTTAGCATACCGAGCAAACCAAGGTGAGTTCACACTAGCCAAGGCATGGGATTCCCGGTGGGTTGGGAATGTGATTGAATAACTACTCGTACAACCATTACTATTAAACTACTTATTACTGTCCTCGGATTGAAGGACACGTACGTAAAACCTACGTACAGTTATACTTATTACTGTCCTCGGATTGAAGGGCACGTACGTAAAACCTACGTACACGATCATAAGACCATCAGTTCTATCAAAGGAAGTCCCTCATTTATCGACTTAATCGCCGAGGCCTATGGCGAGCGGGTCATTAGTAGATAGCGCTATTAGGTTTAACAAACCTCACACCGTGTCGTCCGAACGGGCGTGTACTAATGGACTATGGGCAAAGGGTCAATGCTGATAGACATTAACTTAGGGCACCTCTTATATTTTCGTAGCAGTCGATACGCGTGGTCTAGTAACACATGGGAAGCCCCCACTAATCATCGCACAGATGCCTGGATTGGCCGCGATAAGGATTAATACGATACATGGTTTTCAAAACGAACAAACGATTTACGAAATGAATACTATAACCAAATAACCAACTGTGAACTCGCTCAACATTGTTGTTGATTCGTTGTTACATGCCTTGCAGGCCTTTAGGTGCATATCAAAGGGACTTGCTGTCTGAGAAGCTGGAGTGGTCATGGGTCGAGACACATGGAAACGCAATATAAGACTAAGAGCTTACATATGGTTTTATAAACACTTAACGAGTCAAATATGCTTCCGTTGTAAACTGTGAAATATTGTAACATTGTAACACTTGTTGTTTATAAATGAAAGTATTATTTATCTATGCTTATGAGTTCAATGTGATTGATGGTTAAGATCCTGGTCAGTCACGCCTCCAAGCGGTGATACTCCGCGTGTGGATTTTGGGGGTGTGACACATGTCACGTCATGACCATTTTGCCTCTTTATCATAAAACATAGTTTTTCATCATTAGATATGCTCCGACCCGTATCGTTTCGTGTCGGAGCCATATCTTGAATATCATCTTAATCATATAAAAAAAACTTTTAGAACAAACACATATTCTACAAAAAGTGTAAGTTTCACTTACCTTGCATCCGGTTATGCTCTTTTTCCGCATACTCGATCCGTTTGACCCGCTTCTTTCCCAAGTCTTCATCTAGCTTGTCTAGAGTCAAACTATCATCATCACAATTCGTAAGGCGGTTAGATTAGTCATAATCATTTACGACTATTCCATCCTACGGGTTTTATGTCGAATTTATCATTCGTCCATATCAAAATTATCATTCGATCTAATCATTGGTCGGTTTGACTTTTTAAAAGTCAATTGACTTATCAACATATTCAAATGCACATTTGGTTCAATGAACTCACTTAGGCATATTTCATCCGAACTCTTAACGAAATCAAATTTTACATACTAACTAGTAGGTCGTGATTTCATTTAGGCATTTCATATCACTGAAAATGGGCTGTTTTTGGTGACTTGTTTAACCTGTTTACAAGTCTTAAAAAATTATAATTTTTTATGTGGCGTACCTCTCAGAGGGTTAGGCCTTGTGTTAAAATTTCAAAATCTAACTCTTTACCAAAAATTCGTAAAAATTCATTTACTAAGTTGCAATCAGATTCGTCACTTCTGACTGCAGCTTACAGAAAAATTCATTAAAAATTCCTCGTTTATCCGATTGACGAAATTCCAATTGGAGATTCTTTTAATCGCTTAAAACAATCTACAGTAAAAATTTGAGACCATAACAAAATTCATAAATTGAGTTATGACATTCGTAATGGGCTGCAAATTCTGCTAGAAAACGCAGCTTGAACCTTTGATACGGAAAAATTCATAAAACGCTCAATTTTCGTCGAAAAAATGCGATTCCAGTGGGGTTTTAAAGATATTTCCTGGAATTACATTTTAGACTCAAGAAACACATCTTTTTGTCAAGTTTTGTTCAGGTTACAGCCAATACAAGTCGGCTGTAAATTCTGATCGGGAGTTGTTTGAATTCAGCTTTCAATTTAAGCATGTTCTTGACATCATAACACTAATTTTTAGCAATCAAAACCCTAAAAACATCTCATACATGAATTTAGCATCAAAAAAATCTGAATTTACTTGAGCTAGGCATGATTTCAATATATTCTTGTCTAGGGTTTACTCCTAAACATAAAATCATTCCTAATTTCATCCAAACTTCGATCATGCAAGCTAAAATTTCGATTTCATGCTTTCACTTAGAACTCAAGGTGAAACCAAATAGCAAAATTAGGCATACCTTATGATCCTTTCACAAAGGTGATCACTAATCTTTGCTTGGATTTCGTTTTGGAACTGATTTAGGCCTTCAATTTGATCAAATTGCATGAACTAGGGTTTGAGAGCAAGCTTGGTCGCCCCCTGTGTTCTGTATGATCCACACACACATAAGTGTGTGTTTGGAAATTAAATTTTGTTTTAGTTAAAAACTAGTTTGATTTTTTAACACCTTTGGCCCCTCATCTATTATTAGGTCCTTATTTTAGGTGTTTTTAACCCACTAACATGTTACTACAAGACTTTCTTCCAACTAGGTTATTTTTATTCCTAGTTAGCTCGTTTTATTTATTACCGATATCGAATTTATAATATAAGGTTTATATTATAGGGTACGACTCAGTTTATTTTAAGTCCCGTTATCTCGGGCTGTTTATAAACTTTCATTCCTCAAAAGTTTTCGTTCAAATTTTATTTAATATTAGGTTTATTTGTTTAAATCCTAATATTTACCGGGTTAATTTCACCACTAACGGTGTTTTTACCCATTCATAAATATTAGCGTGGTTTGATTACCAAACCCGTTTTTGGGGTGTTACAAGTCTACCCCCATTAAAGAGGTTTCGTCCCCAAAACCTTTCTCACTTAGTTCTTTAATTTAGACTGAACGAACTTAGTTTCGTTTCTATGATATTCATTCTTTCGGACAATATTATCATTCATATTGACATGAGCGTCCTTTATGTGTAAGTCCTTATGAACCGAAATTTTCATTTTATATTTCATATCTTTTTCTCCTACTTGACCGAGTTGTTACCTAACCACTCAGTTGCGTTAGTCCGTCAACACATTTACTTCACGCTAATCTTATGTTGACGAGCGCTTTACCTAATTAATAATCTTCTTTTGACTTCAATGGTTTTACCGGCTTGACTGATTAGTCACCGCCATTTCGTGCCCCGGCACCCGGGCATACTATACTGCCATCTCTGGCTTTATGTGTGTTTACTATTTCTTAAACCACCTCATACTACTTATGCTTGTTAAAACATTGCTTTTAACTAAAAACTAAATTTTTAGTTTACGTTTTCTCTTTATCTTACGTCTTTTTCTCATGTCTAGGAATTTTCGTTCTAAGTTTATTCCTGACCGTTATTATTTTTACGCAAAGAATTGTAACCAATTTTCCACGCCTTACCCAAGTGACCTGTAGCTTCATTTACTTAGCCTCGTAGGCTATCTCTTTAGATTTCCACCTTTCTAAGGTGAGATTCCAACGGTTTGTTTCCTTCTATTTGTGACCCAATGGTCTTTTTGGTTCCGTAGACCTCAACACCACTTATTATCCTAAGGGTCATGACAATCCCGTAGATCCTCTTTTACACATGTCGTTCTAAAGTTATACTTTCGGTGTCAGCACACCCTTTTGATGTTTAGAAGTCGTTTATTTTCATTCCTGAATTCTATAGACCTTGATCGTAGTCTAAGGCTGCACCCGCTTCCATTTTAAACTAATATTCCGACTCTATGACTTCCTATGTCATTTACACGTCGGTTTGTTTGTTTTTTTGTTTTTTTTGTTTTTTTGCTTTTCGGTTTCACCGGTTTGCGTTTACTTGCCCTATCAAGCTTTTATACTTTATTCGTCTCGTTTGACTTATTAGTGTGAGATTTCATTACTCCTGAACATCAAACTTCAATCTTTATTCGACCCGTTCAACTTTAAAATAGTTGAACGTAGTTAGCAAAATTCCTGTTTGCAAATTCTCATCGTCTTTTAGTCATGACTCTTAATCCGAGTCCTTTGACTTTCTATTTCGCGTTCCCGTCTCTTGGTTTACGCATACTTTCAAAATCCTACCCATCTATCGGGTATCTTTACCGAAGGCATCATCAAGTAACCATTCTTATATGGTTTTAGACGTCACTTTAATTTATTTGGTCGTCTTAGCGAAATTCATCGTTTTAATTCATTCAAGCCCTTTATTCTTTATTCTACCCCTTTGACTTGTCTGTGTGAATTTCGTCACTTATGGCTGTCAAACTTTATACCCTATGCCTTAGCATTCACATTAATTGGTTCGTATTTTTATTTACTTTAATCTTTGTCCCTTCTCTCGGGCTCGTTATTCTAACGTAATACGCTTCTGTCATCCGACTTGTGTTTACGTTTACCATCAAACATTTTGCTTATTTGACTCATTTGGGTACCTTTTTAATTTGTCCCATTCACCCCGTCCTTACTACATCGGATGTCAGTATGTCCATCATAAAAGTTCATAGTACCACGTATTCACTACTTACTTGGCCAGAGCAAGCGATCAACACCTGATATACATGACCTTTTATAATTTTCACATTACACCCCATGTAAGTAATGCCTCTATTTGTTTCTCTTGGAAACAATATCCCGAATACATTTTCTATTCCGGTTTTTCCAAGTTTTTAATCTACATATGCAACTTTCAATTTCTACATATTTGTTGCATATTACTATTTGTGCAATTAAATTTAAAATGTGCACCTGGTAATGCTTGCCCTAACGGGCTCTTCTTGTCGTTAACTTTGTTCGCGATCGTCGCACGATTTAGGTCCTTGATGCGTATGCTCTGCTTGTCATACCTCGGACCGTTCCACCGTCATATCCACAATTCGTTCAACACTTGTCTTCTTCAGATGCGAGTATCCTTCAACTAAACATTTACAAAAGTTAGTAATTTCGACATTAATAAATGGCCGTATTGTAATACAAAGCTTTTTACTGCACGTGTCAACGCACATGATTTCGTTAGCTATACTATTCATTTTCATTGGGGTAACGTGTATTACACGATAACCCTATGTGTTGTTCACAACACTTTAATCATACTAAACCGTTAACATACTTGTACTTACCAGATTTGCGATCAAGCCTCGAACCGAACACACTTTATTCTTTAACCATGAGCTCTGATTACCAACTTGTAACACCCGTCTCATTGTTTTAAGATTTTAAACTAAAAACACGCATTTTTTTCTTTTAATTTCAAAATGCATCATTTCAAAACTTAGTTATAAAAACTAAGTTTACATGGTTATGGTATTCTAGTTTACAAACTAACTAGTTTAAACATACAACATTGAGTTTAGTGTTTACAAATAAACATTGTCTCAAACAAGATTAGGTTAGCGCGGAAGCTTCAAAACTTTGTGTTCGGTTCTTGAATTCTTGCTTGATCGGCATCCGTAATGAGACGAACATCACCTAAGGTCAAAACCACATCAATTGTTAGTTTTGACAACTTTATAACATGTAAAAACAAGTTCCGGTATCATACAAATAACAAAAAAATAAAATTTCAAATTTTTGATCTGTCGCGCCACGCGACAGATTCCTTTCAATCCTTTGCGGACCGCGAGCGCGCCCGCGTGTCGCGCCAGAACAAGTGACTCCCTTCGCGTGCCGCGGGGGAGACCGTTTTCCAGGGGGTGCAGGTTAAAATCCTGCACTTTTGCCCAGCACCATTTTCTTTCAATTTTTCAACTTCTAAGGTGCATAACTTTCATTCTACAAGTCCGTTTTTTCGCGATTCTTTTTCCTACGCGTTCGTAATTTAATTCTCCATCTTACGGAGTGAAAACCCGACATCTAAATTCACAAAATTTTAACTTTCAAGCTCTCGGCTTGAAATTCAATTATGACACTTTTTGACCCTGTTAGTGCAGTATGTCTATCGCCTCCGTCATCTCAAGACCGTAGCAGAAATAGATTAATTCTAGGCTTATATTGTAATATCTAGTTAGTAAAACGTAAGGTGGCATAATTGTAAATAAGGAAAGATTCCTTATTCCCTTGGCCTATAAATAGAACCATTAGGGTTCTCATTTAGAACTTTTGGAGACTTTTGGCTATTTGCACTTTGGAGAGCTCTAGTATTAGAGAGAGAAAGCTAGAGAGAGAAAGTGTTGTGTACGTGATTCAAGGTGCTGTACGTTATCAAATCTTTTATAGAATCACAGATTATATTAGAGTGTGTTTCGGTCTCGTTCGTGCACGGATTCCGCACGTCGCACTGTCGGTTCGCAATCGAAACGGAGTCAAAACCGGGACCTACAAGTGGTATCAGAGCAGGAGCTCGATTGCACGGATCAAACGCACAGAATCGTACAAGATTTGATCAGATTCAGAGCCAAAATCATCCAGATTTGTCAAATTCTTCATATTTTTCTTGTTCTTCACGTTTTTATCTGATTTTTGTCAAATTGAACAGGTTTCTACGGTTGAAAATTGTTGATTTTCGGATATGTTGTGCGAAAGTACCTGATCTACAAGCCTACAAATTTTCAGATCTTAATTCCTAGCCGTTTGGGAGAAATTAAAGATTTTTGGTTCGAAATATACATAAACATGTTGACTGTTGTTGTTGGAGTTCATATGAATGCCAACCGATCGGACAGCTGACCGATCGGCTAGCTAACCATTCCATAGCAATACATTGTAATTCAATTAAGTTGTTGACTTGTTGACTGCTGACTGATCGGACAGCAGTCCGATCGAACGTCTGTCCATTCCATTGTCACACTTACATTTCATTAAAAAATTAGTTGACTTGTTGACTTGCCAGCCGATCGGATAGCATCCCAGCCGAACGGTCAGCACACCGTATCATTACATCACGTTATATTCTCTATAATTGTTTGACTTTGTTGACTGCTGATCGATCGAACACCTGTCCGTTCCATTGCTGTACAATTAATCTTTGACTTTTGTTGACCTAGCCGAACGGACAGCTGTCCGAACGGCTAGCATCCCAGCCGATCGATCAGCAAATCGTTTCATAACACCTCACCTTTTAAGCCACTTAAGTCAACATTGCTATTTTTTGGGGGGTCAACTCTGTTATAATTGTCAGTCAACATTTCAGGTCTGCATGTTAGTTCACGTGATTATCTGATAAACCCATGTGAGTATTTCAAGTTTGTCAAAACTGTTAGTAGTCTTTGCATGTGATAATAAATATAATGTCAGTCCACTAGTTTCAGATTTCACTATTATTAAGATTGCATGTGAACTGACATTGAGCATATTGAATTTTGTGAAGTCATCGGATATTAAATTTGATTGTCGGCTAGTGCATGTGATGATTGTTAGTTAGCACGTGATTCAGGTCAAAGAAGTCAACGTGCCAACCGATCGGACAGCATATTTTGTCATTTTGTGTCAGCCGATCGAACAGAGGGTCGAACGGACAACCAACCGATTCAAGAATCCCAGCCGATCGGACAGCAATCCCAGCCGATCGACCAAGAGATTTGTCGTGTAGTGCCAGCCGATCGAACAGAGAGTCGATCGAACAGCTTTCCCATCCGATCGAACAGCATCCTGTCCGATCGAACAGCTTTCCCGTCCGATCGAACAGCAACTCAAACGGATCGGACAGCACTGATTTTTGTCACTATTGACTTTTGTTGACTCACTCTATCGGATACTCTTCCGATTAAGTTTGATATTTTTAAACTGATCGTTTGAAGGTGATTAAAGATTTACAAGGGGCGAATATCAAGAAGAAGATTTAAAATGTCAGG
This sequence comes from Helianthus tuberosus, assembly GCA_030545235.1. Taxonomy (NCBI): domain Eukaryota; kingdom Viridiplantae; phylum Streptophyta; class Magnoliopsida; order Asterales; family Asteraceae; genus Helianthus; species Helianthus tuberosus. The sequence continues at coordinate 117,227,344 of CM060363.1, forward strand.
AGATAGTGCTCATGATATTTGGTGGAGAAGAGACAGTGCAAGATGGGAGATTAGCAAGTTGGATGAACCATTTAAGGAAGCACAAAGAGCCAAGAGATGGAATGCAGAACTAGAGTGTTACATGGATCCACGGGGTAATCCAGTTGTTGACCCATCAAAAGTGGATTTTGAAGCTGTAACAAATTTGCTTCCAAGACAGGCTACTTTCAACACAAGAAGGCTTTCTGATAAAAGTTACTTGCCGGATTTAATGAACAAGATAAAAGAAGTTTTTGAAGCAAGTCTACCAAAGGTGGTAGAAATGAAGAAGAGAAAAGAAGAAGAGTTGAAAAAGCTAGTTGAAGAAGTGAAGATTACTGCAAAGCTTGCTGCTAAGGAAGAGCAGAAGATTGAAGAAGAACAGAAAGAAGAAGAAGAAGAAGAGCAGAACAAAGAGGAAGATCAGAAAGCTGAGACAAAAGAACTGGTGCTGAAAAAGACTGAGGTAAATGAATCTTCTGACTTATCGAATGTTGAGATTGTTGATAACAATGAAAACAAGTGCAGGAATTGCATAGAAATGTGCAAAGCCTATACTCAAAAAGATGACATCATAAAAACAAAAGATAATGAAATAGATAAACTTGAAAATGTTTTCACAACAAAATGTAAAGAAATGATTGACAAAGAAGAAATTTTGAAACTAAAGGTTGAAAAGCTGACACAGAAGTGTCAAGATCTTGAAAAGGATAATGATGTGTATAGACAAATGTGTTCAGCAAAATGTGTTGATTGTGTTGAAAAAGACACCAAATTTCAAGATTTTCAAAAAGAGTATGATTCTTTAAAGTGGTCGAGTCAGAGAGTACAAGAAGCTTATGATACTTTGAAGAACCAAGTCAAATGTTTTGATCAAAGATTGTCTGAAACTTTGGTAACTAAAGAAATGTATGAGAGACAGTTTAAAGAAAAGCAACTTGAATTAAAGAAGTGTGTTGATGAAATTGCTAATCTCAAACAAGTTTTGGCTGAAAAAGAAAAGGTTGTTACCAAACTTCAAAGTTATCATAACTCTTCGTACATTCTCGAACGCATTTTCAACATCACACCAGATGACAAAGATACTGACAAGAACAAAAAGGGTATTGGTTCAGAATTTCATCAGGTACCACCACCATTGAGAAACAATTATACTTTTTATGATGAGGAAAAGGTGGCAAAAGGTCTGAACAAAGTTGACCAATTACCTGAAAGTATCGATGTGACTTACGCCAAATCTGATGAGGCTAATGATTCAGAGGTGGTAAGTAAGGTTGTTGAAAGCGTTTTGAAAGATGAGTCAAACAAAGGTAAGTCTGAATCACATGATGAAAATGAGGGAAATTTTCATGATGGCTATCTTAAACATACAAAATCCGAGAAAATTTTGAATGAAGATTCAAAAGGATTGGTTTACACCATGATTGGATCAGACAAATTATTCTTAGATGTTGTGTTCCCAATTCAGAATGTGATCTCAGAAAAGGTTGATAAAGTTTTCAAAATGGTTGAAATTGAGAAATCTGAAATTTCAAAGTTTGCTGGTAAAGGACATAAAACTTTTTATAACAAACCTGGTTTTAAAAAGAAAAACATGAAGGCTGGTTTGGGTTATAAGAAGAAACAAAGTTGGAAAAGAAATGAAATGCCAAATTATCAGGCAAAGATGAGTTTTGTTCAAGGAAAAAGTTTTGAAGAAGAGGAAAAACTCAAATTTAGACAACAGTCTAATGAAGAGTTTTGTGCTCAAAAGAGAAGGCAACAACCACAGGTTAAAGATGTTTCAAAAAGAACATGTTTTAGGTGTGATCAATTAGGACATCTTGCACGAAAATGTCCAAATCTGAAACCTGTGGATGTTGACAAAAAGACGCCTGAAAATATTGAGAAACAAAAATCTGAGGGTGTGAAACAAAGGTCAGCTAAATTTGATTCAAAACAAACTTGGAGGTACAGCACAAACAAGTTTGCTTCGGATCAAACTTGGAAACCAAAACAGACTAGGTCTGATTCAAAACAAACACAGATTTTTCACACACCCAGAGTCAGAACAACTCAAAGTTGGAAAACAACTGTTGATATGACAAAACCATAAAAGTTTTGGAAACCAAAAGTTGTTGATCAAAAACAAAATGTTCAAAAAGATTCACATTTTTACAAAAGAGGTACTCCGAAAGGTAAAAAATGGAGTGCTAAGAAACAAGTAATTTTGGTAAAAGATGAAAAAGCTGAAGTTAAAGTTGAAAAAGTTTTTGATGAGAAAGATTTTCCGAAATTGAATGATACATATTGTGTTGAAATGCCTAAGGTCCAACAGACCTGGGCTAAATTTTTCAAGTAATCAAGTAGTCTGAATGTGCAGGTGCTCAACAAAATCGAAGATTGTGAGAATGGAAGTTGGGGCAGCCTGGCACAAGAAGAGGCTGCTGAACCCTGGTTTGGTTGAACAGGGAGTTTCACATTTTATGTACATAAATAAACAATATTTTCAAAAAAAACCCTAAAATTTTGAAAAACTTAAAAAAAAAACCAAAAATATGTTTGTTTTTAATTTTTGTCAAACGACTGAACAAACATGATTACTTTCACAAGATTGAAAAACGGTTTTCAAACTGTCAAAAATCAATGGGTTGTAAATCATGGGGGTACTTTATATTTGTTTTTCTGCAAATCAGAGCACTTTTAGCAGAAAATGGATGGCGAGACAAAGCTTTCAGTATTGGTTGTCAAATTTTTCTTTATATGTTTTTGCATTTTAGGGGGAGATATATTGTTGTCAGAAAATACAAAAACATTAGAAAATTTAAAAAAGCCAGAAACATGATAAAATTCAAAAATTGAGTTTTTGCGTAAAAAGAGGAAATGATAGTACATCAGTAGACAGTTACAGTATGCTAAAAAAATGTAATGATTAAATAGTGTTAAACAGTCTCACTGATGATGTGCCGATAGGTTTTTGCACATTTAGTAGGTTTGTTCGGGGATATAAACCTAAATCTTTACTTACTTATTTCGTGGGGAACACTACTTGGATATATAGGTAACCCCTGAAATCTTGTTTGAAAGATTCCTTTTTCCGATATACTAGGTCTTTATACTCAGTGATATCTGGGGTATTATTCCGGGACTTCTGCTGAATGGAAGTTCTGACCTAGTCCTCGAATAATACTTTCCGCAAATGCTTGAAACATAGCATCACCCTCAGCATATATGATAAGACAATAAAATTGCTTAGCAATGCTGTTGTAAAAAAGATCCTCTAAAGGGGACACACCCAAAAGTTGAGTCATGATCTCTCTGCTGAATGGTAGTTCTGACCTGAGCTCTCATGATTCTTCATAATTTATTAACCCTTTACAGATATCATTTGTGATATACTCACCTGTAAGACTGAATATTGGGATCTGGATACGGGAGTATATTCAAGAGGTGGGACACATGTATAAGTTTAAGTCTCTAAAACACTTAATCTGTATCCTGAACAGATTGAAAATTGTGTGAAAATTTAAGTGGACCAGTATATCGACAATCTAAGTGAATTGTTTAATTCTTAATGTGTAACTAAGCTCAACGGTACTTGTGACTTGTCAAAAACTGATATGATCCTCTGACGCATACTCAAACAAAAATATTGTCTGTAAATATGTTTGTACATATTTCTTTACTGCTATATATTTCAGAAAATACAAAAAGATTTTTTCTGCTTTATTTTCGACAACCGATGTCTGAGATGCTGAGTGTCAAAATCTAAGTAAGCTGATTGTGTTTCTGAAAATAAAACAAGTTCATTAATTTGAAACTTGAATTTTTAACAAAAATCAAAAATAGTTTGTGATATCTCCAAGGTCATTAGTTTGGACTTGGATGATTAACTGTGAGGGATTTGGATGCTTATACTGTTAAAATCTGTAAAAGAGCTAGTTTCCGATCTGGTTCGTTGAAACTGCTAAATCTTAAAGATTGTTGATAAGGGAAAAGATTCAAGTAATCCTGGATATATTCATATTTTTATATTTTAAAGCCAGGTTCTTGATTTAGAAAGTTTAATAGAGCCAGGTTACGATACCTGGACAACTGAAAATGTTTTCTTTGTAAAAATATTCTAGCTTATGCTGAGAAAGCCAGGATTTTCAATCCTGGATGATCAAAATGTTTTACTTATAAATGTTTGAGAAATTGCAGATGTTATACCAGACTACGATTCTGATAGCCGAGTCTAAGGGGGAGTCTGAAGACGAGCTCAACGCAAGAGGAAGCGTGGATTCAAGGAAACAGGAAACTATCCTGAAGGAGCTTGTATACGGAAAGCCAGGTGTCGATCCCAAAGCACGGAAGCTTGAAGAAAGGGGGAGCCTGAAGAGTCTACTGAAAGGAGAAACTGAAGCTGAAGACAGATCCACCGGGATTATGTTCAAACAATAAGACTCAGTGAGAGAGAGAAAGACCAGATGCTACGAGTCTGACTAAATGTTTGAGATTGACTGCGGCAATATCCAAGGGGGAGTCTGTTAGTGCAGTATGTCTATCGCCTCCGTCATCTCAAGACCGTAGCAGAAATAGATTAATTCTAGGCTTATATTGTAATATCTAGTTAGTAAAAGGCAAGGTGGCATAATTGTAAATAAGGAAAGATTCCTTATTCCCTTGGCCTATAAATAGAACCATTAGGGTTCTCATTTAGAACTTTTGGAGACTTTTGGCTATTTGCACTTTGGAGAGCTCTAGTATTAGAGAGAGAAAGCTAGAGAAAGAAAGTGTTGTGTACGTGATTCAAGGTGCTGTACGTTATCAAATCTTTTATAGAATCACATATTATATTACGTCTCGTGTGTTTCGGTCTCGTTCGTGCACGGATTCCGCACGTCGCACGGTCGGTTCGCAATCGAAACGGAGTCAAAACCGGGACCTACAGACCCGTTCGTGATTTATCAAACAAACTTGTTTATTACCTTTTCAAAATATCATGCATATCACGTTATATCAATTTACTAATATTCAAGGTTCAAATGACGGGTTCTTATGCAAATCTTAACCCGTTTTGCATATCTACTCATTTTGACCCGTTACGGGGTATTTAACACTTTTAAGCTTAAATCACGCTTCTTTTAGCTTACACCCTATCTCCACTTTAGACATATCCCAAGGACTCAATTAAACAAAACGCTTATTTCTAAACAACTCTTAAAGGTTGTTTTTCCCTATTTACCCCTCAATGACTTTTTGGTCAATTTTAATCCTTCATTTTGTGACGAACGACTTTCGCCAATAATTGACCGCGATATCGCTTCTAACTACAATACAAAATATGCGTACCTGGCTCGGATCAACATATTGACCCGTTTAATACCTTGCGTCCATAATATGCTAATTCATAGCACCGCTAAATCATAACCATTTTATCCTGTGCGCATAAGACTCGACAAGCACTTATTAGTCATTATTTGTCAAATGGTATCTACATTACCATTTGACCTGTTTGGTCTAAACGATTTAAACACTTTGCGCTTATATTGGAATGGTATCTATTTACCATTTCATTAAATAACTAAATTTAGATTTCTCACCTCTTTAGCTATGTCTCTTAAACCCTTTTTCCTTACGCATTTAGCCCGACATGACTTATGTCGCTTAGTGTTGTTCTATATTTCAACTTTTACCTATTTGTTCGTGCCTAAATCACCGTTTCCCCTTTTTACTCGTTTAGGCTTACTTATAAAGTAGCCGTTCGAAAACCCATTTTTATTCATGTCACTTCATGACCATTTTGCCTCTTTATCATAAAACATAGTTTTTCATCATTAGATATGCTCCGACCCGTATCGTTTCGTGTCGGAGCCATATCTTGAATATCATCTTAATCGTATAAAAAAAACTTTTAGAACAAACACATATTCTACAAAAAGTGTAAGTTTCACTTACCTTGCATCCGGTTATGCTCTTTTTCCGCGTACTCGATCCGTTTGACCCGCTTCTTTCCCAAGTCTTCATCTAGCTTGTCTAGAGTCAAACTATCATCATCACAATTCGTAAGACGGTTAGATTAGTCATAATCATTTACGACTATTCCATCCTACGGGTTTTATGTCGAATTTATCATTCGTCCAAATCAAAATTATCATTCGATCTAATCATTGGTCGGTTTGACTTTTTAAAAGTCAATTGACTTATCAACATATTCAAATGCACATTTGGTTCAATGAACTCACTTAGGCATATTTCATCCGAACTCTTAACGAAATCAAATTTTACATACTAACTAGTAGGCCGTGATTTCATTTAGGCATTTCATATCACTGAAACTGGGCTGTTTTTGGTGACTTGTTTAACCTGTTTACAAGTCTTAAAAAATTATGATTTTTTATGTGGCGTACCTCTCAGAGGGTTAGGCCTTGTGTTAAAATTTCAAAATCTAACTCTTTACCAAAAATTCGTAAAAATTCATTTACTAAGCTGCAATCAGATTCGTCACTTCTGACTGCAGCTTACGGAAAAATTCATTAAAAATTCCTCGTTTATCCGGTTGACGAAATTCCAATTGGCGATTCTTTTAATCGCTTAAAACTATCTACAGTAAAAATTTGAGATCATAACAAAATTCCTAAATTGAGTTATGACATTCGTAATGGGCTGCAAATTCTGCTAGAAAACGCAGCTTGAACCTTTGATACGGAAAAATTCATAAAACGCTCAATTTTCGTCGAAAAAATGCGATTCCAGTGGGGTTTTAAAGATATTTCCTGAAATTACATTTTAGACTCAAGAAACACATGTTTTTGTCAAGTTTTGTTCAGGTTACATCCAATACAAGTCGGCTGTAAATTCGGATCGGGAGTTGTTTGAATTCAGCTTTCAATTTAAGCATGTTCTTGACATCATAACACTAATTTTTAGCAATCAAAACCCTAAAAACATCTCATACATGAATTTAGCATCAAAAAAATCTGAATTTACTTGAGCTAGGCATGATTTCAATATGTTCTTGTCTAGGGTTTACTCCTAAACATAAAATCATTCCTAATTTCATCCAAACTTCGATCATGCAAGCTAAAATTTCGATTTCATGCTTTCACTTAGAACTCAAGGTGAAACCAAATAGCAAAATTAGGCATACCTTATGATCCTTTCACGAAGGTGATCACTAATCTTTGCTTGGATTTCGTTTTGGAACTGATTTAGGCCTTCAATTTGATCAAATTGCATGAACTAGGGTTTGAGAGCAAGCTTGGTCGCCCCCCTGTGTTCTGTATGATCCACACACACATAAGTGTGTGTTTGGAAATTAAATTTTGTTTTAGTTAAAAACTAGTTTGATTTTTTAACACCTTTTGCCCCTCATCTATTATTAGGTCCTTATTTTAGGTGTTTTTAACCCACTAACATGTTACTACAAGACTTTCTTCCAACTAGGTTATTTTTATTCCTAGTTAGCTCGTTTTATTTATTACCGATATCGAATTTATAATATAAGGTTTATATTATAGGGTACGACTCAGTTTATTTTAAGTCCCGTTATCTCGGGCTGTTTATAAACTTTTATTTCCTCAAAAGTTTTCGTTCAACTTTTATTTAATATTAGGTTTATTTGTTTAAATCCTAATATTTACCGGGTTAATTTCACCACTAACGGTATTTTTACCCATTCATAAATATTAGCGTGGTTTGATTACCAAACCCGTTTTTGGGGTGTTACATCGTTCCAACTCGTAATCACGCATTAAAGCACACAATGAATCCAAACAGGGACTCCAATATTAGTACTCTAAACATCCCATATATGTCTTGCTATGAAGATAGATAGATACTACTGGGATCAGGTTCTCGTCACATCGTCTCGTTACATACGCATTAAAGCACATAATGAATCCCAACAGGGACTCCAATATTAGTACTCTAAACATCCTAGAAGAATCAATCTATGGAGATAGGTTGATGTTAAAAGGATCTCGTTTCTGTCGTATTGAATCATTGTATCACAATATCCTAAATCCTAATAGTGATTCAGGATAACGCCACGAAGGGTAATACAATAAGCACACTTATATATAGGAAGTACCAGCGGTGTATCCACCATGTGCTTATTGTATTATCTAGTTTCGTTATCTAAATCACCAACAATCTACACATAAACCATAACCATCGTGTCGTAAAGTACTTCTTAAAAACCTCACTATGAAAATTGGGAGAACTAAGACTGTACTTCAAATATCCTATAAGAATCTAACTATGAAGATAGGTAGATATTTTAAGGATTTAAATAAACATCGTATTTGCATAATCGGAATAATACACATAAAAGCACTTAGTAAACACATTTATGCCATACATTTGGAAAATAAATCAGTTGCACATATGAATCACCCCAAAACATTTGAAAATGGTAAAAGAGGGGAACTATGTACTCGCCTAGGATTGCGTGTAGGTCTTATTCAAATTATATAACAAAGCTCAAAGGATCAAATGTTCAAGTGTCAAAGTGGTTCCTAGTGTAACGGATACTATGTTAGTGAATCGACACCTAAATCAGAAGATCGGGTAGAATGAGGTCTCGTAAACCAAATGAGTATTGGAACTCATGTGATATGGTTTAACAAAGCCTGCATTCTAAGTCGGAACCTATCCTAAGTGCTTATGACCCATTACGACCCATTAAGGTAGTCTACGCTACTTTAACGCGTCGTTCGCGTGAATGCGCGTTCGAGACGCCTAACTAGTCCTATGACAAGTATTATATGCCTTAACATATCTAATTATGTTATATAATCAGTTTAGATGTCAAAACATGTGTTATATAGGCTCAAACTGAAATTATGCGCAAAAGGGCATTTTGGTCATTTTCCTAAGGCATATAAACTACCTATCATACAACTAACTTAACGAAGTGACCATAAGGTATAAACTTGTAAGGTTATTCCCTATACAACTATGGTCACAAAATATGTTTGGTCGGATCCTAATGATCGACCAAATGGGTCGGGTTCGAAAGTCTAAGCGGTTGTTTAGACCGCTTATCTTACGACCCTATATAAGCACTAAACTAAAAGTGACGAGTTTAAACATGTTAAAACATGTTTAACTAAGTTAGAAAACAAGTTTGATATCAAAACAAGGTGTTTTGATACCCAAAGATAGTTTCGTTGCAAAATACGCATAAACGCGTACTTTGACCGAAACTATGACTCGTCACTACGCCTAATCAATGTGGTAATCAGTAGGTATAGTCACAAGGGACTATAACCATCGTGATTACGTTCACGTTGCAAAGTTCAAACGAACTTTGTGTTGACCAATTCATGGTCAAAGCAGAAAGTCAAACACTGTTTGACTTTCATGCTTGAAATACAAGAACAAGTATGAAGGAGACTTACAAAAGGTCCAAGCCTTGAAGATTTGAACTCAAAATACTCAGGTATGAAGCTTCACAAGGGAGCGCTTCAACTTAGAGCAATATTGAGAGCAAATGTGTGAAGAATGCAAATGAATCAAGTGGGTATTTATAGGAAGTATGGATCAAGGAGATCATTCCAAGTGTTTAGAAGGTGAAATCTTGACCCTACATGTGTAGAACATGGTTTCTAATACCATGGGAACTTGAAAACCAGCTCCATGCATTGCAAAAGTTACAAAAAGGACCCTAAACTTCGAGTCGGTTGCAGAAAACAGGCCTGCTGTTGCTGAAACAAAATTTCTGTCCAGCTATAGGCGTCGCGTCGCGCCACAGCAAAGGCATTTTTCTATCGCCGGACGCCACGGCATAGGCTGAAGTTTCAGAATTGGCAGAACAGGCCCCTGCACATATTTTAATGCATTTTCGACGCGTTTAAGCCCCATTAACCCATTTTCAAGGCTCTATAATGAAGTTAAAGCATAGGGGACTTGAAATATGCTTGAAAATATCTCGGGTGTCCGTTCATTTGGTCGTACGATTGCGTTATTCGGTTAATTACGACAGAAGTCGTAACGGACGCGGAATCGATCCAAATTACGCGATGAATGAAATTTTAGCATTCCAATCACTAAAATAAAATATTTTAATGATTACAAAAAATTTTGGATGTCCGGATATGTTCAGAACGTAAGATATGCGCGTAAATGCAAACTTATGCACTTTTTGACGCTTTTAGTCCCTATTGATCAATTAAGCGTATTTTCGCATAACGAACCCTTCAAAGCCTATTTCTAAGCTATGTAAAGGATATTTAGGGTAAGTTTAGCATATGATCAAGTTCCGGAATGTTCGTTACTATACGAATCAGCAGACTTTCGCAGTTTGACGCAAATAGTCCCTGAGAGTGAATAAACTTGTTTTTGACACACCAAAGCCTTCAAAACTTATTTCTAAGTTATATAAAAGTTATTTAAGGTATGTTAAGCCTATGTCACTGTTCCGGAGTGTTTGCCGCATTAAACTGATTATGTTTACGCATCATTTCGCGTATAACTTTCCAGAAAGCGATTTAAAGCTTGAAAATGAACTAGAATCAAAACGTGAAATTGTCAAATACAAATAAACAAATTTTGAGACCAAAACACATTGATTTTTTTTATAAAAGATATTGTTATACATCGTGCGGTGTTTACGAAGCACAAGTGTCACACTGGTACTCCATGACGGGCTACAATCTCGTTAAGGTACAACTGCGATATCTTCTCCGTACTGTCTGTTTCCTTAAGCGCCAAGAAATGAGCAGACTTTGTCAGTCGATCCACAATTACCCAGATCATATTGTGTCCACGCGACGTACGGGGTAACTTGGTGATAAAGTCCATCGTAAGATGTTCCCATTTCCACTTAGGAATCTCTGGTTGCTGTAGAAGCCCAGACGGCTTCTGATGCTCAGCCTTAATCTTAGAGCACGTCAGACATTTACTTACGTAGATCGCAATATCTCTCTTCATCTTCGGCCACCAGTAAAACTCCTTAATGTCCTGATACATTTTGGTAGAACCTGGGTGAATGGAATACTTGGATTTATGAGCTTCGTTCATAACTAATTCACGGAGGTTAAGCGAAACCCAGACTCGGTTCATGAAGTACATTACTTCATCCGCTTTTGGTATCAGTTTACATTCTAAGCCCTTCAAACCTTCTCTTCTCAGACTTTCATCCTTCAAAGCTTCTCGTTGTGCATTACAAATTTGATCGGTCAAACTCGTCTGTATGGTCAAACCCAAAGCACGCACACGTAGAGGCTTCTCCCGTTCCTTCCTGCTGAGCGCATCTGGGTGATAACGGATATCACACTCGTAATCATTGAGTAACTCTACCCAATGTCGTTGTAGCATGTTGAGCTCCTTCTGATCAAGGATGTGCTGGAGGCTCTTATGGTCCGTGTATATCGTACACTTCGTGCCATACAAATAGTGTATCCAGATCTTCAGGGGAAAACACAACAACTCCAAGCTCCAAATCATGCGTTGTGTAGTTCTTCTCGTGCACTTTCAATTGTCTGGATGCATAGGCTATCACTTTGTCTCTTTGGATTAGAACGCATCCATGGCCCAAACGTGAAGCATCATAGTATACAATGAAATCATTACTTCCCTCAGGAAAGGAAAGAATAGGTGCACTGCAGAGCTTTTCTTTCAACGTCTGAAAAGCTTCCTCTTGCTTCTCCCTCCAATCAAACTTCCTCTCCTTCTGGGTTAATAGCGTCAACGGCTGCGCTATTCTGGAGAAATTCTCAAAGAATCTCCGGTAATACCCAGCAAGCCCTAAGAATTGTCGCACCTCCGATGGAGTCTTTGGTGCTTCCAAATTCTTAATTGCTTCGATCTTAGACGGATCCACATGTATACCTTTCTCATTTATGACACGTCCGAGAAAATGAACCTCCCGAATCCAGAATTCACATTTAGAGAGCTTGGCATATAGCTTCTCTTCCTTCAGTAACTCCAAAATCAACTTCAAATGATTCTCATGATCTTCTTTGGTTCGGGAATATATAAGTATGTCGTCAATAAATACTATCACAAATTTATCCAAGTTGGGTTTGCATACCCTGTTCATGAGATCCATGAACACAGCTGGCGCATTAGTTAGGGCAAAATGCATCACTAGCTCGTAATGGCCATATCGTGTTCAAAAAGCTGTCTTCAGAATATCTTCGTCATCAACCTTCAACTGATGATACCCTGAATGCAGATCTATCTTCGAGTAGTAGCTGGATCCCTGAAGCTGGTCGAACAAATCATCAATCCTCGGTAAAGGGTACCAATTCTTGATAGTCAACTTGTTCAGCTCCCTGTAATCAATACACATCCTGAAGGATCCATCCTTCTTCTTCACGAACAAGATAGGTGCACCCCATGGCGAAAAACTCGGTCGAATGAAACCTTTGTCTAGTAGCTCTTGAAGCTGATTCGATATTTCTTTCATTTCAGACGGTGCCAATCTATAAGGAGATTTTGCAATTGGTGCAGCACCAGGTACCAGATCGATTCGGAACTCGATCTGTCTTGCAGGGGGTAATCCAGGTAAGTCTTCAGGAAAAACTTCTGGATAGTCACGAACAATAGGAATCTCTTCGATCTTCCTACATTCGGCCTTCGTATCCACCACGTTAACTAAGAACGCAGGATAACCTTTTCGCAACATCTTGAGCATCTTCATAACACTGACAACACTCGACACACGACTTGATCGATCTCCGTGGACAACTATCGCTTCGCCACCACCATGACGAGGTATCCGCACTTGCTTCTCCGAGAAAATAATCTCCGCTTTGTTTTTTGACAGCCAATCCATTCCCACAACTACGTCGAAGCTTCCCAGCTCCACTGGTTATAAATCGATACTAAACTTATGATCATCTAACTGAATACTACAGTCGCGAACGACTTCGATAGTTTCTATCAGTTTACCATTTGCTAGTTCTATCGAGTACTTCTTACTTAGCTTACTTGTAGGTGAACACAAAAATGGTTCAAAGTTTTTCGAGACAAAACTCAAGTCAGCTCCGGTATCAAAGAGTAGGAACGCGGAATGGTTATTGATAAAAAAAACATACCAGTGACAACAGCAGGATCATCACGTGCTTTCCCAGCGTTTAACTCGAACGCTCTACCTCTGGCATTCTGACCTTTCGCCTTAGGAAAATCCATCTTGAAATGTCCCTGTTCCCTGTACTGAAAGCATCCCTCAAGCTTCGTTCCTTCCAGAGTACTTTTGGCATAGCATTCGCGGGCATATGTCCATTTCGTCCGCATCTGTGACATTTCTTCTGCTCTTCCTCGCGAGTCTTTCTCTCGGAACCACTTCGGCTATCTCTGTCGTTATCCTTTCTAGAGCTGCTAGAACTGGCTACATACCCCTTCCTCGAACTTCCTCGAGCTCTCGGACTTACGTTTCTTCGAATCTTCTGTCTTAGTCTCAAAACGCCCCGACCGTTCAGATTTCGCGTCTGCTTTGGCCTTGCCGGATGACTTCCCGGTTTCCTCCTTTTTAGCAAGACCACTTTTGCGAGCAGCGTCATCAGCTAACGATTTTGCCAATGTAGTAGCCTCTAGGTAGGTGGTAGGTTTCGCGGATGTAACCATACTGCGAATTCGTGGCGACAATCCCCAGATATACCTTTCTACCTTTACATATTTGGGAGTAACCATTCATGGAACTAACCTTGCCAAGTCGTTAAAACGAGAAGTGTAAGCTCTGACGTTCAGACCTTCCATTGTTAGGTTCCAGAAGTCGGTCTCAATTTTCTGAATTTCAATGCACGGGTAGTATTCTTTCAGGAGCATCTCTTTAAGTTTGTTCCAGGTCAGACCGTAGGCAGCGTCTTCACCCAAAATTTGAACTTGCGAGTTCCACCAGGACAACGCTTCATCAAGAAAATAACAAGAAGCATATCTCACCCGTTGATCAGCAGCACAACCACTGATTGCCATGACAGATTCCATATTCTCTATCCATCGGGTGATATCTAAGTGTCCTTCGGCACCGGTAAATGATCGTGGGTTACAGCCCTGGAATGTTTTATATGTACATCCGTGCACTGTTCAATAATGTTAATGAAAATCAGGAATACATTCCAATGATATCGTAACACATGAACTACTAAAACTTTCCGATCATATTTTACCTGGAGGATTTCCAATATGTGCCCCACCAAAACCTTGCCCGTGTGCACCACGTCCACGTCCCTGACCATCATTTTGGTTAGCATTGAGCTGTTCCATGGCAGTATTAACATGTTGGGCTATGAGTTAAGCCAACTCTTCCGATGTGGTAGGTAATCCAGGACCTTGTCTTGCTTTTTGCGGCATTTCGTCGTTTCTATTATTACAACAATATATTCACATAAGACGATAACCAAAAATTAATTCAATCATTAAATGTTAGTGGACCAAACATTGCGCATGTATAATATCCACATATTAATGAGAACAATTTTTAAACCAAAAGTAAATCATCGATATTCATTATAGAAATTATTTAAACTTGTTTTCAGTACAAATCGACTATCCTTGGCATGTCTACGTCGACACCCATAACAAGTTCACACAAAATTCCCACATAATATCCAAAAATGAAACTGGCACGTAGGCCTCAAACAAAAAGAATATAAAAAATGTCTAACAATACAACCCATCAAATCAAACAACAAACAAACAATAACGGACATCAACGCTTCAAACCTAGAAATTCTAACATCTCCTTGACAAGTTTCTCTAGATCCACTATCTTCCAATGCATCTGGTCTCTCGCAATATCGACTAAAACCTTTAACTCCTCGTGCTCATCCATCTGTCCCTCAAGGTCCTTCGCCTTTCCCTTGGCTGAGTCCAAATCTCTGCGCAGTGCAGTGAACTGTTGATCGCAGTAGCAATATCGGTCTACCCTATCTCCTTTCTGCCTCTTGGGAGCAGATATCGTCTCAGCACATGACGTAGATGCGATATCCCCAGAGGGCCTAGTCCTCTTCCTACGACGATAATAGACTAATAACGACGTAGTAGGAGCGCGTGACTCTAAGACATGCAAAGAAGACTCAGACAAAACGGGTGGAGGGATCTCAGCAACAAACTCGATCACAGCAGCAAGTGGAACGACTGATGGCTCTAACGGTCGAGCCGTGACAATAGTGGCGTCCACCACTGGTGCGATACTAAGAGATCCTCCGACATTAGGGACACCTCTAATCACATCACCGATAACTGGTACAATGCCAGATGATCGTTCCGTCTCATGGATCGAGAGAGGAACATCATCATCATCATCATCTAACCACCCATTGCTAGTGAAAGCGTATCGGGAGTCTACCTGGCTAGCAAAGGCAGCAGGATCGATGTGGAAAGATGAGGTAAGCTCGGTAGTACCAACCATCTGTGGAGCCGTGATAGGTATCTCTAGTAGCATAGGTCTGGATGAAGTCTTGAAATCTGGCTCGTAACCTGAGTCGTGGATCTCGATGACCTCGTGTTCGTGCGACAACTGTGACACATATATAACCGCACAAGTAAGTGCATAATCAAAATGAATAGTAACAAATAAGGCCAAATAAACAGAAAACCACGTACACACATAAACACATAATGGTTTTTCATACATGATAAAATTTTCTACGTTTATTTAAAAATTTTGGCTTCGAGAATTTTGGATTTTATATCTCAAAATTCTTCGGTTGAAGTCTAGTGTTTTCTCCCGAAAACATCTAGTTCGCTAACAAACATTGGCTCTGATACCAACTTCTGTCACACCCCAAAAACGTCGCAGTGGAATTTAAAACGTAGTGGTGACGGAAGTTGGTGCCCATTTATATCTTGTTGAACGAGCACTTATTTGTTGGACATATTGACTTATTTTAAAACA
Source organism: Helianthus tuberosus (assembly GCA_030545235.1). Classification (NCBI taxonomy): domain Eukaryota; kingdom Viridiplantae; phylum Streptophyta; class Magnoliopsida; order Asterales; family Asteraceae; genus Helianthus; species Helianthus tuberosus. The sequence goes on from CM060363.1 coordinate 117,243,170, forward strand.
AAAGTTATTAAACATTACATTTTAAAAACCACGACACAACCACATAAGTTAAGTTGTCTTTGATCCTCACGGATCTTATTACATTCGTCCCAGAAAGTTTTAAAAGTAGTCCAACATTTTTAAGTATCACAACATGCATCATCAAACACAAGATACGCCATGATTCCCGAAGCCGAACTCAAGTACCTGTAGAACACGTTTAAAATCAAGTGTCAACACAAAGGAAGGTGAGTTCACATATTCAAATTTAAACAATTTGATCCAAAGGAAAACTTTCTAATTATGTGTTTATTGTAAAACATCCATATAATATTTTTAGAAAGTCCATTTACTTCCTTAATAAAATCCATGGGTCATCCGTCGCAAGTTTAAAAACCCGACATTAAGGCATTTTGCCAATTTTTGTATATTAAATACATAGTGTCATCGTTCAGACTCGTATGTTAGCTAGACAATACGAACTATATATTTACCATGCAGGGATAATCAATGCTAGACAATAACCAGAATTTAAATTCGCCGTTTGACTTGACACGGGGCGACCGGTCACGACGGGGTTGTCAACCCGATAGATCTACCAACAATTCATCGCGTGCAATCACTTAATCGATTAAACGACATCATTGGCGCAGGGTCCATATTGGGACCATATATGATGTCTGCCTCACGTACAATATATATATCCTACTATTATGACAAATTTAATATACGATGTTGTACGAATCCCCTGAAATCCCCACCGAAATGTAAGCCTATGCTGTTACTTAACTCTCTTGAGACCAAGCAATATTCGTTCCAACCACACCATTGTTTTCCCCCGAAAACATATATTCATCAAAAACGTTTTATCTCGAAACGTATAATTTATCAAACTCCATATATTTTCAACGAAAATATATAATTTATATTAAAAGGTATGTTTTAATCCAAAAACATTATTAAACCCTTTTATTGGCGTGTTCTACCCCCAAAACATATACAAAGCAGTAAAAAGAGGGGTTTAGTGACACTCACCTTTGGGTGCGTATTTTAAATAGCGCAATCCCAGAGATTGATTTCTACATGTCCTATTATATATAGGAACGATTTTTAAATCAATATACATATCACAAAAATCCTAAGTTTCTCCGTTTCTTAGAAAATTGTCACATAACTTTGAGATTTTCTCGAAAAGTTCTCGTTTTTTTATGTTGTCACGTTAATATATATATGAGTTCACATATATATATTTTTAAGATTTTTCGACTTGAACGATTTTATTTTTTACCGTTATCATGTAAATCCATTAACACTCCCGTTTATACGTAATATATCTACGATTTGTGCGTCATAATATATATACATAAACGTTCACGTGAATTATTATCGAAACACGCGTATTTTCGTTAACTTATCTATTTTGTCATTTTTAAGGCAAGTATACATAAAATATCTTATATGTACCAATTTTAATGCTCGACAAACAAGTTACACATTTAACGCGATTTTCACCGTTTCTATCACATAAAACGCACAAGTATACATGCATAATCTAAATTTCCAATATCATGCTAAAATTTAACATATTTTCACATTCACATAACACATAAGGTTCACCCAAAAATTACCCATACTAGTGTTCATTGAAAAATGCGTATTTTAGCGATTCGGTAACATTTTCGGGCGTCGGAAGTCACGTATGACTAACCAAACACCAAGTAAACTTAAAATTAGTTAAAATACTTGTTTTTAAACTAAAAATATCAGTTTACTTACTGATCTAAATCAGTTTTATAAAAATCATTCGAAAAGCCGATTTTTGACCGTTTTAACGCATAGTTTTGCGTTAAACATTACTATAATCATCCCAACTCGGAATGACTTGATATTTTAACAAAATACATGTTATTTACTGATTAAAATAGTGGTTATAATCAGATTAGTGCAGTTTTTGTGTAAGTCACATAAATCATGCGATTTCGCGTATTTTACAACTTCCTAAAGCACCAAGTACAACATGCAAGACTAGTAAACATCATGACAAAGTTATATGTCACTAAACACTTTAAAATAACTTTATTTTAGTGTTTATAATCTGATTAAAACTGATTTTTATTAAATCATACTCATGATAATTTCATGCCTTTACATCATCATATAGGTTCACATATGTGCATCTAATGCACTCATACACATCATTATCATCACTTATGATCTAATCATACTCCAACATCATGTTCTTACAAATATTACACATATCACCATGATCATTCAAATCATTTGTATTCATTCATGCTTAGATCTTTCACATTTAAGATTATATGACAACTTTTATATGCATGCATACATATATACATACATATATATGAAATACATACATACATACATATACTTCCAAAAATTTACTTTTCAACATATCACTTTCAAATCTTAAATCATTTTAGAACATTCTTGTATGACACCTAAATATTCCTTCATGCATCATACTTTTCAAGAAACCAAATAGATCAAGAAATCTTTCAACAAAAATCAAAATACAACATATACAAATACACACTCACATTCTCGACCATATATACATACATGCATACACCCATTTTTATTTCATTCAAAAACTCATTTGTTTGTAGTTTTCAAGTTAATGTTTAGATTCAAGAACAAGAGAAACTTTCACTACCATCTTCATCACTATGAATCAAGAACAAGATTTAGAAGAAAATATGTTATACCTTCAAGATTCTTAGTGGGTTTTAAGATTTATGATGATGTGAAGCCTTGTTCTTGCTCAAACCTCCTTGAAATCACTTCTAAACCTTCTTGTAAGCTTGAAATCACTTTGAAATGGACATGATTCTTCAAGATTTGGATTTGAAAATGAAAATGATAGTGTAATAGGGGGTGTTCAGCCGTGATGTTTAAGGAGAGAGAGAGAGAGTGAAGTTTTGAATGTGTGTCTTGGAATTGTGAGAATGTATGGATGCATAAACAAGTCTTAATCATCACTTATCATTTCTAGGTGTGACATGTGTCTAAAATGCAAGATTCAAGAGAATGTGGGCAGCCCACATTGCCGCCACACATCCCCCTTCTCACACACAATATATATACATACATTATATATGTAAATTTGGGTTAAAAACAGGTATTTTACTGAATACCGGGTATTTTATCTAGCATTTTAATCCCGATTTAGTGCGTTTTAAATTATTTTTATCACTTTATAAAAATAATCACATAAAATTATTACTGAAATAATTACCAGTTGCCTTGACGGGCTGCGTTGACAGTATTTTGTCTAATACGCGCAGTATCGCGCGGTACGCGCTCAAACTCGAAAAATAGAGTTTCTTAGCGTTTTAATTTATTTTTCCTCACGAATATGATTAAAATTACTATTCTAATCATAACAGACTATTTTTAGGATTTTAACATTGATTGGGTGGTCACCGACGTTCGTTTCGCATTTTAATCGTTACGCGATAAGCGTTTATTTTATCGTTGCCAGCATAATTTTTATGAACGTTTGAATTTACCAACACATTAAATATCATACATAAATATCACAATCAGTCACATACAGCCTACTTACATGTTCACTACAAATATTACTATCGTACGGTACGGCCTGAAAAGCCGGGTGTCACACTATAAGGTGGAACGATTAGCACGAATCTATACCGACGAAGTCATTTGTCGACATGGGATACCTCGTGATATCATCTCTGACCGCGATGGTCGATTTACCTCGCACCTTTGGAAAACTTTTCAATCCGCTCTCGGTACTACTCTTAATCTCAGTACCGCTTTCTATCCCCAGACCGACGGTTAGACTGAACGCACGATTCGCACCCTTGAAGACATGCTTCGTTCGTGTGTTATAAATTTTGGTGGTAATTGGGATTCGCATTTACCTTTAGTCGAATTCTCGTACAACAACAATTATTATTCTAGCATTCAAATGGCACCATTTGAGGCATTATACGGAAGAAAATGTCGATCGCCTATTGTATGACACGAGATTAGAGATGCGCAAATTACCGGTCCCGAGTGATTGCAAGAAACGAATGACATGATCCTCCAAATATGAGACAATCTCTTGAAAGCCCGGAGTCGTCAAAAGAGTTACGCCGACAAACGCCGCAAGCCCCTTGAGTTCGAAGTTGGTGATCACGTACTCCTAAAGGTTTCACCTTGGAAGGGGGTGATCCGATTCGGCAAGAAAGGATTGGACCCTTTAAAATTTTGGAAAGAATTGGCAAAGTGGACTACAGACTCGAACTATCGGAGGAACTCAGCAACGTACATCCAACTTTCCACGTCTCAAACCTCAAAAAGTGTCTAGCCGAGCAGAATTTACATGTTCCTCTTGAGGATTTACAAGTGGACGAAACATTACACTTCGTGGAAAAGCCAGTAGAGATCATGGACCGGGAGACCAAGAAACTCCGACGCTCACGCATTCCTATAGTGAAGGTTCGCTGGGAAGACAAACGCGACGCCGAGTTCACCTGGGAACTCGAGAGTGATATGAAGGCTTAATTTCGGGACGAAATTCCCTAAAGTAGGGGAGGCTGTAACAACCCGACTTTTCAGAAAGTCAAAGTCAAAGTTAAAGTCAGGTCGTTACTCAGACCTGACATTCCTTGCTTAATTATTGCTTGCACTTTCAGACTCGATAATCGTATATATTGGTTAACGCTATTTTAAGCTATGATTTATTATTATGTGAAGTAACAATGCGATAAACGCAGAAATCACAACTAAACGTATTATTACTAAACGCTATCACCTCGTTATCGCATCGCAACTCGAAACGCAACTATTGGTATTGTTTTATGTGTGTGTGTTATTATGTACTTTACTTGTGCATGTTTGTATACGTTTTGGAATGTTATTCGCAAACACAATCGCAACTCTATCGCAACGCAATCTCATCGCAAACCTGAAACGCAGACTTACTTTAAGCTTTTTAGGAATTATCTTATTTGTGTAACTATATGTTTAATACTATCGCATCACTTACTCGCAACTCGCTTAAACGCAACGCTAAACGCACAAAACGAAAGTCGGAAAACTAACTCGCGCAAGCCGTCGGATCGAATGACCAACCGATCAAATGATCATCCGATCGGATGGCCATCTGACCCGCTTAACCCTCGCACCGCCTTTCTCACCCCTCACCTATAAATACCCCCTGTCACATCAAGTGTTCATTGATGTGACAGCTCTATCCGACCCACGCACTCTCAGGCTCTTTTCTCTCGATTCCTCGCGATTCTCGTAAGTTTTCACTCTAAATCTTGTATTTCATCATCAGCACACACTTTCTCATCATCTTCTCCATCAAATATTACATTTTCACCATGAAATCGCTGGTTTTGGACTGATTAAAGGTGATGTCATCACGGGTTCCGATGAACACTGTTGAATGACCTCATCTCATCAAAGTTCGTTTAGATCTAAAGGATTTCTACATGTTTTTACACTGATTTCGACAAAAATCTAAACATTTAACAACTGATTCAAACTTTTCTTCAACATCTTTCACTTTTCACTCAAAATCGTTAGAATCTGGACTCGTTCAGGCTCTCTACTCATTCTCTAGTGGAGAACCGGTCTGAGAATGGATTTCTACCGGAGAGACGACCGATTCTTGGGTTGAACATGAAACTCTGTCAAGAATAGTTAAGTCTGATCGAATGGGGTGATTCCCATCCGATCGACTGAGTTGGACTTGGTATGGTTTCCGTTGCTTAACACGTCGTCACGCCGTCTCCGTTAAACCACAAAACTTCTCAACTTAACTGATTTTACAAAGTTTTCCAAACAAAGAGTTGCTCGATCGAATAACCATCCGATCGGATGACCATCCGATCGAATGACTATTCGACCAGGTGACTTGTAATTGCAACACTTAAACAATTTTGAAAAACTTCAAAGAATATCAGCTTTGAACCGAATAACCATCCGATCGAATGGCCATCCGTCCGGATGACCGTCCGATCGAATAACTTGAACTATACTACAACAAAAACTTCAAAAGTTCAAACATTTTGCAAACCCATTCCCCCAATCGAATGACCAGCCGACCGAATGGTCATCCGTCCGGATGGTCATCTGATCGACTCACCATCCGATCCAGCGCACTGTTACGCACTGTTCAACGCTTACGCTATCGTTCTGTGATTAGGCTAATCTGCCACGCGCTCCCTTCAATATAAGATTGTGTTTATTTACTAAACACGAACTGTGAGTATACTCGAATCCCTTTTTGCTTAACGCACTTTTGGGTGTTACATACGTTACCTATATCAAATCATATCGACACACAACGCAAACACTTTTTATATGCTAACTGCTCTCGCATGTTATACGTGTTTTCGATGAATGCTTGTATGTTATGTTTACACAATGATTGTTTGCCTGACACCTTAGCAACGATAGTACTATAGTTTGGACTCAGCACCTGTCGTGGATAGGGGTTGTTAAGGGTTTTACTTCACATGGTCACAGTGGTGACAATGTGTTGCCCGTTCTACACTCGCAGTCATGTCGGTTGCATATGTCATTGTCGATAACTTACTTGCTTCACATTTCTATGTGTTACATGCTGGTTATGCGTAAATCGCTTCCGCTATACTATATGCTATTAAACTTGTGTACTCACCTTTACACTATGTGTATTGACTTTTATTTTAACGTATGTGACAGGTGTCTAGGATGCTATGTTTGCTGAACGTTTATGGAATCAAGTTAGGTGGTCTAGAAACCCAAAAATAAAATCTGAGTTGTCGGAACAATTTATTTGTCTTTGAGAAACAATGTCTGTAATAACTGTTTATGCTTTATATGTTTATGGTATGGGACGTGAACGTTAATTATATTGTCACTAATAGTTGTTATGGATTCTCTTGGACAATCTGTTTCGCTCAGTGCCGCGCCCCGATGATTCCGCCATCGGTTGGGGTGTGACAATAGCCACCATTCCCATAGTCACAAACGATTGCGGTTTGCATTTCCCATAGCCACTGTTCCCATAGTCAAATCAACTCATCCTCCATTTAAGCGGCGTGTTCCGATCAATGTTTATCGACATTTGTCTAGAGAAGCGCTTTTATCATGTATCATATGGTAACAACTACCAAGGGGATATGGATATGTTGCATAATTCATTTAGTTTCTGTTTGGCACCTTCAATCTTCGTTGCTTCATTAAAATTAACAAAGCGGTCTCGGTGTGTACAAGACGAATGTGTATACATGCAGTGTATAGTGTTCATTGACTTAATACAAATACATAGACAACAAACAAGATCCAGTACAATTAGCCGCAAACTTGTTACAAACCTTACAAACATAATAAGATTGTGTATATTCACTAGATCAGTTATCACCATTTCTAAAATATTATATCAGTGGGAAATGTTTTAAAAATCAAATGCAACTTTACAGCATGCTTACCTTAATCACATCTTCGAGCTAACTGCCGATATCTCATCCTTCTTTTCTAAGCTTTTCATCAACGGACTGATTGGTAACGTTACTCTTCTTGGCTTTGTTTATCTACCCCTTGATTTCAAAAAAAAAAAGTTATTAACTAACTCAAATAAAGTTCATTGACTAAATACAAATACATAGACAACAAACAAGATGGAGCTACAAAACAGGCAATACTTCCAAGTTCTTGCTTTTTCTTCAAGTGTTCTTCTTTGTTCTTGACTTATCTTTAACTTATCTTCATACTCGTTCTTGCACTTCAACAAAAAGTTATCGTGATAGTTTATATGATTAGACACAACGGTTCTCAAATTCCAAAAACTAAATGAATTATGTAACATTTCTGCATTTTATCTGTCATATCAGAACATTGTTTAAGCAAGAAGTTGCTATCAAGTTCACAAATGCAAAAGCTGGTTTCAGATTTCTTTTACAACTTGTTAATTATAAGTATTGCATTTTATCTGTCATATCAGAACATTGTTTAAGCAAGAAGTTGCTATCAAGTTCACAAGAAGTTGCTATCAAGTTTTCTTTTCAATTTAAACCAATTTAACCGGTGAGTTCTTCAGTTTTGTCAATTTTGTTATGTGATTTGAGCTTTCTAGTTCAATTTTTGCCCTAGTTTAAGTAAATCGGCTAGTTTGCAGTAAATTAGTTTAGATTAGCAACGATATATCGTTAAAGAACCGAAAATTATTTGTGATCATTGTGTTGTCGAATTATGGTATGATTTGAGCTTGCAAGTTTGAGTTTTTTTGCCCTAGGTTTAGTAAATCATTCAGTTTGCAGGAAGTTAGGTTATATTATGCAACGATAGATCGTTAGAGAATCGCAAATTGTTTGTGATCGTTGTGTATTTTGCATTAGGTTTTATCAAAGTTATTATTGAATTTGTTGTATGTTAATGGTCTTAACTGACTTCGCAAAGTTAGTAGGGATTGAAATATGTCCAATAGTATGATTTGTTTGATAATGTTGGTGTTAATCATATTAGAAGTTTGTTTGGCCGTGAATTGGTTTAATCGGTGTCGGTTAGTTCTTTAGTTTTCTTGTTTAACCGGTGAGTTCTTCAGTTTATATTAGATGTTAATTGGTTGTTTTATATTAATTTAGTGAAACTTTATGATTCTGAAAGTGAAAGAAGAATGTTTATTGTCAAATCGATATTTAATTTATGAAACGATTCACTATTTGTAAGTTCTGCAACGTCTATCAGTAGCACTGATTTACGACTAATTGGTTTATTACCAGTGTTTTGTTGATTCTAATGTTCCTTATGGTATCTAAACATGACACATGTGTAAATAAGTTGTTTACACATGTGTAAATCATTTTAGTTACTATTACTTTTGTGTAATTAAGCAATTTACACATGTGTAAGTAGGCTATTTATACATGTTGTTTACTTACATTTTATTGTATTAACAGAAGCATCAAGGAGTGGTGAACAAAAAAAGAAAAAAAAACAGATGGTGAACACGGTTATGGAAAAACAATAAAAGAAACTCCAATTAGTTGTCACACGTGAAGGTATGTAATATAAAAATATATATTAACTAAATAATTATATATATGAAGGTTTATACATGTGCAAATAATTTAAGTCAAGATTGAATTTGAGTGATTAATTAATTTACACATGTGTAAATAAGATGTTTACACGAGTGTAAGTAATCTGTTTACACATGTGTAAATCATGTTAGTCAATATTCAATTTGAGTGATTAAGCAATTTACACATGTGTAAGTAGTTTGTTTACACATGTGAAATCATTTTAGTTAATATTGAATTTGAGTGATTAAGCAATTTACACACGTGTAAATTATCTTAGTTGATATTGAATTTGAGTGATTAAGCAATTTACACGTGTGTAAATAAGTTATTTACACATATGTAAGTAATCTACTTGCACATGTGTAAATCATTTTAGTTAATATTCAATTTGAGTGATTAAACAATTTACACATGTATAAGTAAGCAGTTGCAAAGCTGCTACTAATGCATATTAAAAACGTTGTTTAAAATTGTTACATGTTTATGGAAATAGAAATAGGAGGCAAAAGGGAAAATAGAAGGAGCTGAACCAAAAAGGGCAACAAAAACAAAAGAGAAAAATACTGATGAAACAGGTACAAAGAATGGGAAGAATAAGAAAATGATGCTGACTGGAGCTGCTGTGGTAACCAAGAATTTGAAGATGCTCGTGGTTAGTTTGTATATAGCAGATTGGGTTAGGTTGTGTAATGACCAATATCCGTTTGATCATGGTGTTCTGTTGGGGTTTTGGGGCTGGGCAATAAAGGGGCTGTTAGTTTTTGTTGTTAATAGGTGGGGTTGGATGTATGGCTGGTTTTTGTTATTAGTAAAATTTATCCGTCCTCTTTTACCAAAAAAAAAAGGATTATATGTAACAATGAATAGTTTACACATGTGTAAAAGACATATTACATAATGATACATGATATTTACACTAATGCAAAACACACACCTACACATATGTAATACTTGATGTGGTGCGTTTGGATGTGTGAATGTAAAGGAGAAGTCTAAGGAAGTTTTAATGATGTCGGGATTTGTTTGGGCTAATCCGGTGGTCGAGCACATTTACTAGGATCTACGTACATAAACCAATAATTAGACGTCCTCTATCACCAATGTTTACGGTTTCATATTCCTAGCAACAAAATGACCATTATAGTCAATTTTTTGCCTTGTAGACTCGTTATTTCCCATATGGAATGTTAGGAAAAAATGGTACACCGAAGCCAAAACAAATTTTTATATGTTTTTACAGATGTGTAAATCTTAAATATGAAGGTTTACACATGTGTAAATCATAATAGTTATAAAAATAAGCATATACAAATGAAGATTTACACATGTGTATATCAGCTGCACATATGTAAAACAAACACATATATGTGACAATGAACAAATTTCACATGTCTACATCAGTTGCACATATGTAAAAACATAGTTTACACATGTGTAAATCAACTGCACATGTGTAAAATTGACACAAATGTGTTATCAGTGAACTGTTTAAACGTGTAAATTAGCTCCACATATGTAAAACATATATAGATATATGACAGTTAACAATTTACACATGTGTACATTAGCTGCACATATGTAAAACCACACATAAGCAAACACTTACACATATGAAATATGATGACAAAAAAGAAAACAAACCTATACAGAATAATAATGGAACATTGTCATAATAAGATACAAAAATATAAAATCCACCATTAACTATTAAATTCGCCCCATGAAATGTTAAATGTTAAAACTCATACTAAATGGATGCCTTATTCAAACTAAATTACAACAATAAAATGAAACTTCATTCGCTATGACTATATTCGTTGGAATGATTATCTTCATCACAATAACCACTTCATCAGTTAGATTTTCTTTTCGGACAGTTCTGAGAAACAAGGTAGCCAAGTTTGCCACATGACTCGCACTTCCCTTTCTTTTTTCTATTAACTTTCGCAACAAAAAGAGACAATGGGGAGCAATGTAGAAATAATGTTTATGCTTTGTGACAACATTAGGTATCTAATTTAGAAACATGAAAATCCAATTTAGCGAATACCATACCAGTAATAGGTTTATGATCCGTGATAACATGAGGCATCCAATATCTAGTCCCATTCAGTAAGTCGAACATACTACTATACTACTGTAAACAAGATTAAAATATGTAATGTGTAAATAGTAAATCAATGTGGAAATATTAGCAACTAGAAAAGTGAAATTAGTAAACCCACATAATAATACAACTAAGGGCGCAAACAAAGTTAGCCGCTTGGGAGCTACTAAAGAATGACTTGTTTAATGCCTGAATCAAACTTTAAGGGAGCTTGATCGCAAGCTCAAGCCTAAACTATAGCTCGTTTAACAAACAAGGCCAAGCTTCATACATCAAGCTTGAATGAACTCATGAGCCTAGTAACTAATAAATATAATAAAATTTATATAACACATGACTGCAGAATAAATACAAGTATACACATAGTTAAAAAAAACACTTATTACGTTATTATATATAGAGTTATCAATGTTGTTTGCCAAATGGTGTAACTGAACTGAGCTCTAACTTATTTAACTGCCTGTAACATTACTAACAATTCATGCTCAAATTTGACCTCTCTTAACTAAAATGTTAATGAGCCAAGCTGGATTCAATTGCACTCCTAAATACACAGAAACTAAAAAAATGCCTAACATTTTAACTAAGATAAGTGTCAACAAAATAACCTAACATTACTAAGCATATCCTCTGCCTATTAACCAACAATGATTAACTTATTCCACAAACAACAACATATATATTATTCCCATTGAAAAAAATAATATAATAAAAGCATTAAACAACAGTTTTAGACACAACAAATATGCTAAAGTGATTTAACAATAGAAATTAGAAAAACTAAATCAAAATCTTTTCCAACAATGACAGGGCAAAAATCAAACATATTGATTGCAATTATCAAAACTCACAAGTTACTCAAAGAATGATAAGATTTTTACAATTCGACTCACAATTCCCCACATATGATTTAGGGCAAATCAAAACTAGGTAATCATGCATCAGAATGATAAGATTGCAATGCACCAAATAAAAACTAATTAGGTTACTCAGAAATTGAAATCGTAGCATAAACAAAAGAAACTTAAATACAAAACTTAAACCTGCAGAATACGAACGAAATTGAATGAAGATCGGTGAATAATGGAGATTATCCAAGAACCTGGATCCAAATTCGGATGAAAACTAGGTAATCACGCATATGAACATATCATATGAGTCCAAAATCGGCTAAAGAATGGTATGAAGATCGACGTGATTTATGTAATAAGAGAAAGTAGCATGAATGAATCAGTAGATTAGATTGACGTTGAATAAAAAATCGAATGAAAATACCTGCAATTGGAATCATTGAACGTGATTTTGACCAAAAATCTGATGAAAATTCAAATTCCATTGTTGATCTTCGAGTGTTATTTTGATGAAAAAGGTTTTGAGCGTGATTTTGCCTGACAATGGAAAAGGGGATTAGTATAATTACCAATTTATCCTTTTCATTAAAATTTAAGGGAATATATATGAGTGGCTGACAATTGTTCTCATGGTTATATATATATATAGGGAAAGGTTTAAATGAGAACGCTAAATATTGTGAGACCCGTGAGAACGAAAGAAAAAACTACGAGAAATTGGTCAAAAACAATTCAAATTCAAAATTTCTTTTTACAGTTATCATTATTATTCGAATACAATGTTAGAAATTTAATTTACACGTTTAAATTTATGTGAATTCGTAAACAAAGAAAATTTACACATGTGAAAGTTTGCCATTTACACATGTGTAAATTTGTTATATTTACACATGTGTAAAAAATGTAATAAGAGTAATTTTGAGAGAAGAAATGAATTATTTGATGTTGTAAATTCTTTTTTTGATATTGTATTTAGATTATAATGATTTGATTGGTTTTCTCATTCGTTCTCACGGTTCTCTCAATATTTAGCGTTCTCAAGATAACCTTCCCATATATATATATATATATATATATATATATATATATATATATATATATATATATAGGGGATGGTTCAAATGAAAACCACTTTTAACGCGAAAACTCGAAAACTAACTAAAAAAAGCCTAAAAAACACACAAAATTTTTTTTTTTCAATTTTTTTAATAAAAATCGCTAGTTTTTATATATAAAAAAAAATTTCAAAAAAAAAAAAAAAAAATTTTTTGTGTAGTGCACATGTGTAATAATACACATGTGTAGTACAGATACACATGTGTAGTGCACTACACAAAAAAAAAAAATTTTTTTTTTTTTTTGAACATTTTTTTTATATAAAAAAACCTGCGAAATTTGGTTTTGCAAAAAAAAAAAAAAAATTTTGTGTGTTTTTTAGGCTTTTTTTAGTTAGTTTTCGAGTTTTCGCGTTAACTAGTGCTTTTCATTTGAACCTTCCCCTATATATATATATATATATATATAGGGTCAGAATTTAGAGAAAATGGTGAAAAGTTTGAGAACGGTGAGAACGCTTATGGATCGTCCGATCAAAACAATCCATGGACTAGATTGCGTGGTGGCGTTTTCGTAAATAACATCAATATTATTATGTGGGACGCGCTTCATTAAGGGTAAAAGGGTCTTTTACCGCTCATATTCAAATCGCCATCAAATGATAAAACGCCATACAAAAAAATAAAACGCCGTTAAAAACAAAACGCCAAAAATTAGTAATAAAACGCGTTGAATATTACAGGAAGATGAAACAACACAAATAACTGAATTTCAGTTATTAACATTTAGTAGAAGAAATTCCCTCCTAAATTACGCGCCAAAAACACCATTATATAAACAAAGGTAAAACATAGCTTCCATAATCACTTCAATCTATCCATTTTCTGCAAAAAAAAAAAAATCGTTAACAAAAAACGCCAACTTAAACAAAACGCCAAAAATGGCAACAATCGTTTCGTGGAGATACACTCTTGGAATCAGGCGATACGTCCTCCATTTTGACAACAGAAGGAGAGTGTATGTTAAGACGGTCAGGGCAATTCTGAAGATGGAAGAAGAGATACAGAGGCAAATCTTATCCATTGGCATCGCTCTAGATAACGAATGCCATGAAACGCATATGCTTATGAAAGCATTAACCAGCAAATTTGGACCAATCAAAGGAGATGTGAAGCCAGACCCTGTCATGACATCATGGCATTTTGATGATGAAACAGACATGGTGACAGTTACATACGACAGCGGAGAGCAGGAAGTCTACTGGCTAGAGAACATCATGACAAAGCAGCGACTGAGTTTCATGGAAGAATTGCATAACGCCACTTGTACCAACACAGAAATAGACTCAAAATTGGAGTTAATGCAAGACATGTTCAGGTGGAGGCTTCAGAATCTTCAGGAACAAGAAGCTGATGAAGGTGAATGTGATGACATGGATGAAGATCAAGATGAAGACTCCGAGGAGGAAGAAGATGATGCAAGTGATGGATACTATTCGGATAAAGTACCTTCTGACGAAGGATTTTAATTTTTTTCCTCTTTTTTTTCTTCTATGTAATCTTCTTTTTTAAGATAATTAAAGGATATATTTCTATCTTTATTAGCAAAACGCCAAAATAATACTAAAAATGGTTAACCCTAACAAAACGCCAAAAATAACAAAAAATATTTTTCCTGCTTAATATTTTATTTACTCCGTTATTGTATTTTGTCATGTTGGTCTGCATAAGGCCATTTAAAAAAACGCCAAACTTAGAAGATGAGACGTCTATAACCTATAAAACTGATAAAAGCTGATCAACACAGTAAATACAAAAACAGTAACTGAAAAGACAGTTACTTTATTACTATCATTTATTACAATAAAAAGTCCCGCCTAAACTACGCGCCAAAAAACTCCTATAAGAGAGGGGTCTATACACAATGAAATTAATCACACCCAGAAAAACACAAAAACGCCATATCCTCTAGAAACCACTCCGTTTAAAACGCCACAGATGGCAAAGCTTTCACTGAAATGGATCCTTTTTCTGAGGGGGTTAACTCAATAATATTTTGCTGAATGAGATGGACAAATATTCAAGAAAAAGAGACTGATGACAGTGATATGCCATCATGTGAGCTTTGTTCTTGATGATTATATGGATAGAATAAAGGGTTCAACACAAGTGAAAAATGTTATTTTAGACTCCATTATTACAAATAGCATCAAGCAAGAGTTGATCTATAATGACATGCCACCAAACAAGAATATCACACCAAAAAACAGGATGCCACTAAGCAGCTTCTTCTGAAAAAGACGGGGTTTATGAAGGAAAGTTGGCATCTAGCTAAATTATTCAAAAAAGGTTCAAAACGCCAAAAACAAATTCAAGAAGGAAGAGGCTGATGACATTGAAGATTGAAAAAAAAATTAGATTACCATTTTTAATTATTTTTGTTTTCGTTTTATATTGTATTGATATCAAGTTATATGTTGTTTTGTTATCTAATTCTCTATAAACAAAATACATTATTATATAAAACTCCAAAAATTACAAACACCAAAACCCTAGTAGAATGAAAACTGGGAGAACAGCTGCTGGCAAAGCACCTTGTAAAGGGTATTAAAACGCCAAAAAATTCACTAAACGCCAAAAAAAAAAATTGGACTTATTTTAATCTAATGCAAATATTAATTACTCGTAGTGAATTATTATACAAAACGACATAAACGCCAAAAAAATTAACCAGAAAACGATATAACGCCAAAAAATTATATATGTGACACAAAAACAATTAATTCAACGCCAAAAAGTTTAATAAATACAATTAACGCCAAAAAAATACTTAGATGCCAGAAAATATTATACCGCGTTGTGAAAATAAAAGAAGAATGAAAAGACAAAAAAGCCCCTCCGCCCTTCTCTATGCCGCGGGACACGTGTTGGGCCAGGATGCGTTCTCACCGTTCTCACACTTTTGAGCATTTTCTCCCGAACCCGTTTCTATATATATATATATATATATATATATATAGGGGACCGCTAAAATGAGAACCACCTCGAGTTGTAAGAACCGTGAGAACTACACCGTACGGGGCGAGGTGGACCAAATTTTTTTTTCATAAAAGTAGATGCGTATATTATAAACACATTTGTAAAAAAAAAATTCAAAAAAAAAATGTCGTGTGTGTAGTTTTGAGCACCACAAGTTTGTGTTTACGGGTACCGTAAATTTTTTTTTTGAATTTTTTTTTACAAATATGTTTATAATACACGCATCTACGTTTATGAAAAAAAAAATTGGTCCACCTAGCCCCGAATCAAAAAGTTCTCGCGGTTCTTACAACTCGAGGTGGTTCTCATTTTAGCGGTCACTTATATATATATATATATATATAGGGGAGGGTTTAAATGAGAACGCTAAATATTGCGAGAACCGTGAGAACGAATGAAAAAAAAACACGAGAACTTGGTCAAAAACAATTCAAATTCAAAATTTCTTTTTACACTTATCATTATTATTCGAATACAATGTTAGAAATTAAATTTACATGTTTAAATTTAGGTGAATTCGTAAATAACGAAAATTTACACATGTGTAAAAAATCTAGTAAGAGTGATTTTGAGAGGAGAAATGAATTATTTGATGTTGTATTTTAATTAGAATGAGGTTTGTATTAAAAAAAATCGGTTTTGATTGGTTTTCTCATACGTTCTCACGGTTCTCGCAATATTTAGCGTTCTCAAGATAACCATCCCCTATATATACACACACACACACATAGTGGAGGGTTCAAATGAGAATAATTTTTTTAAGAATAAAAAAGAAGAAATTTCAACCAATAAAATGCTTCATTTTACTTCATTTAATTATTGTATTTAATATTAGTGTAATGGTAGATTGGTAAACTTAGATAGATCATTAATTGGTAGTCTTCCTTTTTAATAGCTAACTACATTAAATTTGTAACTTATTTTCAAAAAAATATATTTTTAAAGAAGAAAAAAATTAATTTAAAGTGTAGGATAAATTACGAGGTGTGTAGGATGAATTACGAGGTGTGTAGGATAAACTTCAAAACTTGTACGATAAATTTTGGTGTGTGTAGGCAAAAAAATTAGTGTGGAGGATAATAGTCTTTCTAACTAACTAAATTAGTCAAAGATAATAATAAATGAGATGAGAGAAAAAGTATTCAATATTTTACAATTGTACCCTTTGTTCTATTTCTTCTCAAATGAACCTCCCCCTATGTATGTATATGTGTGTCTGTGTGTGTTGGATAAAGCAATGGTGCGTTGCGAGTGGCAAGAGGAAGATGGTGAAGACGGGACGATCCGGGTGGGGGCGGTGTGGACGGAGCTTGACGGGGCTTAACAGCCCGGAGTCAACCCCACACCTGATAGCCTAATCGGTTCTAAAATAGTGTAAAACATGTATAATAGATTTGTAATGTGAAAAATTTGTAATAATAAAACTCCAGTTGGTAAGTTGATAAAACAAATAATTAGACAAAATCATGTATTTAGTGATTGATTTCACATGTGAATAAGCTTATGTCTTAATTTTGGAATTTAAATATACCATCAATGGTTGTAGATTTTTTGGGAAATTTACTAGAGGTTTTTATAGATACAAAGTGGCAATAAACCATTATCATCCATATAGTTGAAAACATACATTGGTTTGGTTTGAAAAATATTTTTCAGGTATGATATTCATGATGCAAATAACCTAAATTGAGATTCCAAACATATAAGATGATCTTAGCTTATGGCTTGAGTTATAATACAAAGGACTTTAAAAATAAAAAGTGTAAGAAGCTACTAACAAGTGTCCAAAAAAGATTTAAGTGGGAAATGTAATTTTGTCAAAAAGAACAAAAAGATTATGCACATGCAAGTCACATGCTATTCCCCCCTCATTTTTAAACGCCCGTAATTTTCTATACGTCATTTGTTTTTTTTAATTATACCATAAAATTGAGCGTTTTTTTTATCTTTAATATAAGTACCCTATTGTAATACTTTAAAAAAAATCGAAAACCTAGTTACATATTACACAATGGACATAAAATAAAACACAACGAGAAAACCCAGTAGCGTATTACACGATGGACATAACGTAAAACAGAATGAGTATAAAACTAAAAACACAATTGAAAGTAGACCAAAAACACAATCGATGACAACAGATAAAAGACACAATGGGCAGTAGACTATCGTGGGTTTGGATTAGGATTTGTACCTTCAGTATCTTGGTTGTCAGATTATGTATTATTTACTATCGTGTTTTTTAACTAGTTTTTTTTTTAAATATTTTTAAATTAAGAAATAAGAGATGAAAGGTGGAATAAGAGAAGTGAAAAAAGAATTGCGGGCTAAAACGCAATCAATTACTTAAATTTTATACTTTTCAATTATAATGCACTATATTAATTCTAACCCGCTTGAACAATGTTCTTTGTCTTTCCAACTTAGTGATTCTTTTCTCTGGTTTACTACATTCTTTTAGCATTTCAACTTAGTTATTGGGGGTAAATTACACTTTTCGTCCTTTATGTTTGTATCAAATTGCAATGGATACCCTTTAACTTCAATAATTACAGTAATAGTCCTTTTTGTTAAAAGCATTACACCATAGGTCCTTTAGCAATAACCAGGTTAAAATTTTCATTTAAGACTAGTCAATTAAGGGTAGTTTAGTCATTTTATCAGTTTAGTTAAAAATATTTTATAAAAAACAAGTCAACAAAAAATATTCTCTCTCTCAAGTCAACACCTTCCCTCTTCCTAACCTTATAACCAAAAACTTCAACGCTGCCACTTTAGGCAGCATCCGATCACCACCCCAGCCACCATCCAGACACCACTTAAGCCACCACCACAACGCCTACTACTACCAGCACTCTAGCCACCACCTAAACACCTCACCTCCCATCTCTCTTCCTCCCAAAGACTGCCACCCATCATCATTAACAACAATCGACAAGATTCTGCAACAATCGATTTGAATCATACGATTCTGCAACATACGATGAACAACCATCGAAAAGATTCTACAACAATCACCGAAAAGATTATGTAACAATCGATTCGAATCATACGATTCTACAACAACCACTTCATCATACGATTCATCATAAACTTTGATAAATATCACAAGATTCTGCAACAATCAGCTTTGGTTGTAACATCCCATTATAAACCCACTCATTCCCGCTGACAGGAATGAGTCGCTACAACAATCAGTTTTCCATTTTTGATTTCATAAACTACAACAATCAATTTTCAATTTTATAAACTGCAACAATCAATTTTAAAACCCACTCATTCCTGCCGACGACGAGCATAGCCTCCGATTCGAACTCTACACCATCTCGTCATCGCTGGTAAGTCCTTTGTCACTCTCCGTTATCTAAACCCTAACCCTAGCTCAATCACTAACCTCCCTCTCTCTCTTTCTACATATATATATATATATATATATATATAAGTATCCGCTAAAATGAGAACCACCTCGAGTTGTAAGAACCGCGAGAACTTTTTGATCCGGGGCGAGGTGGACCAAATTTTTTTTCAGAAACGTAGATGCATGTATAAAAACAACATTTGAAAAAAAAAATTCAAAAAAAAAATGTCGTGGGTGTAGTTTTGAGCACCACAAGTTTGTGTTTACGGGACCCGTAAATTTTCCGGCTAGATTTACGGGTCCCGTAAACACAAACTTGTGGCGCTCAAAACTACACACACGACATTTTTTTTGAATTTTTTTTAGAAATGTTGTTTTTATACATGCATCTACGTTTATGAAAAAAAAATTGGTCCACCGCGCCCCCTACGGTGTAGTTCTCACGGTTCTTACAACTCGAGGTGGTTCTCATTTTAGCATTCCCCTATATATATATATATATATATATATATATATATATATATATATCTCCAAGTTGGTTCCCATGGAATACTATTCACGAGATCGACAAAACTTCATTAACAGAGATTTTCAATGGCAGTTCGGTCCCTAGGGTTTACAAAGAATATCGAGATTTTATTATTTGTAAGTATGGAGAAGATTGCTCAATACGGTTAACGTTTTCTGAGGATGGGGGCAGTGATGGGGGTTTGGTTGAGAGATAGAGATGGAGGGGAGGGGGTCGAGAGAGAGAGTGGTGGTGGGCGGTTGATGGCGGTGATGGGTGTTAGAGAGACAGTGAGAGAGAGAACTGAAGAGGGGTGGGGGGGGGGGGTTATGGAATTTATATATTTTAAAAAAGTTTAATCTTTTTTTGTTTTGTTGTATTATAATGAGAAAAGACAATTATACCCTCATGCACAAGGAACATTTCATACTTAACTAAAAATTTTAACCAGGTTATTGATAAAGGACCTAGGGTGTTGATGTGTGTAAAATGCAACATATAAATTACATCAAATGAGGCATAAAACTAACCATTTTTTAGTACTAATATTGGAAAAAGTGTGCTTTTGTCTTCCTTTTGTATTTTCAGGACCAAATGAGCTTAAATGAACAAAAGGAACAAATATGCAGCAAAAACTAACATAAATACAAGAAAAGGAATAAACATGGCATGCCCGACCCCTCGACAGCATCTTCCCAAGCAAAAACAAGAAACAGAAGGCTGACCACGGCCCCGTGCCCAGCGGACACGGGGGCGTGGCAAGGTGTCTGCATAAAAGACAAAGTTGTAGAAGCTTCTATTCCCAGTACGGGGGCGTGCCCAGCTCAACACGAGCCGTGGTCAACGCTAAAATTCGCAGAATCTAGCAAATCTTGATAGTACAGATACGCTTCTGCACACGGGGCCGTGCCCAGCGAACACGGGGGCGTGTGGATCCTAATACAGACAATTGCAATTAATGAAGAAAGAGAAAGAGGATGGCCACGGGGCCGTGTCCGGACTTCTGTGCAGGCTATAAATAGGGGTGCTTGGTTCACTTCAACGGCATCCCTTGGCAAACCACCTCTCTCCCACTTCACCACCACTACAACACCCACATCCACCACCATCATCCATCATCCACCTTAGAGTGTGTGTAGTAGTCTCGGGATCCAAGATTGATAGTAAGAGTTCTTGACAATGAAAGGCCATGTTTGCCTAAGTCTCTTACATCACTTGGTGAAGACAAGCATTTCATGTAATACTTTTGATTTTTAATCTTTTCGCACTTTTTATTTGGTTTTGTATTAATGACTTTAATAACTAGTTTCTTATGTTGAAGGTGAAACTTCTTATCATTTGTCTGTGGTGTCTTGGCGTTATTTTACTGTCTATATAAAATAAAAGATTTTCACCATTCATACCTCTACGGTCTATATAGAGATATGTTGGCTTCCTGGTCGGGGGTTAAGGGAATGGTTTGGTAAGGTTCTTGCCTTGTTCAGTGTATAGATCCTGCAAGGACCTGAGTCAAGCTTACTAGGACCTCCTTCAATACCCACTGGTATTGGATGGCGGGGGTGCGAATGGTTTGATCCCCTCATATGTAAACTACTATTAATACATTAACCCGGCTACTTGGGATTGTATCCCTGCTGACTCAAACCACTTAGCCGAGGGTAACGTCGCCTTCAAAAGAGGGGCCTACCACATTACGTATTAATAACTTAATTAATTATCTTTCAATATTCCGACCCTTTGAGATTGTATCCTTGCTGACTCAAACCACTGGGTTGAGGGTAACGTCACCTTCAAAAAAGAGGCCTGCTACTATAACTAAGATAATCTCTTAAAAAGTGCAAAAGTGCGGAAATCATCAAATGTTACATTAAAGGCGAGTTGGATCCAAGTGATTCATCTTGTATATCTGTTTTTATTTTTTTTATTTCAGCATTTTTAGTTTTATTTTTCATGTTTAAAACTTTTGATTTGATTAGACGTTGAGGATAAACCGGTACTAAAAGCCCTTGTGTCCTTGGACGACCTCGTGTTTTATAAATTTAAAACTTGACTAAAGTGTTAAAAAGAGCTTAAAATATTAATAAAAATATAACACACTCGACACGCATCAGTGTAATGAATTTTACAAATAAGGATTGTGACTGTAATTATTGAAGTTAAAGGGTATCCATTGTAATCTGATACAAACATAAAAGACGAAAAGTGTAATTTACCATAGTTATTGCTTTGTAGTACTTTACGAAACTGAACCGAATACTAACGAAACTGAACCAAAACTAACCTGAAGTAAAATGGATTATTTTTTGTACAGTCCATTACCCACCGAAGGGAACGCATAGCCGTACGTTTTGGTTTTTGTAACCCTCAGATTTGTTGAAGCAAATTACACGTAGATCATCCATCTTGTTTCATTTTATTTAGTTGAGATGGGGTGCTATCTGATGTGCAGAAATTTTGGGAGCTTCCACATCCGGCCACCATCAATCAAAAAGAGTGATTGTCAACAAAGACCATTCGGAAGGGGATTAAATCCAATCATTAAACGTAATAGCAGCAGGATGAAATCCGGTAGAGGAGAAGAAAGCAGTATGTCTGTTTCCTCTGCCTACCAAGTGCTGGACGTAATGCCAGATTGCACTCTGTCCGACCTCAAAGCAGCTTTTCGGACCAAAGTATGTATGTAGTCCCATCTTTCATTCAATATGTTGGATTGGATCCTTTCCACTTCATGTGAGTTAACTCTATGTCTACAGGTGAAACAATTCCATCCTGATGTTAGTAGGACTGATGATACAATGATTCGCCTTGTCATTCAGGCCTACCAGGTACATATATTTTCTTTATCTAGTTTCTTTTTCGCAGAAATGAAAAATTAACAAGCATCGATTGTCTAATGGGTGAACTTGCCTCTAGCAACCAAAGTCTATCTTTTATTTCTATCCAAAGATTTCAATATCTTGGTAATTATTTTCAATTCAGAAAGGTTTGCGGGTCACTCCAACCTATCCATCCGTACTAAAGAAAACGGCATGTTTCGACCTGATTACCTAACCAGTCCATCTTTCCTCTTTTAGCTATGATGCATAAGTTTCTTTAATCTTGTTTAGGAACTTGATGTGAAGCTTGTTTAATATTTTTTCTCTGCAGGTGTTATCCAATTTAAGCAAATCAGAAATTATCCAAACGTATGTGTGAATACTTTTATAGTCAAAAGTGCAGACCCTAACTTGTGCTTGTCGTTTTTGGTTGTGATTTTTTCCTCTTGAATTTGTAGTGAATGTCTAGATCCCTTTGATGCTCCTGAGTGTGAGGCATTTGACATCTTTGTTAATGAGCTTCTATGTGTTGGCAAAGGTAAACTTTCTTCATGCTTCTAATATAAAAAGGAATAAGTTATATATAAAATTGACATAGCATCATTTCTCCTTGGACACTCTTATTATCTTATAACATAACCTAGTATTATATGACAAGATTAGATTAGTTTGTCAGAAGGAAAGAGACCAGAATCGGAGGATAATGAAAAACATCGTGAATTCTAACTATGGTGTTATCAGAATGTAACCTTGGTAGCCGAAAGTCATATTCAAGTGTTACTTCTCTAAAGGTATTTTTAATTATATTTCCATGACCTATGTTGGTGAACATATCTGCAGGGTGTCCTTACTCATGTGTAAAAACAGCACCTCATGCCTTCACGTTCAGTTCTTCAACAGGAACTGCACACGCAACCTCTCAACGTTAGTAGTATATACAAGTAGTAATTAGCATAGTAGAACAACTGACATATCTAATATTAATATCAGTAATCTTAATTAGGTCACGGGGAGGATTATCAGGTACAACTTGCGGTTGGGCAGTGCCCCAGAAGTTGCATCCATTACGTTACACCTTCTCAAAGGCTTATTTTGGAAGAGCTACTTGGAAGGTATACAACCAGTCCCACTAAAACCTTATAAAGTGTGTGAATTCATATTTAGCTTATCATTCATGTATTGAGATCAACCCAATGATAAACATGGGTTGCTTAATCAGATAATAGCCACTCGCTCAGAGTGGGTTTGGGTTAAAAAATTAGTTGGGTTGGGTTGGGTTGGCCGACCACCAACTTTATACTGATTTTCAAGTTTTATAGAATAATTAAATGTGCTACATACAATATATGATTATAAACTATTTTATTACAACACTAGTCTAAGCATACTTTTGATGAGGCAACAGCCGATAGCGAAGGTTTTATGCATTTGCAACCTGTTTGACTCATTTACTGTTTTGGTTGATTATTTTGGCTTAACTGATTTGACCCATTAACTATAAAACATAATCCAAATTGATCCAGTTGTATATTAATGAGCTGGAATTATCTTCTAAAATTCTACTCTTTTTTTTATTTGAGATGATTTATCACTTGCCATCTCATATTATGTTTTTTGCTTTTGTAGTATCTTAAACGTACCGTTTGATTGCTCAGCTGAGACAGACTTACTTTACTCCCTCATTGTAAAAGCAAAATATGAGAACAACCGTTACACGAAGCCAAAAAAGAAACCCGATGTATCAACCAAACACGTTGACTGGTATTGATATTTTGATGGTTTTGTGTGTATTTTGTAAAGCATTACGGAGATAACACGCCTAGCTGGATATTTCTATAATGGTAAAATACAGGTTTTGTTCGATTGTTATGTCTAGAAACAGAAAACTATGGTAGTTTTATTGTCATCTGAAGAAACATGAAACTAATCTGGTGATTAGTTTGTGGTAAGGTTAATCTTCTTTATCTCGTCCAAGCCGTGATGGTGGTTCTCCTGCAAACACTAAACACCCCGTTAAGCTCGTTAAGAGGAGGGGAATAAGGGGATTCTCCTTTTAACCACTCTCCTGCGTGAGAATAAATATGTGTATCGAGGATTAAGTATGTAATTAGGAGTAAGAGAGCAAGGAAGTGGATCCTTAAACCTGTAGATGAAGGTTCCTATTTATAGCCGGAGAGGTGTGGAAGAAGATGGGCTGATGGGCCTTGGGCCTTGTCGTCGATAATAAGGAATATTCGTTTTGTCCCCTCTGGCACGACCGTTGGTGCTTCTGAGCGAGAGGAGAGCTGGCGCGCGTTGATTGGATCCACGTTGCCTGACCGTTGTCCTTGTTGTCTGCTCTGTCATCAGTTGCCAAGTGGAGATCGTGGTGTAGTTGTCGGCGCACGCTGCTTGGTGCCACGTAAGCGTCCTTGTGTACCTTCTTGTCTCCTGTACGATTGTAAATCGTGGAGCATGATCGGATACAACTTGTTGGACGCTCATTGGTCCGTTGTTTTGCTACTTGTACCTTTAATACTTGTCCTTGGATCACCTGCACTTTTGTCTTCCGCGCAGCCATCCGGAGTGTCCAATGTAGCCAACGCAAGGTCCAGGCAGTGAGGGTTTCTATCCAAGGAGCCAAGTGTGAAATTTGGGCTTGTGTTTGCCTTGACCCTGCGCGCGACCTAGGTTGCCCCTCTTTGGCCGGCGCGAGGTTGGGATAGCTACCAAATTAGTATGTTAAGGATATGGTCTCACGCGCGGATTTGGGACCATACCCCTTCAAGTCCCCCCAGTCTAGTGATGCTTCCATGCACAAGTTGCAAGTGGGTGTAGCTCTGAACTCAGAAAAGTAAGAAGTTAAGCCTGCTTTTGTTAAGCTCTTCAAGAGGCATCTTCAAAGCTCGAATAGCTGGCGCGTGTATAATGTGACACGTAGTAAGCAGCGAAGCTGCCCAGTTGGCGCGCATGAAGTGTCTTATTACTTTCGTTGCGCAGCTGTGTGGCTTGATATTGAAGTGACGTGATTTTTTTTTTGCGCAGGGCAATTCTTAAAAGTTGAAAGTTATCTTTGGTAGGAAAGTTGGTGCGCGCGTGAATTTGTGTTATTGCGCAACTTCCTAGCTTGTTGTTGAAGCAATCTGCTCATTTGCGCGGGAAAGTTTCTTGAAATTTGAAAAAGCACTGACAGGTTGGTGTAAGTTGGTGATGACAGAGATGTTTGAGTTGACCGCTGACACAGTGACGATTGAGCTGTCACTGTGACAGGCACGCCATTTCGTCTGCTGTCAAGCGAGTGAGGCCCATGCACGCGTGGTAACCGTCACTCCGTTTTTTCCGCCTGACTGTCGTCTCCTGGTTGGGCACGTACGCTGCTGCTTCGGCACGGTTACCCATCGCATTAAATGCGATGAGTATAAATAGACGTTGAGGGAAGATTGAAGATCACTGTTTCCTCGAATCCCCCTTCTTCACTCTTCATATCTTCAAAAATTCCATTGAAGTTCTTCCATTTCTTCAAATCTTCATCTTTGTTCTTCAGATCTTCAAGTTTTTCCCAGCAGATCCCCGAAGAGTTCTTTGAGTCTTCAAACCTTTTAAAGTTTTTCTTCTTATATATCTTGGTTATGCTATTACACCATGTCGGGCTGGTGACGATATTGTGACTGTAGAAGAAACTGGTGGTGGTTTATGTCACACCCCGACCACGTGGAACATACAAAACGTGGCGGAAACGTCGGGGAGTGTTGTAACAGAATTAATTGTTTCAAATCCATGGCAATTGAAGTTTCGTTTTATTGATTAAAAGTGTTACAATGCCTTAACAAACAAGAAAATACAACATAATTAACTAGTCTTGCATCTTTTATTGTCACTAAAGCCCAAGTCTGCCTATATGTATCTTGATCATCTTATGCAACAGTTCCTGAAAAACACATGTGAAAATAGGTACGTCAGCATAAAAATGCCTGTGAGATACATAGGTTTTGTGAAAAATAGGTTCCATGACTTATGTTTGAGAAAATGTTTAGTCATGAACCTTGTTATTTGCTTTGTTTTGTAAATCATATGAAAATCAATGAGTTCAGATGATATGTATAAATAAGTGAATGATGTATGTTTAAATGAATAACCATGTAAAATGAGTTTGTATAAGATAAGTTGTTTGTAAAATAAATGTCTTGTGAAAAGTATGTTACTTGTATAAAATGTTCTATGTCTCAAACTGAAATGATTCAAATAACGCTACAATATGTAATACCATACAAACACTTATATATAGGAAGTACCAGCGGCGTATCCACCATGCTTGTATCATATTACACACGCATCGTTACTTAATCATTTAATCAAACCAAACCAAACAATGTAAAATGTCTATGTTTAAATATCCATGTCAAATGTCTATATCAAATATCCATGTCAAATGTCTATGTCAAATATCCATGTCAAATGTCTATGTCAAATATCCATGTCAAATGTCTATGTATGGCAAGTGAAATGTCTCAACTAAACCATATGCACAACAACAAAGTATTGAAGTAAAACTTGGTTTAAATCAAAGTTATGTTTTGTGGGAAAATGCATGATCAAATGTCAATCATGTTCAAATGTCTATGCCGAAATGTCTATGTCAAAATGTCATGTAAAACGATGTACTAAGTAGTGCACAAAATTGGGCACACCTAGCATGAAATGTCATAAAATCATGTACTATAATGTACTAACGAACATAGCAGTATATGATGTTAAAACAGGAAAGCATGAAAGTAACAAGTAGGCACATGTGTTCCACCCCAAAACAGTTTGGAAAACAGTAAAAGAGGGGTCTATGTACTCACCTGAGATTGCTCAGTAGTCCTTTAGTAACAACTAAACAATGCTAGAGATCGCGGATATCAAACGGCACCTAGTATAGGTAGCTACATTAATAAACCGGACCTAAATCGGAAGATCGGGTAGCATTAGGGTTTGTAAACTAAACGAGTGTAGAGACTCGTGTCATTTGGTTTAACAAAGCCTACATACTAAATGAAACTTAACCTAAGTGTCTACGACCCATTACGACCCGTTTAGGTAGCTTATGCTACTTTAACGCGTCGTTCGCGTGAAACGCGTTCGGACCGCCTAACTAGCCCTATGACAAGTGTTATATGCCTAAACATATTACATAATCAGTTATGTGACAAAGGTTTAGGTTACATATGCTTAATTACCAATTATACATGAAAAGGGTATTCTGGTAATTTACCTAAGGCATATAAACTACCTATCATACAACTACTTAAACGATGTGACCATAGGGTATAACCTCGGAAGGTTATTCCCTACCTACTATGGTCACCTAATGTGTTTGGTCGGATCCTAATGATCGACCAAACTGGGTCGGGTTCGAGGTATAAGCGATTCATTAGATCGCTTACCCTACGACCCTAGACAACGTGGTAATCAGTGGGCATAGTCCCAAGGGACTATGACCAACGTGATTACACTCACGTTGCGAAGTTCAAAAGAACTTCACATTGACCATTACTGGTCAACGCTGAAAGTCAAACAAAGTTTGACTTTCGGACTCGAAAAGCAATAAAATAAGGAAAAGAACGAAAGAATACTTACGAAGGGTCCCCGAATGCTAAACTCAATCAGATTTGTGGGTTTTGGGGTTGAGGGTGGATGGGTATTTATAGAATTCGGGTAACCGTTGAGATCGTTTCTTGGAAAAGGGGAAAAGATCTAGCCCGTACACTTGTCGAAACCTTATGGTAACTAAAATTCCATCCTTATCACATGACTAGATAATTAGGAACTTGTGGTTGTGGTTAAATCTGCTGAAAACAGGCTGTTTAAACACTGAACCTGGTCTGCAGACCCCATACGCATCGTATGGTATATATACCATACGCATCGTATGGTGCAGTTTGGCAGAATTACAGTTTTGGTCCCTGAACTGTATTTAGGCCATTTTTGACACGTTTAAGGCCCGTTAACCCCATTTCAAAGCTCTAAAATGAAGTTAAAGTATAGGGAACTTAAAACATGCTCAAAAATATCTCGGATGTCGGTTCGTTTAGCCGTACGAACGCGATGTTCGCTTAATTACGACGGAATGCGCATAAGCGCGAAAAACGATCCAAATGACGTGACGAATGGATTTTTCTTATGGCGAACACTAAAATATAATGTAGTCATGCTTACATAAATTTTTGGATGTCCGGATGTATTCAGAACGTAAGTTATGCTCGAAAATGCAAACTTGTGCACTTTTTGACACTTTTAGTCCCTGAATGACCCAAAAGTTTATTTTAGCATACCGAACCCCTCAAAGCCTATTTCTAAGCTATGTAAAGGATATTTATGGTATGTTTAACTTATGGTCATGTTCCGGAAGGTCTGTTACAGTTCAAATTGGCATACTTTCGTAGTTTGTCAATTTTAGTCCCTGTAAGCGATATAACTTTGATTTCACCACACCAAACCTTCCAAAACTTATATCTAAGTTATGTAAAGGTTATTTAAGGTATGTTAAGCCTATTTCACTATTCCGGAGTGTTCATTGCATTAAACTGGTTATATTTACGCATCAGTGCGCGTATAACCTTCCAGAAAGCGATTTAGAGCTTGAAATCGAACAAGAGTCGATATGTGCAAAAGATACACATATTTATACAAGTCCAAAGTATGAAATACATTATTTCATTGGTTTGGCACTTGTTTGATGGTTGAAATGACACAGGTGTTACAGTTTACCACCGTTGAAGTGGGACGAAGGCCTGTTTGAAAAGGTTGTTCGAGGTTATCAACTTGCTACTGAGTGGGATGCAAGGTACCCTTCACATGGGCAAACGGTTGCAGACGCGCCGCCTGGGTACATTACGTTATTCGCCGACTTCTTCTTCGAGGGGAATTTCTGGTTGCCGGCTACCCATTTTCTGGGTAATATTTTTCAATACTATGGATTTCATATATCTCAGATAAGCCCAATGGGCATGGTGCGCGCGAGCCACTTCGAGTTTGTTTGTCGGTCTCAAGGAGAGGAGCCGACTATTGATAAATTCAAAGTCTTCTACCAACTGCAAAGTAACATGGGATTCTTTTCCTTTACGTTGCGTAGCATGAAGAAGCTCTTGATCAGCCCTCCTAAAAGCTTCCATGATTGGAAGGTGATTCTTTTTTATTCGCTCAGAAGTGATTCCTATGGCGATGCAGTTCAGAGGGATGGAACCAATCCCGAAGTAGGATATGAAGATTCCGTGCGGCGCGGCATGGTATGATAACTTGATGGCATTGCCTAACTGGGTTTTTGGCGAGCAAGTGCTAGTAGCGGCTGGAATGAGTGATAAGTGGCCCGAAGACAGCGAAAACGTGCCTGTTTTACTTCTTGATGGCGAAGGTAAGCTTCTTTCTAGTATTCTGCTTGTAAGGGGTTTGTTGAAAATCCTTTGATTTTTGCTTCTCTTTCTTGAATGTACAGACTGCGCTTTATCAAAGTGCTTTCCCCACTTTTGCTAGTGTGTTGGGCACAGAGCCCCTTACGTGATGGGGAAGAGTTTTGGTTGGAGCAAATTCGCCCCTATTTCATGTAAGCGCAACTTAAAGAGTTTGCTGCTGCTCCTCTCGCGACTGAAGGTACGCGCATCCCCAATCCTAGGCCCTGTAGGGCTATAACTTCTGCTGGGAAAGAGATTGTCTATCTTTCCATCGAGTAGTCGGTAGATTCTTCTGAATGTAAGTTAAGTCCTTCACATAACCTGTTTGCAGGTGTGTTGCGCAACTTGGGTGTGAACCCTGAAGAAAAGAAACCGAAGAGGGTTTCAAAGAAGAAGGTTGCTACTATTGGGGGCGTGGCCGTAAAGAAGACAGAGGTGGTCGACGCAACCTCTGATGTTGGGTCGCAGAAAGGTACTCCCCAACTTTGACAAAGTAAACTAGAAGATTTTGTTTATGTAGCTGATTCCTTAGAGGATTGAACGTCGTAGGTGGGAAAGTGCAAAGCGAGCAGAGTGCAGGGAGCGCGGGCTCTAATGGCCCTGACTTCGGCGCGGCCCCCGTTGTTGAAGAGACTGAGGATCCTGATCCTAAAGCTGAGGAGCTGATCAGGAAGAATGCATCCAAAAGGTCCCACGCGGGGATGATGTCACACCCAAACCGATGGCGGAAACATCGGAGTGAGACGAATATAGATTGCTCATCACACATAACGCTATTTGCGACAATGATTAATTCAAAACCGATTTCATATCATAACAAAATTGTCAATTACAACATGAAATTCAAAATACAACATGAAAGACAATACAACAAGTTCAACAAATAAGTAACAAATCTAGTAAATTCAAGTGCGTTTCCAGTGTCGTCCCTACTAGAATTCGTCATAATCAACCTTATCAACCTGCAACATATTAACAAAGTATAGTTCAACACAAAAATGCATTGGTGAGTACACAAGTTTAAGTATATAAGTATAAGTATAAAAGAGTTTAAAACGAATCCACATGGCAACCTAAGTTATTCAAGATCAACATATCATGGCATGCAATATTCTAGTCAACCCTCTGTTTACGCAATAAAGAATGAAATTTAACATGACCTCTCGTTCACGGGTGGTGCGTTACTCCTATAGCGCTATACATGTTAAATGGAGGCTCGTACGAAGCTAATGACTATAGTATCACATAAGTATCACCCAAGAATATGAATCAAGTATAACAAGTAGTTTTCATGTATTTGGATTGTTTTGTGCATTTGTATAAAGAAGGGTAAATTACACTTTTCGTCCTTTATGTTTGTATCGGATTGCAACAGATAGCCTTTAACTTCAATAATTACAGTCACAGTCCTCTATTTGTTAAAAGCTTTACACTTTAGGTCCTTTAGCACTAACCTAGTTAGTTTTCCTGGTTAAATCTAGTCTTGGGGACCCTACATGAGGACAAATATGTCTTTTACCATTTTATTTAAGAAACATTTCAATATAAAAAATAAGAAAAAATTATTAAAATCATATATCTCTGATTCTCTCTTTAACACACACAATTCCCTCTCTCCTCAACTCTCCTCCTCTCTGTCTAGATTTTGGTGTGGCACCATCAACCATCAACCACCACCACCTACGTCTTCCGCCACCACAATCAGAATAACTATCTCCGAAACCACCACCACAACTTCATCTCGTTTGCCGGAATCAAGGCACGTGAGGTTGTACGGCGAATCCGACGGTGACTGGATTTGTGGGATCGGGTGATGGGGTTGTCAGATTGAGGTGGTGACATGGCGGTGGTGACAATGGATTTAGGGCTTTGTTTGTTAGAGATGAGGGAGAAGGGGATGGAAAGAGTTGTTCCATTTTGAAGTTCTTTATTGCTTTGAACTTAAACCCTAGAAACAATAAATGGGGATAATCAAGAGCTTTGTGAACAGATTCATTCTTTCCCAACATGTACGGTTTGAAATTGAAAGTGGGTTTTCGTTGTAACTCATTTTCTCCAAAGATTACTTGTTATTCTTTGACAATTGCTGCATAAATTATGGATCTGTGATGAATCTTGAAAGTGGGTTTGTAAGTGCATTTCATTGGGGTTGTTGTAAGGTTCAAGTGGGTTTGAACTGGGTTAAAATAATAAATGGGGATATGGGATTTTGTTCCATGTTTTATTCAGCTTGATTAAATGCGTGTGTAATTCTGTTCATTTCTTTATTGTCTGAATAATTGTGCACACTTCCACTTTATTGAAGGTTAAGGATAAATCATCTTAAGAAAGAAGAATTGCTTTTTGCATCTTTGATTGTGATGGGTGGTGGTGTGGGTTGGTGGCGGGAGGTGGTGGTCTGGGTTGGTGGCGGGCGGGAGGTGGGGGTAGCTGATGGTGGTGGCGAGAGAAAAAGATACAGGGAAGAGGAGAGTTTTATATAATGTGTATATATATGTGTGTGTAATTTTTTTTGTTTTATTTAAATAAAAGCATGAATTGACCAGAATACCCTTAAATGAATAAACTTAACTAAAAAATTTAATCTGGTTAGTGTTAAAGGACGTAAAGTGTAATTAGTTTTGCAAATAAAGGACTGTGACTGTAATTATTGAAGTTAAAGGCTATCCGTTGCAATCCAATACAAACATAAATGACGAAAAGGGTAATTTACCCTATAAAGAATATAAAGTGTGGTGATTTTGATAAGGTTAACATATTGCACCCAAAAAGTGTTAAAATGAAAATGGTCAAGTGTTCTTACGGTTTTGCAAGCTTTCACTTGTTAATCCGTGAAGAGTTGTTGGTTTGGAGGTAGAACACCGAGTCCTTCTACACGAGGAAACATAGGTGTGTGAGTAATTCGGATGATGACGGAGGATTAGGAATTTAAATACACCAAAGTATGTACACAAGGAAAATAATCATCTAGACTTAATACTCGTTTTTGAAAATCCAGTTTGTACACTCGATCTGGATAGTCTGGATCAATAAACCCATCTGGTTGTGAGACATACACCACTTCTTGGACTTTCCCATAAAGAAATGCACTCTTCACGTCAAGTTGGTAAGCTTTGAAGCCCTTGAATGATGCGAAGGCTAGGAACAACCGAATTGCTTCCAACCTTGCCACTGGTGCAAACACTTCATTGTAATCAATCCCTTCTTGCTGATTGAACCCCTTTAACGACTAACCGAGCCTTGTTTCTCATCACAATCCCTCGGTCATCTCTTTTGCACTTAAACACCCACTTAGTGCCAATTTCCTTTTCTCCTTCAGGCAAGTCGACTAGCTCCCAAACCTTTAACTTCCTGAACTGAGCTAATTCCTTTTACATAGCTTCAACCCATGAATTGTCTTTCAGAGCCATGTGCACATTCTTCGGTTCCTCCTGGGAAATGAAGCAGCTATATAAACACTTATTCACAACACCAGTCTTTTCAATCGTATCATACAAGCTTGAACTTTCTGTTATTCTTCTCCTTGTCTGAACACCTGCAACAGGATCTCCAAGAATCATGTCAACCGGAGGATCTCTGTTTGCTCATGTAGTAGCAATGGTATCAACTTCTAAATTTTCACCCAGGTTTGATCCAACCCCCCCCCCCTGAATATTCCGATTTGCAAATAGATTAGTGAAATCCCCCCTTGAGGAGGTTCATACTCACTATCACTAGAATCATGATCAGCTGTACTAGAGGAAGTTCCCGGGGCATCTGTCATTGATATACTCGATCTCGGCATGAAGTCACCTTCTTCATCCTCACTGATCACAGTTTGAATCAACTGAGAGTCATATACATTTGAAAGCTCAGGAATATTAAATGACTTAAAGACACTCTCATAATCATATAATATAGCTGGACCACTCATTGATTGTTGAGGTGTGTAAGTAGTAATCTCAACATTAAACATGACCTCAATTTTACCAGTTTTCATATTAAAAACCCTTTTATTCAGTGTATCAGGTACATAACCTAGAAAGTAACCTTCGTCAGCTACTTCACCGAATTTTTGTTTATCTTTATTTGTAACAATTGTGTAGGGTAATCTAAATGGTTCAAAGCTCTCAAGTTTGGTTTCTTGTTAAACATAAGTTCATGACATGTTTTGTTAAAATGTTTAATAGTTAAAACTTTATTTAGGACATAACAAGCTGTATTCACAACTTCTCCCCAAAAAAGAACTGGAAGTTTTGAATCAGAAAGCATAGTCCAAGCGGCTTCAATCAACGTCCTGTTTTTCCTCTCATATAATCTAAAAAACCGCTGTCAAAAAACAATAAAAAAGTGTTACAGGTTGGTTACAAAAAATGTAAACAGCCGAAAAAAATGTAACACATTCTATCTTTTCTCTCCACTATTATGAAAAGTGTACCACTATCAGAAAATGTTGCAGGTGTCAGTAAAATGTTGCAGCGAAAAAGTGTAACACGTGGCAGTATGATGTCCATTCATTAGGTTTTCTGAGTTTTTGCAACTCACATGGGATTTCTCCCTATAATTCCTCCCTCTCTCTCTCTCGCTATATATATATAGATAGATATATATAGATAGGGTGGGGTTTGGCTACAAAGTCAATTTTTCCTACAAAGTGTACAAAGTCATAGAACACCACAATTTCAGCTATAAAACACACTCAAAACCGACAAATAACATAGTGAAGATCACTAAAACACAATATCTAAACCCAAACAGTCCTTAAAAACTTCAAACACATCATTGTACAACTATAAATATAAAACACAACATGATAATCAACATAAAACACACTAATGTTAGTCATTTGATAATCAATCAAAACCGAATTCTTTTAATACAAACCTCATTGTAATAAAAATACAACATCAAAAAAGAATTTACAACATCAAATAATTCATTTCTCCTCTTAAAATTACTCTTACTAGATTTTTTACACATCTGTAAATATAACAAATTTACACATGTGTAAATGGCAAAGTTACACATGTGTAAATTTTCTTTATTTACGAATTCACGAAAATTTAAACGTGTAAATTTAATTTCTAACATTGTATTCAAATAATAATGATAAATGTAAAAAGAAATATTGAATTTGAATTGTTTGTGACCAAGTGCTAGTGGTTTTTTCATTCTTTCTAACGGTTCTCACGATATTTAGCGTTCTCATTTAAACCCCCTATATATATATATATATATATATATATATATATATATATATATATAGGGTAGGGATCCTAAGAGAAGTCCACCCTATTTGAGAAACTTGAGAAGCAATCTGGACCACACATTTCCTCTAAGCAAAAAATGCAAAAAATGCAAAAAAAAAAAGGTGAAAAAAATGCAATTTTTTTTTAAATCGCAGCTTTTTCTTTAAGGATTAATTTTTTTTTTTTTTGAATTTATACACATGTGTATATTGTTAATCTTTTAACTATACATATATGTATATTGTCAATTATACATATATGTATATACATGTTTAAAATTGAAAAAATGTGTATATTGTTAATCTTAAACCATAAACACTAAAGCTAAACCTTAATGCTAAACCTTAATGCTAAACCCTAAACTCTAAACCCTAAAGCTAAACCCTAAATCTAAACCCTAAAGCTAAACCCTAATGCTAAACCCTAAAGCTAAACCTTAATTCTAAACCCTAAAGCTAAACCCTAATGCTAAACCCAAAAGCTAAAACTAAACACTAAAGCTAAACCCTTAATGCTAAACCCTAATACAAACCCTAAAGATAAAGCTAAACCCTAAAGCTAAACCTTAATGCTAAACCCTAAATACTATTGCTAAACCTTAATGCTAAAACCTAATGTTAAACCCTAAAGCTAAACCCTAAACCATAAAGCTAAACCCTAAACCCTAATGCTAAACCCTAAATACTAATGCTAAACCCTAAATAACACTTATTTTTCAATTTTAAACATGTATATACATATATGTATAATTGACAATATACATATATGTATAGTTAAAAGATTAACAATATACACATGTGTATAAATCCAAAAAATTTTTTTTAAAAAAATAAAAAAATTAATTCTTAAAGAAAAAGCTGCGATTTTTCCAAAAAAAAAAAAAATTTTTTTTTTTCATTTTTTCACCTTTTTTTTGCATTTTTTTGCTTAGGGAAAATGTGTGGTCCAGAATGCTTCTCAAGTTTCTCATTTAGCCTACTACTTCTCACATGATCCTTATCCTATATATATATATATATATATGATTTAAATTATACCTGAATTTATATATATATATATATATATATATATATATATATGATTTAAATTATACCTGAATTTTTATATCTATCTTCTTCAGCAATTTGAACTTAAATTGTAAGTTCATACTTTAGTTTAGCCATACTTTGCAAAGAATTACCCTAGACCTACCCCACCTGATTTACAATTTGAAGAACGACATACTTTAGTTCAGCCATAGCTAGCAAAAAATTATTAAAGTTTGTATGTCTTGCATCTCTTAGAATTAGTAAAACAGGAGCATCAATTCCTAATCTGAATATAGGTTTAATTGCAACTTGAACTAGTCCTATGTGTAGAAATTTATATAATTTTCTATGTCTTTTAATAGCTTCTACTGATAATAATTGCATGTTTTGATACTCTTTATTAATAGGTATGGTTTGTTCATGAGTTTTTATAGAATAATCTTGTAAAAAATCAAAAGTACCAACTTTGTAAATAGTTTTAACATCTTGTTTTGGTATACTCCAATTTAAAAGATTTATATATATATATATATATATATATATTAGGGTCAGGATTTAGAGAAAACGATGAAAAGTGTGAGAAAGCTTATTGATCGTACAATCAAAACAATCTATGGACTAGATTGGCGCGGTGACATTGTAGTAAATAACACCAATTTTATTACGTGGACACGCGTCATTAAGGGTAAAAAAGTAAAAAACCATTTCTCACATAAAACGCCATTGAAAAATAAAACGCCAAATAAATACAAAACGCCAATTTTATCACTGCGTATTTTTTTCTTTTTTTTTATTTAAGCTCTCTGCATACAACAACGCCATTAAATATGAAACACCATTATATATAACGCCAAAGTTTACATCCGGATAAATGTTAATTACATTTTTTGTTATAAAAATAACATCCCGCCTAAACTACGCGCCAAAAAAATTCTATAAATAGAAACGCCTCACCACCATTCGTTTATCACACAAAAAAAACACAAAAAAACACACAGTGGTTGCTAAAAAAATTTACAACTCAATGTAAAACACCAAAAAATACAACGACAGCAAACATCTTTTCTTTGATCCTCAGTAATGTTCTGCATGAAGCTTCATTTAATGATTTGTTACGTGAGTGTAGAAAGATTTTGCTGCATGAGATGGACAAAATTGAAAAAAAGAGAGACTGATGACACCCATATGTCATACTGTCATCTTTGTTCCTGAAAAAGGTTTGGATGATAAGAAGAGACCTATACCAGTATAAATGCTACTTTGGCCTCAATGAATATAATGAAGACCACAGGCAGATAGCATCCACCCACAGGGGGTCGCTCTATGTCTCCAACATCCACAAAGACAATTCAACACATGAACAAAGAAAATAAACAACGCCAACACCAAAACGCCATTTATTTGTCACATTTCCTGTAGTTTCAAAAGAAAAAAGAGACTGATGACACTGAAGATTTAAAATCATAAATTGATTCTATTTTGTTTTTTTTGTTTTTAATTTTCTTTATCTATTGTTTGTTTTGTAATGTTAGTTAATAAACAACAAAATAATATTAATGCTATAATGAAAAATATAATAAAACGCCAAAATTAGCAAATACGTGCAAAATGCCATAATGCCATAAAAACGCCCCAAAAAACTACCAAACTATAATAAAATTAATTTGAACAACTAATATTATAAAAAAAAAACGTGAAACAATGTGCAAAGAATATAAAACCAAAGAAGTCCAATAGTTATCTAACCGCCATTGGAAAACAAACGCCATAATTACAGCCGTCAAAAGATTTGACGTTTTACACCATTAAAACAGTTGAGTCTGAAAACAAAACACGGTAAACTGCAAAAAACAGTAAAATGAAACGACGGAAAACATAATTACTAATATTTATTATATTAAATTTATTTATCTTTTTCAAAACGCCATAATTACCTGACATACGCGGGAAAAAAAATCAATATAAAAGAAGACCATGAGAACCCAAGCTCAAACACGCCAAAAAGACTAAAACGCCACATATTCTCCAAAACGCCAAAAAATTTAAAAAATGGCAAAGGTTATTGCATGGAGGTTTGAAAGGAAGGAGAAACGATTCATCATAAAGTTCTCTGACAGGAGAAAGGTAAAGGTAAGAACAATAAAAGCCATGATGGGAATGAATGAAAATGTTCAGAAGGATATCCTGGCCCTTGGGGTTCCAAGAGACAACGATTGTGAAAGAACGAGAACTGTAATAAAAAAGACTGGAGAGAAAGTTTCCAGCAGAAGATGATGAAGATGATGATGATATTGAAGATACTCATATACCAAAACTTAGCAGTTGGGTAATGCATGATGAAGGAACACTTGAAGTGGCTTATAAAAACGGGGTGCAATATTCAAGGCCAATGGAAGAAATGTTGAAGACAGGGTTGCTATTTATCATTGAACAACTCTGTGATTTAACACCTTCAAACGATCCAAAATCCAAGGATGCAGAGATATTCAAGAATAGGCTGCAGCAAAGAAGAGACGAGCTAATGGCGTTATACGCAAAAATGAAATTTGATGATAAAGAATCTGAAGAAAGCGATCAACAAAGCGATGGGTACATCTCTGATGTAATCACACCTACAGAAGACTATTAGTTTATTTTGATTTTCGTGTTATTGTAGTTTTATAAAATATTAATCTATGGTAATGAATTATTAACAAAAAGATACAAAACGCCAATCATGACATGGAAAAAGCCATAACGCCAAAAAATTAACTATGTGACAAAAAGAATTAATTCAACGAGAAGAAATCTGAGAAGAAACAGTAAAACGCCAAATAATTAATAAATCTACATAACGCCAAAATTATCTTGCACGCAAAAAATAAAGAAGCACGTCAAACGCGAAAATCGTGAAAGGAGAAGAATACTAAAAAGACAAAAAAAACCCCTCGGACCCTGATCATGCCCCACGCCACGTGTTCGGCCAGGATGCGTTCTCACTGTTCTCACACTTTTTGCCATTTTCTCCTGATCCCGTTTCTCTCTCTCTCTCTCTCTCTATATATATATATATATATATATATATATATAGGACAAAGATCCGTTAGGAACCACCTCTTATTGCGAGAACCGCGAGAACCAATGTGAACACAACCAAAAATGCCTAAAAATAGCTAAAAATCACACAATTTTTTTTAATATTTTTTATAAAAAAATCGCTACTTTTCGAAACAAAAAAAAAAATTTGGCTACTAAAAGTAGCGATTTTAACATAAAAAATATTAAAAAAAAATTATAGATTTTTTTTTATTTTTTTAGATTTTTTTTAGATTTTTTAGGTTTTTTGGGGGTTTAGTTTTTAGCATTTTAGTTTTGGGGGGTGTGGGGGGGGGGGTTTAGGTTTTTGGGGGGGGTGGGGGAGGGGGGTTTAGGTTTTTTTTTTAGGGGGGGGGGGGGGTTAGGTTTTTTTAGGTTTTTTGGGGGTTTTAGTTTTTAGCATTTAGCTTGGGGGGGGGGGGGTTAGGTTTTTTTAGGTTTTTTTTTTTTTTTAGCTATTTTAGGTTGTGTTCACATTGGTTCTCGCAATAAGGGTGGTTCTCGCATGAACCTTACCCTATATATATATATATATATGGGAAGGATCCACTAAAAAGTGGATTTCGCTTAAGTAACCTAATAAGGATTGTGATGATGACATGTGACACTCCTAATAAGTAGGAATGAAGGACATTTTGGTCCTTATAAATATGAGTGAAAATGACATGTGGCATCTCCTTTGTTTTTTAAAAATACAACAAAAAAAAACTAGGACAAAAAAATATAGCACAAAAAATCTAGTACAAAAAATGTAGTACAAAAAAATATAGCACAAAAAAATCTAGTACAAACAAATATAGCACCAAAAAATTCAGCAAAAAAATGAAGTACAAAAAAATCCAGCACAAAAAATTGGGAAAAAAAATTAAGACAAAAAAATTCAGCATAAAAAATTTAGCACAAAAATATAATACAAAAATCCAGCACAAAAAATGTTATACAACGCATTTTAGTGGGTTTTTTAGTCTTCATATTTTATATAGCAATATGGTACTCAAATTAAAGATAAAAAGACGCTCGATTTTACAGTGAAATTTTTATGAAAAAATAATGTCGTATAAAAAAGTTATGAACGTTTAAAAAATGGGGGTGGAATATGCATGTGTCTTGCATGTGGAGAGAGAAAGTCCATAAATAAGATTTTCCCAAGATACCCTTGCACTCCTCCTTTATCCTACACTTTCATCTTAACCATTGATTTGAAAAATGAATGGTTAAGATTCATTTGTCATACCCCGACCACGTAAAACAACAAACCGCGGCGGAAACGTCGGGTAGTGGAGCGACAGAATTATTGTTTCACAACACATGAATCAAAAGTTTCGTTTTATTTAGTTATTAAACATTTACATTGTCTTGAAGTTAAAGACAAAACACAACCACATCGTCTATCATTGTTATTAAGTCACTAAGGACTCGTCCGATCCTAAGTGAGACGACGCAAGACGATAGGGTGCTTTAGCAATCGGGTTGGCATTGGGTACAAGATCAATATGAAATTTGACTTGACGAACTGGAGGCAAACCAGGCAGTTCATCAGGAAACACCTCTTGATAATCTCGAACAATCGGAATATCTTGAATACACTTGCTCTTGCCTTTCTCCTCTGTGACATGTGGCAGGAAGGCCACATATCCTTTTCGTAGATAACTTTGGGCTTTCGTACACGACATGAGTTTCAAACCATTCG
This sequence comes from Helianthus tuberosus, assembly GCA_030545235.1. NCBI lineage: Eukaryota > Viridiplantae > Streptophyta > Magnoliopsida > Asterales > Asteraceae > Helianthus > Helianthus tuberosus. Next base: position 117,284,366 of record CM060363.1, read on the forward strand.
AAGGTTTCTCGCCATGAACTTCTAGAACTTCACCAGACGAAAGAGGAATACGAACAATCTTATCGAAACAAACCATCTCAGCATGATGTTTAGTTAACCAATCCATCCCTACGATAATATCGAAACTCCCTAGTTGCATCGGTGTGAGGTCAATAGGAAAAAGATGGTTATCGAGGTTCAATTGACAATCGTGAATGACAGAATCGAGTACAAGAGGTTCACCAGTAGCAACTTCGACAGATAAGGGTTTCCTTAGTTTGGTTCTAGGCATCGCAAGTAAAGGCTCAAATAATAACGAAACAAAACTTCTATCGGCACCAGAATCGAAAAAAAAAGATGCAGGTTGATAGTTAACAAGGAACGTACCGTTAACAACCTCGTTGTCAGCACGAGCCTCGTTAGCGTTCAAGTTGTATGCTCGTCCAAGAGCGGGATTTGCATTGGCGTTGGCATTTGCGTTCGTCAGTTTCGGGCAATTGTTTCGGAAGTGACCCATCTCTCCACAATTATAACACGAGCCAGGGGGAATGATCTAGCAGCGTTTCCTTGAACTGGAGCTTGATTCTGAGCAGCTTGATTCGGGCCCAATTGACAAATGTTGGCCGTGTGCCCAAGTTTACCACAAGTGGTGCACTGCGTACATGCTTGTTGAGTCGCATGATGACCATTGCACCGATTACAGTGAGGTGCAGTACCAGCATACGGTTTCTTGGCAGGAGGCTCTGCTGGTGGGTTCTGAGCGTTTTGTGCAGTAACATCAAAATTTTGGGAAGCCTTTCGCTTTCTCGACCTCCTCAACGACTCGCCCTTTCCCTTGTCTTGAGTGGTGTCGGTTGACTGCTTTTTGTCACCCTTGTGGGTCAGTTTACCCTTCCTTACTTGTGACTCAGTCAGGGTTGCAGCCAGTTCGATAGCCTGACACACAGTGGTAGGGTTACTACCAGTAACTATGTCTTGCACAGAATCAGGAAGACCATCTATATACCTCTCGATCGCTTTCTCCAATGGGGTAACCATGGTAGGACAGTGTAAACTCAGCTCCTCATAACGATCCGTGTAAGCACGGTGTTCTCCCCCATCTTGTTTCAAATCGTCGAACTCTCGTTCCAATGCCCTGATTTCGTGACGGAGGCAGAACTCCCTCATCATGAGAGCCCGAAGCTCTTCCCAAGTCTGTACCAAAGCCACATCAGCACCCCTATCTCTCATCACTCTGTTCCACCATGTTAGAGCACGCTTCTTAAAAACATTGGACGCAAACTCAACCTTTCGCTCATTCGGACATCGAACATGTCTAAACGTGCTTTCCAAACTCTCGAACCATTGTAGGAGCGCAGTTGCTCCTTGAGACCCAGAAAACTTCAGTGGTTTAGCCGAATTAAACGTTTTGAAACTACACTGAGCATTGTTGTTATTGTTGTTGTTCGCTTGATTAACTTGAGTTAGGTTCGGAATCACAACAGCCATCTGCTGAGTGATAATAGCTGCGAGTGCAGCATCCTGTGCTTGTTCACGTCTAGGTGGCATATTCTAAAAAGAACAAGGAATCATGAGAAACGAGTGAGATTGACAATTGGATAAACAAAAGAGGTATTGAAAACATCGACAAAACATAAGGAAGGTGATCATTTGTTTGTTACCTCGAATAAACAAACGATACACAATGACTAATCAAAGTAAATGGGTCAATATAATGTATCGCGAAGACATGCTTTAGCTTATAAGTGGACACTCACCTCAAGAGTTCCAGGTAAGAGTGACTGGTCCGATTATGTGGATTTGTACGAACACTCTAGCCTTAGACAAAAGACTCAGGATACAGGCATCCACCCTTCCAGATTGCACGTGTTCACATTATCTAGACCCAAACTTTGACGAGATTTTGAAAATTCAGAAGGCACTAAGCCAGTTAACGAATCATTCGAGGGTGGGTGTTTATTTTCAAAATCGTTTTGGAAACTTTGAAGGTTCAAAACCTTATAACAAATCACCTAAGAATAGGTGATTGATTTTCAAAGCGGATTTGTTATTCGTGTTCTTGTTGTGGTTATCACCTAAAGATAGGTGACGGTATTGTTTTAGAATCTAAACGCAGGTTTGCTTGCGTTAGGGTCCTAGAAAGGTTATAGTCTACGTTAAAGCATTACTAATAATCTAATTCCCTATAACCATGAGCTCTGATACCAACTCTTCTGTCACACCCCGACCGCGTAAAACAACAAACCGTGGCGGAAACGTCGGGGAGTGGAGCGACATAATTATTTTTTCACAACACATGGATCAAACCTTTCGTTTTATTTAGTTATTAAACATTTACATTGTCTTGAAGTTAAAGATAAAACACAACCACATCGTCTATCATTGTTATTAAGTCACTAAGGCCTCGTCCGATCCTAAGTGAGCATGCATCCTAGCAGCAATCAACATCATCAAACAACACCACCTGAACATATGTGAAAATAAAGTCAGCAAAGAAATGCCGGCGAGCACATAGATTTTGTGAGAGTGTCAGGTTCATGGCTCGTTTACATGTTGCAATACCTCGTTTGACTACAAGAATCGATAATTGAAAACCTTGTTTTGAAAGTGTTTAGCATTGCAATATGATTAACCAGCTCAAAACAAGTTGGTTATAGTTTATAAAATCTCGTTGCCATGAATCTTAACCCAAAACATTTGTTTATGTAAACCAAATTGTAAATCGTTCTCGTAATAAAACTCGTGTGATTTATATCATTTAGTAAACATCGTTGCGTGTCTTTGTTTAAAAGTCGTTCGTCCAAGTGAACTAAATAACGCCACGGAATGTAATACGATAAAAGCGCTTATATATAAGAAGTACCAGCGGCGTATCTACCATGCTTTTATCACATTATACACGTCCCGTTATCTAATCACTTACCAAAAACCAATCGTTTGTTCAATTCGTTTAACTTGTTCAAATCATTTAAATCGTTCAAATCGTTCAATCGTATCAATCATTCAATCGTTCAAATCGTTCAATCGTTCAAATCGTTCTTATTTTAATTGTGAAAACTACTTTTAGTCGTCCCGTTGAATACATTCAAACCTTCGTAACTCGTCCATCGTTCAACTTGTATTAACAAACCACCAAAGGGTAAGTTAACAATCATCAGGTTCAGTCGTTTCCCACATAACTCCCATACAAAACCATGGCGGCAGTCCGATAACGGGATTTGTCAGATCCTATGGTACCATAACATACTACTGGTCGGCTTGATCATTGTTAATAAATGTTATTCGTTATGTAAATACGTCCCAACAAGTTCGTTCACATTATCGAAATCGTTATGTTTAATATAAACCATAATATTCGTTTTTGAAAACATCGAAATCGTTTAACACATATGAATCACCCCAAAACAATTGAAAACAGTAAAATAGGGGAACTATGTACTCACATAGTTACCACAAAACATGTAAAAAGAGGGGATCTATGTACTCACTTTGAATTGCAAAGTATCCTTGACTAAAGTGAACTAACAAAGCTCGGGCAAACCAAGGAAATCAAGTGGCACCTAGTAATCGGATCGCTAAGGTAATAAATCGGCACCTAAATCGGAAGATCGGGTAGAATGAGGTCTCGTAAACCAAATGAGTATTGGAACTCATGTGATATGGTTTAACAAAGCCTACATTCTAAATCGGAACCTATCCTAAGTGCTTACGACCCGTACCTGTTAATTTAGTCTACGCTACTTTAACGTGTCGTTCGCGCAAAAAGCGCGTTCGAGACACCTAACTAGTCCTATGACAAGTATTATATGCCCTAACATGTTTAAATATGTTGCATAATCAATTTAAGTGGCAAAAATTAAGTTACATATGCTTAAAATCAAATTATGCATGAAAAGGACATTTTGGTCATTTACCTAAGGCATATAAACTACCTATCATACAACTAATTAAACTAAGTGACCATTAGGTATAACCTCGGAAGGTTATTCCCTATACAACTATGGTCACAAAATATGCTTGGTCGGATCCTAACGATTGACCAAACGGGTCGGGTTCGAAAGTCTAAGCGGTTGTTTAGACTGCTTGACTTACGACCCTAAACAAGCAATAGACTAAAAGTGACGAGTTAAACATGTTTAACTAAGTTAGAAAACAGGTTTGACATCAAAACAAAGTGTTTTGATACCCGAAAATAGCTTCGTCGCAAAATGCGCATAATCGGCATTTTGACCGAAACTTTGACTCGTCACTTCGACTAATCGACGTGGTAATCAGTAGGTATGGTCATAAGGGACTATAACCATCGTGATTACGCTCACGTTGCAAAGTTCAATTGAACTTTGACTTGACCAAATCATGGTCAAAGCAGAAAGTCAAACACTGTTTGACTTTCATGCTTGAAAAGCATAAATAAGCATGAACGAAGCTTACAAAGGGTCCAAGCTAGGAAGAATTGAACTAAAATACTCAGGTATGAAGCCTTCAACAAGTGAGAGCTTCAACTTAGAGCATATTAGATCAATTTGAGCAAGGAACAAGACTGAAACCCATGACTATTTATTGGAAATCTTGAATCTCTAGGATGATTACATGTGTTTTTGCAAGGATCAAAGCATGATCTTGGCCATACACATGTGGCCCATAGTTTCTAATACAATGGGAGCACAAAAACAAGTCCATAGTATGCTAAATCAATGGTTAAAATCAGTGGAAACAGGCTGTTTTAACAGTATCAATGTTGATGTCTGATGATTCTGTCGCGCCCCGCGTAATATGCAACCTGGGCTTACGCGTCCCGCGACCAACTTTGCAGAATTGTCAAAATTGGTCCCCGCAAGCACAAAACTCAGTTTTTGATGCTTTTAAGCCCCGTTAACCCCATTTCAAGGGTCTACAATGAAGTTAAAGTATAGGGAACATAAAATATGCTTGAAAACATCTTAGATGTCGGTTCGTTTGGTCGTACGGTCACGTTATTCGGTTAATTAGGATGAAAACTCGAACGGACGCGAAAACGATCCAAATTACACGTCGAATGGTATTTTTTCATTCCAATCACTAAAATAAAATATTTTAATGATTAGAAAAATTTTTGGATGTCCGGATATGTTCAGAACGTAAGATATGTGCGTAAATGCAAACTTATGCACTTTTTGACGCTTTTAGTCCCTATTGATCAAATAAGCACTTTTTCGCATACCGAACCCCTCAAAGCCTATTTCTAAGCTATGTAAAGGATATTTAAAGTATGTTTAGCTTATGATCAAGTTCCAGAATGTTCGTTGCCATACGAATCGGCAAACTTTCGCAGTTTGTCGTAAATAGTCCCTGCAATCGAATAAACTTGTTTTCGGCACACCAAACCCTTCAATGTCACACCCTGGCTTTGCGGAAGCGTGGGTTTATTTGGTGTGACTTCTTAATACCATAGCTTAATCATAACAAAGCTATATGAAAATAAAACCATGCAGATCATCCATTGATTTAAGTTTGAAAAGTAGAATACCACAACATTGTCTTAATGCGTTGACACATGCAACGGAAATTACAACCTAATAACATAAAAACATTGTTCGAAAGACACAACCACAAACTTAAGATATACGTAGTTTAAGAACTGTGACTCGTCCAGGTAAAAGCCACAACCCCTAAACTTGGATGATCCCATAACTCTAACGCAGCGTGAAAACGTAGCATACCGTGCCAGATCCTTAGTTTCCTGAAGTACATGTAAGTTGGAAAAATCAACAAAAATGTTGAGCGAGTTCATGTGTAATTGAGTATGTAAAACCTTTGTAAGTATAAAAATCCTGGTATGTAGCAAATAAGGAAATATAGATCACCAATGGTTTGCAAGGCCATTGATATGTGTGAAGTGCAAGTAGGAAGACTCAAACCTAGCGGATTTTGCGTTGGGCACAAAGTCACCCCGAGGTCCGTTCTGTTGGGCCTGGGGCTGGGCTCGCTACACCTAGATAGATCTACCGCTTACGTCCCTCGGTCCTACAATGAGGATTAATGGCCTCCAGTTCCCGCCTACCCACTCACATGATCTAAGTAGTAACCCTCCTTACGCTAACCATATCATGTAAAAAGTACTCGTAATCATAGTAACATGTATTTCACCCCCGCAGTTAAAAACTGAAAACAGTTAAGAGAAAAGGGGGACATGAACTCACCGAAGTGCGTCTCTAACAAGAAATCTCCTGGTCAACCTGCTGTGCGACGACCTACACGTACTAACTTCTATTAGACGGACGACCGTGCCTTAGTTTAAGGTTTAATGTCTTTGGGAAATAGTTAGGCAACTATTTCGTGTTTACACTTCGATAATTATTTGATAAATATATTCCTTCCCAAGGATGGGGGTTTTGATACATGTGTGTTTTCTTGTAAATCCAAAATATATTATTAAGTCTCACTTAAAATATATTTAAATTCTATCTCCAAAATATAAATATTTTTCCCAAACATATTATATTTTATTCCATATAATTTTTACCCAAAATAATACTTCTAACGAAATACACACTTATGAGTATTTTCTGAAAATACGTAAGTTACGTTGTGAAGTCCGGGTGGTAATAAATAATACCGTTGTAACTTAAATATTTATTGTGGAGGCGTTCGTATTATTTTGGAACCGTGAATATTTAGTAATATTATTTTTACCCTAAAAATAATATTTACGTAGTTCACAAAATAATCATAAAAATTTACACAAGTGTTGTTATGAAAATATATATTCTAAATATATATTTTAGCAAGTTTTATTTGTGAAAATCCCACCTCCGACACTTAGAAATTTTGTAATAAAATCATGGCGAAATTTATTTGAGAAAAAATAAGTTAAAAATTATATTCATAACACTTGTGATAAAAATATTTCCAAGTGTTAGATTTTTGGAAAAATTTCGCCAGAGTTTCCCCTGTAACTGGAGGTGGCCACGCTTTCAAGCGTATCATTTTCTTTTATGAATTCAAACAACAATTTTCTCAATCAACAACAAACAATATTCCAACATCATACTAGTTCAAAAATATCACAAACACATGAACTTGTGGGTTGTCTAAAAGTGTGTAGTAACTTCCCATTATTTTTAATAGATCTTTCTACTTTTATAAATGAAATCGGTTTCTCGAAAATCTTATTTTCACAGAAAATGCATTTGTACATCTTCTAGTCAAAATTTCAAAAATAATTCTTTGTTAAAACTCTTTGTTACACAAGTGTCTACACACTTGTGTGCTCACAAAAATCACCTTTGTTTAGGAAGGATCCGGCTTTAAAAATATGATTTCTTTTGACACTTGGTCCTTTGAAAATACCACTTGTAGATCCGTAGGTCTACTAGTTTAGAACTCCATTGTATAAGAAAATTTGTTTTTACACAAGTTCATGGTTATAAGTAGTAGTGTTCTTCATCTAACCACTTTTCACACTTTAACATACACTAGGTCATGTTCCATGAACATGACTTAGTCGGGTTAGATGACGATCCGAACTAACACTAGCATAAAACAACACTAAATAATCATAACAAAACAAGTTTAACAAGTTTTACACCAATATTCATCCATTAACCACCTTGTTCATCACTTTAGTAGACTTTTAGTTTGTGATCTTATATGTTCATGGTTTTCAACCGACAAAATTCTTATTAACCACTTTAGATATGAACAATAGGGTGTTTAGAGTCACTTACTACTAGCTCGAGGCTAGGGAAGAAACTAGACGAAAAACGGGTGGTTAATAGCGTTGTGGTGAGGTCCTTGTCAATCCGTAAGCTCCACACTCCGTGATTCGTCTTGTTACACCTTGTAGTGAGCTTTGAATTGGTTGGATTGAAATGAAAATAAATGTGTGTGTGGGAATATGTTCGGCCGTAGCTTTTCTAAGGGAGGAGAGATTGTTTTGTGATGTGCAATGTAATAAAAGATTATGGCCACTTATAAACTCTAAACCCTTTTTAACCAATGGTCCTTATGTCCAAGATGGTACAAACATAATCACTAAAATCTCTAAAGAGATTGCATGGGGAAAGTGCAAAGTTCACATAAAATATCTAGTGGGGGTTAAGCTCTGCCGAAAATTCAGCCATGTGGGGGGTTTAGTGCAATATTTTTGGTAAATAGATAAGTAGTTAGGGGGTGTGAAGTGTAATTGTTAGTGTAAGTACTAGGATCTTTTGCATGGGGAATACACAAAATTGATGGATCTTTTGGTGGCTTCATGGGGATAATCGAAAGTTGGGAAGAGGAAAGTATGATGTGCCGCCATTTTCATATGGGGGGGGGGGGGTTAGATGTAACTTTTGTGGGTAAATAATGTTAAATAGTGAGGGTTTAATGTTATGTCTAGTGTTTAGCGGGTACCGGGTATTACGTAAGGTGTTATAGTGCTCAGGGACTATGACTAGCTCAGAAAAAAATGTAACAATGTCATAGACAATATTTTTGTTCCGGTTAAAGTCCGGTTGTTCGGTTGGATATTAATCCGTTAAAGTGCTAAATAAGTATTTAAAGTGTCGTTATTATTTTTAGTGACACAATTTATTCCCGACACTTTGGAAAGTGTCTAGTAATATTTTCCCATGTTTTTGCAGTTTACTAGTTAGCTAAAACGCTGAATTTTTATATTAAAGTGCGGAATTTGTGTTTAAATCATATTTTTGGCACATCCGGTCACTATAACTATCATCTAGTGACGCAGTTCTACAACCCTCATTTCCCTACACTCTCTACTAGTGTAGTAAACTAACTCTGGCTCATACAGGCCTTAGAGGCAGTGTCTGCCTGGTGCTGGCTATGTCAGCACATTTACTGGGTTATCCGTTCATTGTGCTACTGTGCTTTTGTGCATCAAGTTTGTCACTAAAGTTCTTGTGTAAATAATGGAGTGACAGTTAAATAAGTATGATGCAAGTATGTGTATGTATCAGTATTCAAGTAGCAGTTTATCCACAATTGTAAGCAAGCACAATAATTAAGCAGTAATTAAATATTAATTAAGTCGTACGGATACCTGATTTGGTGAGGGTTGTCACATTCTCCCCCCGTTAGAAAAATTTCGTCCCGAAATTTTAAGTTCTGCTTCTAGTTGCAGGGTTCTTAGGAAATAAGTGGGGGTATTTCTCTTTCATTCGGTCCTCACGCTCCCAGGTGTATTCTGGACCGTGTCTTGCATTCCATCGAACCTTGACGAGCTTGACACTGCTCCGACGGGTTTTATTCACTTTCCAATCCGTAACCTCAACCGGTTCTTCGACAAAGTGGAGCGTGTCGTCGATATGGATCTCGTCTGTGGGAATGACAACAGTATCTTGCGTTGGACTTTTCTTCAAATTGGATACATGGAATGTATCGTGAACACCATGGAGTTCAGCAGGCAGGTCCAACTTGTAGGCTACAAGCCCAATCCTTTGCAGGATTCTGAAAGGGCCAATGTAACGCGGATTCAACTTCCCACGCTTTCCGAAGCGTGCCACACCCTTCCAGGGTGAAACTTTCAATAAAACTATATCTCCAACTTGGAATTCCAAATGTTTCCGGTTTGGATCTGCATAGGCTTTCTGTCTGTCACGAGCCGCTTCGATGCGTTTTCGAATCTGCGCAATCTTGTCTGTCGTCTCTTGGACAATTTCGGGACCAACAAGCTGCCTATCACCTGCGTCAGCCCAGCATAGGGGTGATCGACACTTGCGTCCGTAAAGAGCTTCAAATGGTGCTGCTCCAATACTGGTGTGGTAGCTGTTGTTGTATGAGAATTCGGCCAATGGTAAATGCTTATCCCAGCTACCACCAAGATCCATTACACATGCTCTCAGCATATCCTCCAATGTCTGAATAGTTCTTTCACTTTGGCCATCAGTTTGCGGATGAAATGCAGTACTTAGGTTCAATTGCGAGCCAAAAGCTTCTTGGAAGGATTGCCAAATCCTTGATACAAATCTCCCATCCCTATCAGAGATGATCGAGAAAGGCACTCCATGACGTGCAACGATTTCTCGCATGTATATTTCCGCAAGTTTACTCGTATTGTCCTTCTCTTTGATTGGCAATAAGTGTGCGGACTTTGTTAGGCGGTCAACTATTACCCAAATCATATCATGGCCTCTGGGCGTCTTGGGCAGTTTCGTTATGAAGTATATTGAGATTTGTTCCCATTTCCACTTGGGAATCTCAGGTTGCTGTAGAAGTCCTGAAGGCTTCTGGTATTCAGCTTTCACCTTGGCACACGTCAAACATCTGCTAACATAAACAGCAACGTCGCCCTTCATCCTCGGCCACCAATAATAATCCTTAAGATCCTGGTACATCTTGTCCGCACCGGGATGAATAGAGTACCGTGATTTGTGTGCCTCATCAAAAATAACTTTTCTCAACCCACCGAACAGAGGAACCCAAATTCTTTTCATAAAACATAACGTTCCTTCCTCGTTTGGCACCAACTGCTTCTCCATCCCACGGAGATACTCATCTCCAATATTCCTTCCTTTCAAAGCTTCTCTCTGTGCAGCACGAATGCGTAGAGAGAGATCTGTCTGGACAATCATCTCCAAAGCCCTAACCCTTATGGGCTTGATCCGTTCTTTTCGACTTAGGGCATCGGCGACCACGTTCGCCTTCCCTGGATGGTACTTTATCTCGCAGTCATAATCGTTCAACAATTCGACCCAACGTCTTTGTCTCATATTCAGCTCTTTCTGGTTGAATATGTGCTGTAAACTCTTGTGGTCCGTGAAAATTGTACACTTTGTACCATACAAATAATGTCTCCAGATTTTCAGCGCAAATACCACTGCGCCTAGTTCTAAATCATGCGTGGTATAATTCCTTTCATGAACTTTCAACTGGCGTGACGCGTAAGCTATAACTTTCTAGCGTTGCATCAACACGCAACCCAATCCTTGACGTGAGGCGTCACAGTATACCACGAAATCATCAGTTCCTTCGGGTAGCGATAAAATCGGTGCATTACAAAGCTTGTCTTTCAGTAACTAGAATGCTTCCTCCTGTTTGATTCCCCAATCAAACTTCTTATCCTTCTGTGTGAGCGCGGTAAGGGGTTGAGCGATTTTTGAAAAATCCTCAATGAATCTTCGATAATAGCCAGCCAAACCTAAGAACTGGCGAATCTCGGTCGGCGTCTTTGGAGTCTCCCAGCTCTTTATCGCCTCGATCTTTGTGGGATCAACATGGATTCCATTTCCATTAACCACGTGTCCAAGGAATTGGACTTCACGTAGCCAAAACTCGCACTTAGAGAATTTGGCATACAACTGTTCCTTTTTCACCAACTCCAAAATAGCTCTTAAGTGCTGTTCGTGTTCAGCCTTTGTCTTTGAATAAATCAAAATATCGTCGATGAATACAATCACGAACTTATCGAGATACGGCTTGCAGACTCGGTTCATTAGGTCCATAAAAACAGCAGGCGCGTTTGTCAACCCAAACGGCATAACTAGGAACTCGTAATGTCCATAACGAGTTCTGAAGGCTGTTTTCGGGATACTCTCCTCTTGTATCCTTAGCTGATGGTATCCAGATCGAAGATCGATCTTTGAATAAAAGCTTGAACCTTGGAGTTGATCGAATAAATCATCGATTCTTGGCAGAGGGTATCTATTCTTGATCGTCAGCTTATTCAACTCCCGGTAGTCGATGCACATACGAAAACTACCGTCCTTCTTCTTGACAAACAGGACCGGAGCTCCCCAAGGTGAGAAGCTTGGTCTGATGAATCCTTTGTCTAGCAACTCTTGAAGTTGTGTCGACAATTCCTGCATCTCTGACGGTACAAGTCTATAAGGCGCCCTAGCTACAGGCGCGGCGCCTGGAACTAAGTCTATGTGAAATTCCACTTGCCTCTGGGGTGGCAATCCCGGCAAGTCCTCAGGGAAGACCTCAGGATACTCCCTTACGACAGGGATGTCTTCGATTTTCGGCTCAGCAGCCTTCTTATCCACGATGTGTGCCAGGAAGGTAGCACATCCCTTTTGTAAACACTTACGAGCTTCCAGGCAACTGATAATTCTTAAAGGCGTATCCCGCTTCTCCCCATGAACCACAATTGTTTCTCCATCTTCGGTTGGGATACGAACGACCTTTTCATGACAAACAATCTCAGCCTTGTTGCTTGATAACCAATCCATTCCTACTACCACGTCGAAGCTCCCCAGCTGGACTGGTAGTAGATCCAAAGTAAACTCACGCTCTCCCAACTCGATTACACAACCTCTGACCACTTCATTGGCTTCTACTAACTTTCCATTAGCCAATTCAATTGAGTAAGGAATATCTAATTTACTAGCGGCTAATCCAAGCACATTCTTAAACTCTAACGATACGAAGCTATAATCGGCACCAGTATCAAATAAAACAGATGCAAAGCGTTGATTTATAGGGAACGTACCAGTAACAACATTGGGATCCTGGCGCGCTTCCCTCGCTTCGATATTGAAAACCCTTCCACGCGCTTGATTCAATTCTGGGCAGTTTCTCTTATAGTGCCCAATGTCACCACAGTTAAAGCAACCTGGTCTTTGCCCGTTTCCACCTCCATTTCCAGCTTGATTGTTGTTCTGATCTCGATTCACATTACCGGCTTGATTCACATTGTTGCCTCGATTCTCATTTCCTCCATTGTTCCCCTGTGGGCGATTTCCAATACCACCACGATTATTGTTTCTATTACCATAACCTCCTTGGCCTCCCCGGCCAGCACTAGCCCAGCAAGAATCCTTCAAGTGGCCAATTTTTCCACAAGCTTCACATACTTTTGGCCCGCATCGGCCAGAATGATGACGTTGGCGGGAGTTACACTTGGGATGAGTACCCATATATCCCTTTCCTCTCCTTCCAGTACTAGTCGCAGCTTGGGCCGGTGCGCTTGGTTCTTTCTTGCCAACGTGGCTAGTTCCCTGCTTGAAGTTCGAGAATTTCCTTTTGTTACCCCCGGACGACTCTACGTGAGTCTCCTTCTTCTTTTGCTCAACATCAGAAAACTTGTTTAGGCGGATCGCCTCCTCAGTGAGAGCTACGCTTAGATCGATCGCCTCAGTGATTGTTGCCGGTTTTGAAGAGGTCACCATACTTATGATTTGAGGAGCTAAACCCCAAATGAAGCGCTCAATCTGCTTGAATTCTGGTGTCACCATATAAGGTACCACATGTGACAGGTCGTGAAACCTTTGAACATACTCTGCGATTTTCGGTCCTTCCATCTTCAGATGCCAAAACTCGATTTCCAACTTTTGAATTTCAGCGCGAGAGCAATACTTTTTGCGCATGAGCTCTTTCAGCTCGTTCCATGTCATTGCGTAGGCTGCGGCTTCACCAAGGGTTTGAACTTGCAAGTTCCACCATGACAGGGCTCCGTCCACGAATAGCCCCGAAATGTAGGTAACTTGCTGGTCTGGAGCGCATTTGCTCATGCGGAGAACTGATTCTGTCTTTTCGGCCCAACGAACAAAAGCAACAGCACCTCCGGTGCCATCAAAGTTTACAGGTTTGCAGTCCAGGAACTGCTTGTAGGTGCACCATGCACATAAGTTACAATATAAGAATGGCATTAGCAAACTTGCTATAGATATCCAACTGTATCATGGTATGCCTGAATGACTTAGTATTACCATGAGGCGGATTGTTGTTGCTGTTATTGTTTGAGCTGCTTCCGCTGGGTCCTCCTTGAGAGGCGGCGTATTGCGCGATGGCAGCAGCGATGATTTGTTGAAGTTCTGCCTCGTTGGCAGGCATGCGTGGATCGCGTTTCGGTGGCATCTTCTAAAAGATGGTTTACGTGAGTCAGGTCATGGTAGGTAAAATGTGCGTATATAACGATAGTAATAATACATAACATCTCATGTTAAAATCAACCAAACACATAACATCTCATGTTATAGAACATAAACAATCAATCACACAACATCCCATGTTATAAATATATCAACCACACAACATCCCATGTTATAGATCATAAATAATCAATCAAACATCACATATGATGAGAATACCGTGATTGCATTGCCATAAATCGAGACCACAGGGTAAAGTGTACAAGTACATAACTGTAACATACAACATCAACGACTAAGGGCTACATCACGCCAGTCCAAAATATCAAATCAGTGTCAACATATCCAATATACATAATAACAAAAGTCAGGATCAATATGCAGTCTCCCAAAAGCTGTGCAATCTGTGCAATCACCGTCTTCTCAACAAAAGTCCACCCGTGTCGTACAAAATAGCCCTACGCTGATGGCGGTGGAGGAGGGGGAAAGTGAGAATAGAACAAACGGCGCATGTGGAGCCAATCCTCCTCCATGGCTCGGTGAGAACGTAACAAGAAAGCTATCTACTGCTCCTGTGTCCAAAAACGTGCAGCAGAGTCTGGAGATAACGGTCGAGGGGGATGCGATATCGCAGGGTGAGGAGGGCACTGGCATGGGGGTCTCTGAGCTCTCTCGAGCTCCTTCACGCGTCGAGTAAGTGCCTCCTGCTAGACCATGAACGAAACAAGGACATCCTCTACAGAATAACCCATGTGAAAAGGATGATAGGGATCGGTCGGTGGCATGATGGGTGGTGATGTCCAAAGAAAAGGCTCACCAGATGGAACAAAGGGTGGTATCACCAACGGTGGAACAGGGGGAACAGCAGAAGAAAACTGTGGTATGACCGGGACAGATATCGGCACATGACCAATGGGATGAGTCGAGGAACCCTCTCCCGGGCGTGATGGCGGTGTAAACTGACGGAACATAACAGGTAAGTCTGTGTGGTGAACACCTGTAGTATGAACGGGATGCAAAGGAACGTCAGTAGGAACTGAAACAGGTGCTGAAGCAGGTGTAACAGGCACCACAAAAGACGGGTGGTCATCGTCATCTATCCACCCATTGTGGGTGTCAGCATCTCGTGGATCAACATGGGCATCAAAAAGTGCACGATCGAACTGCACAGGCACAGGGTCAGGAAGGGGGGCAACAACAGGGTCAGCGGGTATATCAGCAACGTGAGGAGCAACAACCTGAGCATCAACAGCATGCTCATCCTCCAATAGTGGAGCAACAATAGGATGATCATCGATCGGCACATCAGCAATCAAAGGATCAACAATGGGTATATCAGCATAAATAGGGTCATGCTCGAACACGGGGTCTGGAGCAACTACCGGCTCGGGGGCCACAGCAGGCTCCGGGTCGTCAAACTCCATCTCGAAATCTACGGGGTCAGCAAACACAGGGTCAACAGGGTCAACTGGGTCAACAGGGTCCTCCATAGGCTGATCCAGGTGTATAAACTCAACGTCCTGGTCTAGATCGAAGCCAGGTGGGAAGACGGGGTCAGAATCCTCATCAATGTCATGATCGATGGCGAAACTCGGGGCAGGGGCAGGTGCAGCAGATGATGCCCTATCGGGGTTTGAATCATGAGAATAGTGCTGCGCACCCTGCGCGTGCGACGGGGCAGAGGCCACAGACTCGAAAGAGTCTGGGACAGGTGAATGGGCAGGTGACTCCTCAGCAGGAGCATCTGCGAGTAGCAAGAGATCGCCGGCAGCCATAAGGGCCTCGCCCTCAACGTCATCCTCCAGTGGCTCGTCGTCAAACAAATCGACGTCGTCAACGACTACGTCTAGAGGCATATCAATAACAGGGTACATGGAAAGGGGTATGGGAGCAGGGATCTCCACAAGCGGCAAATCCCCAGCGATGGGGCCATCAGCGGGCTCAATCACGGCATCGGGTAGTGCAAACGGCTGGAAATCGTCGTCGTCTGTACTGGTGGTGTCCGAAGTGTACACCTCTCGCTCTGATGACTCCCGGTCGTCTGATACAATGTGTATAGGGTCAGTGGTGTCCGACCCTCCTGTGCCGGATGAATCCATGGTGTCTGTAACACAAACACAAATATGCATGAATAATCAATCATATAGTCAGATAAACACATTAGTCACCAATAAGCAATCAAATAGTTCTCCTAGTCCCACTAGCCTCCCAGCCTCCCAGACTGACTCCCTAGTCCCACTAGCCTCCCAGCCTCCCAGACTGCTCTTCCTAGTCCCACTAGCCTCCCAGCCTCCCAGACTGACTCCCTAGTCCCACTAGACAACTACCTCAGCCTCCCAGACCGAGCCTCAGCCTCCCAGACTGAGCCTATAACTAACAAATAAAATGTGCTCAACATTTGTTTGTAAAAACATTTTGGATCTGGACTTAAGTGGTATGCAGTGTAAAAATGTTTTCGTGAGAGCCCTAGTGATCATAGTCTAGACTCGAGAAGGAATCCTAGTTCGCTATGATCAGAGCTCTGATACCAAGCTGTCACACCCTGGCTTTGCGGAAGCGTGGGTTTATTTGGTGTGACTTCTTAATACCATAGCTTAATCATAACAAAGCTATATGAAAATAAAACCATGCAGATCATCCATTGATTTAAGTTTGAAAAGTAGAATACCACAACATTGTCTTAATGCGTTGACACATGCAATGGAAATTACAACCTAATAACATAAAAACATTGTTCGAAAGACACAACCACAAACTTAAGATAGACGTAGTTTAAGAACTGTGACTCGTCCAGGTAAAAGCCACAACCCCTAAACTTGGATGATCCCATAACTCTAACGCAGCGTGAAAACGTAGCATACCGTGCCAGATCCTTAGTTCCCTGAAATACATGTAAGTTGGAAAAATCAACAAAAATGTTGAGCGAGTTCATGTGTAAGTGAGTATGTAAAACCTTTGTAAGTATAAAAATCCTGGTATGTAGCAAATAAGGAAATAGAGATCACCAATGGTTTGCAAGGCCATTGATATGTGTGAAGTGCAAGTAGGAAGACTCAAACCTAGCGGATTTTGAGTTGGGCACAAAGTCACCCCGAGGTCCGTTCTGTTAGGCCTGGGGCTGGGCTCGCTACACCCAGATAGATCTACCGCTTACGTTCCTCGGTCCTACAATGAGGATTAATGGCCTCCAGTTCCCGCCTACCCACTCACATGATCTAAGTAGTAACCCTCCTTACGCTAACCATACCATGTAAAAAGTACTCGTAATCATAGTAACATGTCTTTCACCCCCGCAGTTAAAAACTGAAAACAGTTAAGAGAAAAGGGGGACATGAACTCACCGAAGTGCGTCTCTAACAAGAAATCTCCTGGTCAACCTGCTGTGCGACGACCTACACGTACTAACTTCTATTAGACGGATGGCCGTGCCTTAGTTTAAGGTTTAATGTCTTTGGGAAATAGTTAGGCAACTATTTCGTGTTTACACTTCGATAATTATTTGATAAATATATTCCTTCCCAAGGATGGGGGTTTTGATACATGTGCGTTTTCTTGTAAATCCAAAATATATTATTAAGTCTCACTTAAAATATATTTAAATTCTATCTCCAAAATATAAATATTTTTCCCAAACATATTATATTTTATTCCATATAATTTGTACCCAAAATAATACTTCTAACGAAATACACACTTATGAGTATTTTCTGAAAATACGAAGTTACGTTGTAAAGTCCGGGTGGTAATAAATCATACCGTTGTAACTTAAATATTTATTGTGGAGGCGTTCATATTATTTTGGAACCGTGAATATTTAGTAATATTATTTTTACCCTAAAAATAATATTTACGTAGTTCACAAAATAATCATAAAAATTTACACAAGTGTTGTTATGAAAATATATATTCTAAATATATATTTTAGCAAGTTTTATTTGTGAAAATCCCACCTCCGACACTTAGAAATTTTTTAATAAAATCATGGCGAAATTTATTTGAGAAAAAATAAGTTAAAAATTATATTCATAACACTTGTGATAAAAATATTTCCAAGTGTTAGATTTTTGGAAAAATTTCGCCAGAGTTTCCCCTGTAACTGGAGGTGGCCATGCTTTCAAGCGTATCATTTTCTTTTATAAATTCAAACAACAATTTTCTCAATCAACAACAAACAATATTCCAACATCATACTAGTTCAAAAATATCACAAACACATGAACTTGTGGGTTGTCTAAAAGTGTGTAGTAACTTCCCATTATTTTTAATAGATCTTTCTACTTTTATAAATGAAATCGGTTTCTCGAAAATCTTATTTTCACAGAAAATGCATTTGTACATCTTCTAGTTAAAATTTCAAAAATAATTCTTTGTTAAAACTCTTTGTTACACAAGTGTCTACACACTTGTGTGCTCACAAAAATCACCTTTGTTTAGGAAGGATCCAGCTTTAAAAATATGATTTCTTTTGACACTTGGTCCTTTGAAAATACCACTTGTAGATCCGTAGGTCTACTAGTTTAGAACTCCATTGTATAAGAAAAATTGTTTTTACGCAAGTTCATGGTTATAAGTAGTAGTGTTCTTCATCTAACCACTTTTCACACTTTAACATACACTAGGTCATGTTCCATGAACATGACTTAGTCGGGTTAGATGACGATCCGAACTAACACTAGCATAAAACAACACTAAATAATCATAACAAAACAAGTTTAACAAGTTTTACACCAATATTCATCCATTAACCACCTTGTTCATCACTTTAGTAGACTTTTAGTTTGTGATCTTATATGTTCATGGTTTTCAACCGACAAAATTCTTATTAACCACTTTAGATATGAACGATAGGGTGTTTAGAGTCACTTACTACTAGCTCGAGGCTAGGGAAGAAACTAGACGAAAAACGGGTGGTTAATAGCGTTGTGGTGAGGTCCTTGGCAATCCGTAAGCTCCACACTCCGTGATTCGCCTTGTTACACCTTGTAGTGAGCTTTGAATTGGTTGGATTGAAATGAAAATAAATGTGTGTGTGGGAATATGTTCGGTCGTAGCTTTTCTAAGGGAGGAGAGATTGCTTTGTGATGTGCAATGTAATGAAAGATTATGGCCACTTATAAACTCTAAACCCTTTTTAACCAATGGTCCTTATGTCCAAGATGGTACAAACATAATCACTAAAATCTCTAAAGAGATTGCATGGGGAAAGTGCAAAGTTCACATAAAATATCTAGTGGGGGTTAAGCTCTGCCGAAAATTCAGCCATGTGGGGGGTTTAGTGCAATATTTTTGGTAAATAGATAAGTAGTTAGGGGGTGTGAAGTGTAATTGTTAGTGTAAGTACTAGGATCTTTTGCATGGGGAATACACAAAATTGATGGATCTTTTGGTGGCTTCATGGGGATAATCGAAAGTTGGGAAGAGGAAAGTATGATGTGCCGCCATTTTCATATGGGGGGGGGGGGTTAGATGTAACTTTTGTGGGTAAATAATGTTAAATAGTGAGGGTTTAATGTTATGTCTAGTGTTTAGCGGGTACCGGGTATTATGTAAGGTGTTATAGTGCTCAGGGACTATGACTAGCTCAGAAAAAAAATGTAACAATGTCATAGACAATATTTTTGTTCCGGTTAAAGTACGGTTGTTTGGTTGGATATTAATCCGTTAAAGTTCTAAATAAGTATTTAAAGTGTCGTTATTATTATTTTTAGTGACACAATTTATTCCCGACACTTTGGAAAGTGTCTAGTAATATTTTCCCATGTTTTTGCAGTTTACTAGTTAGCTAAAACGCTGAATTTTTATATTAAAGTGCGGAATTTGTGTTTAAATCATATTTTTGGCACATCCGGTCACTATAACTATCATCTAGTGACGCAGTTCTACAACCCTCATTTCCCTACACTCTCTACTAGTGTAGTAAACTAACTCTGGCTCATACAGGCCTTAGAGGCAGTGTCTGCCTGGTGCTGGCTATGTCAGCACATTTACTGGGTTATCCGTTCATTGTGCTACTGTGCTTTTGTGCATCAAGTTTGTCACTAAAGTTCTTGTGTAAATAATGGAGTGACAGTTAAATAAGTATGATGCAAGTATGTGTATGTATCAGTATTCAAGTAGCAGTTTATCCACAATTGTAAGCAAGCACAGTAATTAAGCAGTAATTAAATATTAATTAAGTCGTACGGATACCTGATTAGGTGAGGGTTGTCACATTCAAAACTTATTTCTAAGTTATGTAAAGGTTATTTAAGGTATGTTAAGCCTATGTCACTATTCCGGAGTGTTTTTCGCGTTAAACTAATTACGTTTACGCATCATTTTGCGTATAACTTTCTAGAAAGCGATTTAAAGCTTGAAATTGAACTAGAATCAAAACGTAAAATCTTCAAACACAAATACACCAATACACAAATATTGACACCAAAGCACATTTTTTTTATTGATAATTGATATTGTTTTACATCGTTCATCATTTACAGATCACAAATGTCACAGTCTCCCCTACTTTAGGAAATTTCGACTCGAAATTTTAACTTGAGGAAACTTGTGAAAACAAATGTGGATATTTTGCCTTCATTTTGTCCTCACATTCCCAAGTAAACTCTGGGCCATGTTTGGACTCCCAACGAACCTTGACTAATCGTATTCGTTTGTTCTTCAATCGCTTGACATCACGGTCCATTATCTCCACAGGTTTCTCGACAAAGTGCATCGTGTCATCAACTTGAATTTCGTCGAGTGGAATATGAAGATTAGTATTGGCTAAACACTTTCGTAAATTGGACACGTGGAATGTTGGGTGAATATTCCCAAGTTCTGGAGGTAGCTCAAGTCGATAGGCAACCTTTCCGATTCTTTCAACAATCTTGAATGGTCCAACATATCGAGGTGCAAGTTTTTCTTTCTTTCCAAATCTCACCACTCCCTTCCAAGAGGATACCTTGAGTAGGACACGGTCTCCGACTTGAAATTCCAAGGGCTTGCGTTGCATATCCGCGTAACTCTTTTGACGGCTTCTAGCTGTCGAAAGATTATCGCGAATTTTCTTGATTTTATCCGTCGTTTCCAGAATGAGCTCAGGTCAAGTAAGCTGAGCTTCACTGATCTCATTCCAAAAGACAGGTGAACGACATTTTCGACCGTATAAAGCTTCGAATGGTGCCATGTTGATACTAGCATGATAATTATTGTTGTAAGAGAACTCGATCAACGGTAGATGAGAATCCCAATTACCACCAAAGTCTATCACACATGCTCTAAGCATATCCTCCAATGTTTGTATCGTCCTCTCGGATTGTCCATCTGTTTGGGGATGATAAGCAGTGCTTAGATTTAGTTGGGTTCCCATAGCAGATTGTATGGTCTTCCAAAAGTGAGATTAGAATCGAGCATCACGGTCAGATATGATATCCAAGGGAACACCATGTCGAGACACAATCTCATCAACATAAATCTTGGCAAGTTTATCAGCAGATAGATCCTCGCGAATCGGTATAAAGTGAGCTGACTTCGTTAATCGATCAATGACTACCCAAATGGCATCATGACCTCTAGATGTGCGCGGTAACTTAGTGATGAGATCCATTGCAATGTTCTCCCACTTCCATACCGGTATCTCTGGTTGTACAAGCAAACCAGATGGTCGTTGATGTTTAGCTTTGACTTTGAGACAAGTTAGGCATTTCGATACATACGAGGCAATATCCTTTTTCATACCAGGCCACTAGTACTGAGTACGAAGATCTTTGTACATTTTTTCAGCACCAGGATGAATAGAATATCGAGACTTGTGAGATTCTTCCATCACTAAAGTACGAAGATCGTCTTGTTTCGGAATCCACAAACGATTCTTGAAATAGAGTAACCCATTGTCTTTCGTTTCGAGTTTAAGCTCTAGTTGACGTGGTAATTCCTTACCCATCAAGTCTTGTGTAACACAAGTACGTTGAGCTTGAGAGATACAAGTTTGAATATCGGATAGAATTCGAACACAATGAAGCTTGACTCGTTCCTTTCGACTTAGCGCATCAGCTACAACATTCGCCTTACCAGGATGGTAGCGAATCTCGTAATCGTAATTGTTCAAGAGTTCTACCCAGCGTCGTTGTCTCATGTTAAGCTCCTTCTGATTGAAAATGTGCTGAAGAAATTTGTGGTCTGTGAAAACCACACATTTCGTGCCATAAAGATAGTGTCTCCAGATTTTGAGTGCAAAAACTACAGCACCTAACTCAAGATCATGAGTCGTGTAGTTCTTCTCGTGAATTTTCAATTGTCTCGATGCATAAGCTATAACCTTACCTCGTTGCATAAGAGCACAACCAAGGACTAGATTTGACACGTCACAATAGACAACGAAATCATCGTTTCCATCGGGCAAAGATAAAACAGGAGCGTCATAGAGTTTTCGTTTCAGCGTTTGGAAAGCTTCCTCTTGTTTAGGTCCCCACTCAAAAGGCTTATTCTTTTGAGTCAAAGCAGTAAGAGGAACCGCGATCTTGGAGAAGTTCGAAATGAATCGATGATAGTAACCAGCAAGACCAAGAAAAGAGCGAACTTCTGTAGGTGTCGAAGGTGTGTTCCAATCCATAATAGCAGCTATTTTGGAAGGATCCACATGAATACCTTGCTCGTTAACAATATGACCCAAAAATTGAACTTCCTTAAGCCAAAATTCACACTTGTAGAATTTGGCGAAAAGTTGCTCCTTCTTTGGAAGTTCCATTGTCAGACGAAGGTGTTGTTCGTGATCGGCTCGAGACTTCGAATAAATAAGAATGTCGTCAATAAATACAATGATGAACTTGTCTAAATAAGGTTTACAAACACTATTCATTAAGTCCATGAAAACAGTTGGGTCATTTGACAAACCAAGAGGCATGACAGTGAACTCGTAGTGACCATATCGTGTGCGGAAAGCAGTTTTGGGAATATCTTCTTCGAGTACACGAAGCTGATGATACCCAGAACACAGATCGATCTTGGAAAAACATGTAGCACCTTGCAGCTGATCAAAAAGATCATCAATTCGTGGTAGGGGATATCGATTTTTGATGGTAAGCTTATTAAGCTCACGATAATTTATACACATACGGAAAGATCCATCTTTCTTTTTCACAAATAAGACTGAAGCGCCCCAAGGTGAATAACTCGGTCGGATGAATCCTTTGTCAGATAACTCTTGAAGTTGTTTTGACAATTCTTGCATCTCAGACGGCGCAAGACGATAGGGTGCTTTAGCAATCGGGTTGGCATTGGGTACAAGATCAATATGAAATTCGACTTGACGAACTGGAGGCAAACCAGGCAGTTCATCAGGAAACACCTCTGGATAATCTCGAACAATCGGAATATCTTGAATACACTTGCTCATGCCTTTCTCCTCTGTGACATGTGCCATGAAGGCCACATATCCTTTTCGTAGATAACTTTGGGCTT
Source organism: Helianthus tuberosus (assembly GCA_030545235.1). Taxonomy (NCBI): domain Eukaryota; kingdom Viridiplantae; phylum Streptophyta; class Magnoliopsida; order Asterales; family Asteraceae; genus Helianthus; species Helianthus tuberosus. Next base: position 117,307,579 of record CM060363.1, read on the forward strand.
TCGTACACGATATGAGTTTCAAACCATTCGAAGGTTTCTCGCCACGAACTTCTAGAACTTCACCAGACGAAAGAGGAATACGAACAATCTTATTGAAACAAACCATCTCGGCATGATGTTTAGTTAACCAATCCATCCCTACGATAATATCAAAACTCCCTAGTTGCATCGGTGTGAGGTCAATAGGAAAAAGATGGTTATCGAGGTTCAATTGACAATCGCGAATGACAGAATCGAGTACAAGAGGTTCACCAGTAGCAACTTCGACAGATAAGGGTTTCCTTAGTTTGGTTCTAGGCATCGCAAGTAAAGGCTCAAATGATAACGAAACAAAACTTCTATCGGCACCAGAATCGAAAAGAACAGATGCAGGTGGATAGTTAACAAGGAACGTACCGTTAACAAGCTCGTTGTCAGCACGAGCCTCGTTAACGTTCAAGTTGTATGCTTGTCCATGAGCGGGATTTGCATTGGCGTTGGCATTTGTATTCGCCAGTTTCGGGCAGTTGTTTCGGAAGTGACCCATCTCTCCACAATTATAACACGAGCCAGGTGGGAATGGTCTAGCAGCGTTTCCCTGAACTGGAGCTTGATTATGAGCAGCTTGATTCGGGCCCAATCGACAAATGTTGGCCGTGTGCGTTTACCACAAGTGGTGCACTGCTTACAAGCTTGTTGAGTCGCATGATGACCATTGCACCGATTATAGTGAGGTGCAGTACCAGCATACGGTTTCTTGGCAGGAGGCTGTGCTGGTGGGTTCTGAGCGTTTTGTGTAGTAACAGCAAAATTTTAGGAAGCCTTTCGCTTTCTCGACCTCCTCGACGACTTGCCCTTTTTCTTGCCCTTTCCCTTGTAGTGTCGGTTGACTGCTTTTTGTCACCCTTGCGGGTCAGTTTACCCATCCTGACTTGTGACACAGTCAGGGTTGCAGCCAGTTCGATAGCCTGACGCACAGTGGTAGGGTTACTACCAGTAACTATGTCTTGCACAGAATCAGGCAGACCATCTATATACCTCTCGATCGCTTTCTCCAACGGGGTAACCATGGTAGGACAGTGTAAACTCAGCTCCTCATAACGATCCGTGTAAGCACGGTGTTCTTCTCCATCTTGTTTCAAATCGTCGAACTCTCGTTTCAATGCCCTGATTTCGTGACGGAGGCAAAACTCCCTCATCATGAGAGCCCGAAGCTCTTCCCAAGTCTGTGCCAAAGCCACATCGACACCCCTATCTCTCATCACTTCGTTCCACCATGTTAGAGCACGCTTCTCAAAAACACTGGACGTAAACTCAACCTTTCGCTCATTCGGATATCGAACATGTCTAAACGTGCTTTCCAAACTCTCGAACCATTGTAGGAGCGCAGTTGCTCCTTGAGACCCAGAAAACTTCAGTGGTTTAGCCGAATTAAACGTTTTGAAACTACACTGAGCATTGTTGTTATTGTTGTTGTTCGCTTGATTAATGTGAGTTATTAGGTTCGGAATCACAGCAGCCATCTGCTGAGTGATAATTGCTGCGAGTGCAGCATCCTGTGCTGGTTCACGCCTAGGTGGCATATTCTAAAAAGAACAAGGAATCATGAGAACCGAGTGAGATTGACAATTGGATAAACAAAAGAGGTATTGAAAACATCGACAAAGCATAAGGAAGGTGATCATTCGTTCGTTAACTTGAACAAACAAACATTACACAGTGACTAATCAAAGTAAATGGGTCAATATAATGTATCGCGAAGACATGCTTTAGCCTATAAGTGGACACTCACCCCAAGAGTTCCAGGTAAGAGTGACTGGTCCGATTATGTGGATTTGTACGAACACTCTAGCCTTAGACAGAAAACTCAGGATACAGGCATCCACCCTTCCAGATTGCACGTGTTCACATTATCTAGACCCAAACTTTGACGAGATTTTGAAAATTCAGAAGGCACTAAGCCAAAAACGAATCATCTGAGGGTGGGTGTTTATTTTCAAAATCGTTTTGGAAACTTTGAAGGTTCAAAACCTTATAACAAATCACCTAAGAATAGGTGATTGATTTTCAAAGCGGATTTGTTATTCGTGTTCTTGTTGTGGTTATCACCTAAAGATAGGTGACGATATTGTTTTAGAATCTAAACGCAGGTTTACTTGCGTTAGGGTCCTAGAAAGGTTATAGTCTAGGTTAAAGCATTAGTAATACTAATCCCCTATAACCATGAGCTCTGATACCAACTCTTCTGTCACACCCCGACCACGTAAAACAACAAACAGCGGCGGAAACGTTAGGGAGTGGAGCGACAGAATTATTGTTTCTCAACACATGGATCAAAAGTTTCGTTTTATTTAGTTATTAAACATTTACATTGTCTTGAAGTTAAAGATAAAACACACCCACATCGTCTATCATTGTTATTAAGTCACTAAGGACTCGTCCGATCCTAAGTGAGCATGCATCCTAGTAGCAATCAACATCATCAAACAACACCACCTGAAACATATGTTAAAATAAAGTTAGCAAAGAAATGTCGGCGAGCACATAGATTTTGTGAGAGTGTCAGATTCATGGCTCGTTTACATGTTGCAATACCTCGTTTGACTACAAGAGTCGATAATTGAAAACCTTGTTTTGAAAGTGTTTAGCATTGCAATATGATTAACCAGCTCAAAACAAGTTGGTTATAGTTTATAAAATCTCGTTGCCATGAATCTTAACCCAAAAAATTTGTTTTTGTAAACCAAATTGAAAATCGTTCTCGTAATAAAACTCGTGTGGTTTATATCATTTAGTAAATATCGTTGCGTGTCTTTGTTTAAAAATCGTTCGTCCAAGTGAACTAAATAACGCCACGGAATGTAATATGATAAAGCGCTTATATATAAGAAGTACCAGCGGCATATCTACCATGCTTTTATCACATTATACCCGTCCAGTTATCTAATCACTTACCAAAAACCAATCGTTTTTTCAATTTTTTTAACTTGTTCAAATCGTTCAATCGTATCAATCATTCAATCGTTCAAATCGTTCGTATTTTAATTGTGAAAACTACTTTTGGTCGTCTCGTTGAATACATTCAAACCTTCGTAACTCGTCCATCGTTCAACTCGTATTAACAAACTACCAAAGGGTAAGTTAACAATCATCAGGTTCAGTCGTTACCCACATAACCCCCATACATAACCATGGCGGCAGTCCGATAACGGGATTTGTCAGATCTATGGTACCATAACATATTACTGGTCGGCTTGATCATTGTTAATGAATGTTATTCGTTATGTAAATACGTCCCAACAAGTTCGTTCACATTATCGAAATCGTTGTGTTTAATATAAACCATAGTATTCGTTTTTTGAAAACATCGAAATCATTTAACACATATGAATCACCCCAAAACAATTGAAAACAGTAAAATAGGGGAACTATGTACTCACATAGTTACCACAAAACATGTAAAAAGAGGGGATCTATATACTCACTTTGAATTGCAAAGTATCCTTGATTAAAGTGAACTAACAAAGCTCGGGCAAACCAAGGAAATCAAGTGGCACCTAGTAATCGGATAGCTAAGTTAATAAATCGGCACCTAAATCGGAAGATCGGGTAGAATGAGGTCTCGTAAACCAAATGAGTATTGGAACTCATGTGATATGGTTTAACAAAGCCTACATTCTAAATTGGAACCTATCCTAAGTGCTTACGACCCGTTAAGGTAGTCTACGCTACTTTAACGTGTCGTTTGCGCAAAAAGCGCATTCGAGACGCCTAACTAGTCCTATGACATGTATTATATGCCCTAACATGTTTAAATATGTTGCATAATCAGTTTAAGTGACAAAAATTAAGTTACATATGCTTAAAATCAAATTATGCATGAAAAGGGCATTTTGGTCATTTACCTAAGGCATATAAACTACCTATCATACAACTAATTAAACTAAGTGACCATAAGGTATAACCTCGGAAGGTTATTCCCTATACAACTATGGTCACAAAATATGCTTAGTCGGATCCTAACGTTCGACCAAACGGGTCGGGTTTGAAAGTCTAAGCGGTTGTTTAGACCGCTTGACTTACGACCCTAAACAAGCACTAGACTAAAAGTGACGAGTTAAACATGTTAAAACATGTTTAACTAAGTTAGAAAACAGTTTTGATATCAAAACAAAGTGTTTTGATACCCTAAAATAGCTTCGTCACAAAATGCGCATAATCGACATTTTGACCGAAACTTTGACTCGTCACTTCGATTAATCGACGTGGTAATCAGTAGGTATGGTCACAAGGGACTATAACCATCGTGATTACGCTCACGTTGCAAAGTTCAATTGAACTTTGACTTGACCAAATCATGGTCAAAGCAGAAAGTCAAACACTATTTGACTTTCATGCTTGAAAAACATAAATAAGCATGAAAGAAGCTTACAAAGGGTCCAAGCTAGGAAGAATTGAACTAAAATACTCAGGTATGAAGCCTTCAACAAGTGAGAGCTTCAACTTAGAGCAGATTAGATCAATTTGAGCAAGGAACAAGACTGAAACCCATGACTATTTATTGGAAATCTTGAATCTCTAGGATGATTACATGTGTTTTTGCAAGGATCAAAGCATGATCTTGGCCATACACATGTGGCCCATAGTTTCTAATACAAGGGGAGCACAAAAACAAGTCCATAGTATGCTAAATCAGTGGTTAAAATCAGTGGAAACAGGTTGTTTGAACAGATTCAATGTTTCTGTCTGATGAGTCTGTCGCGCCCCGCGTAATATGCAACCTGGGCTTACGCGCCCCGCGACCAACTTTACAGAATTGTCAAAAATAGTCCCTGCAAGCACAAAACTCAATTTTTGATGCTTTTAAGCCCCGTTAACCCCATTTAAAGGCTCTACAATGAAGTTAAAGTATAGGGAACATAAAATATGCTTGAAAACATCTCAGATGTCGGTTCGTTTGGTCGTACGGTCACGTTATTCGGTTAATTACGACGAAAACTCGAACGGATGCGAAAACGATCCAAATTACACGACGCATGGTATTTTTGCATTCCAATCAATAAAATAAAATGTTTTAATGATTAAAAAAATTTTTGGATGCCCGGATATGTTCAGAACGTAAGATATGCGCGTAAATGCAAACTTATGCACTTTTTGACGCTTTTAGTCCCTATTGATCAAATAAGCACTTTTTCGCATACCGAACCCCTCAAAGCCTATTTCTAAGCTTTGTAAAGGATATTTAAAGTATGTTTAGCTTATGATCAAGTTCCAGATGTTCGTTGCCATACGAATCAGCATATTTTCGCAGTTTGTCGCAAATAGTCCCTACGATCGAATAAACTTGTTTTCGGCACACCAAACCCTTGAAAACTTATTTCTAAGTTATGTAAAGATTATATAAGGTATGTTAAGCCTATGTCACTATTCCGGAGTGTTTTTCGCGTTAAACTGATTACGTTTACGCATCAGTTTGCGTATAACTTTCCAGAAAGCGATTTAAAGCTTGAAATCGAACTAGAATCAAAACGTAAAATCGTCAAACACAAATACACAAATATTGACACCAAAGCACATTGTTTTATTGATAATTGATATTGTTTTACATCGTTCATCATTTACAGAGCACAAATGTCACATCATTCTCATCCTACTTAGGCAAAATAAACTTTTTATTTGATGTTACCCCTATATATATATATATATATACACACACATGTATATAGGGTCAGGATTTAGAGAAAACAGTGAAAAGTGTGAGAACGGAGAGAACAGTCATGGATCGTCAGATCAAAACAATCTATGGACTAGATGACACGGTGGCGTTTTCGTAAATAACATCACTCTTATTAGTGTGGCGCCCTTCGTTAAGGGTAAAAAAGTCTTTTGACTTCTCTACACAAAACGCCAAACTCATGAATAAAACACCATTAGAAATCCTGCCTTAACCTACATAGCACACATCATCCTAATCTAAACGCCATTAGATATAAAACGCCAAACTTTGTTTTTAAACGATAAAGCTGAACAAACAGTAACTGAAACGATGGGACTTGATTACTAGCATTTATTATAATAAAATCTTGCCTAAAACAACCGCCAAAAACAACCGCCAAAAACATCCTATATATACAACATCTCAGACATTCCATTAAACACAGCAAACCCAAAACGCCATATTTAATATATACCATTCATCTTAGAAATGCCAAAAAACCAAAACATCGAAGATTCCTAAAACAAAACGTTTCTTTGAAATTCAGTTTGGTTGTCGGTAAGGTTTCGCTCAATGTGATGGACAAAATCCTTAAGTGAGGATATTGTCCATCTCATTGAGTAAAATCTTATTGACTTTATCCTCAACTTCCATCCAATTTATAAACGCCAAAACATACAAAAACGTCATTTCTTGGAGATTCGGTTTTGTTCTCAATAAAGTTTAGCTGTATGGGGTGGACAACATTGTTAGACATCTTTTTTCACTGAGGATTAACAATGTTGTCCATCTCATATAGCAAAACATTATTGAGTTTAGCATGACCAAATGTAGAGGTTTAAGTTACTTTTATTTAGTGGCATTCTTTTTCTCGGTAAAACGCCAAAAAGTTAAAAAAATCAAACATCGGTCCTTGGATATTCATTATTGTTCTACGCGAAGTTTCGCCGAATGGATTGTTAGCTGAGGGGTGTAACTCAATAACATTTTGCTGCATGAGATGGACAAATCTTAAAAAAAAAAGAGGCTGATGTCAGACTTTGTTGTTCCACGCGACGACAAAAAAACTACATCAAAAACAAAAAAACAAAATGAATCATACGAAAGTCGAAGCAACCAGTGAAGATGTTTCAAAAGAAGAAAGAGACTGGTGACAATGAAGATTTGGAAGATCAATTATTTCTATTTTTTTATTTTCTTTTTCAGTTGATTGTTATATAATAACAACGCCATATATAATAAAAACGCCACACAGACAAATGCTTGTGAAAACGCCATCATGCCATAAAACGCCCCAAAACTCCCAAACTATAATAAAATTACTTTGGAGAAGTATTATAAAAAAAACTCAAAAAAAAGTATAAAAAACAAGGTATAAGCGAATAGAACAAAGTGCCATCTTTATATAAAACCTCATTAAAAATACCAAACGCCAAAATCTCGAAAAGGTAACTAGAAACAGTAACTACAAAACAGTAAACTCAAGCGACGGAAACTTTATTATTAACAACATTTATTATATTAAAATATAAAACGCCAAACTTGATAGATGGGACGTGTTACAGACTTCAGAGATAAAGCTTATCAAAAACAGTAATTACAAACAGTAACTGAAACGACGAATATTTTATTATAATAATACCCCGCCTAAACTATGCGCCAAAGACATCCTATAAAATGATACCTCTCAGCAACTTCTATTTGATCACACAAAAAAAAAAACGCCAATGTTCCTAAATACCACTCACTGTAAAACGCCAAAAATTTAAAAAGAATCAAAGATGGCTAACAGGCTTTCTTGGATATTCAGTATTGTTCTGCGGGAAGTTTCACTGAATGGATTGTTAGGTGAGGGGAGTAACTCAGTAAGATTTTGCTGCATGAGATGGACAAATTTTCAAGAAAAAGATACTGATGACAGTCATATGTCATTTTGTGTTCTTTGTTCTTGAAGAAGGCTTGGATGAGGAAAAGAGATCAATGACACTGAAGAGTGAGATGATTATAAAGATTAAGATAAAGTTAAAGAGAAAAACGAAAAACCCACCCACACGTCATCGATCTATGTCCCCAATATCCACAAAAGCCACTTCAACAAACGAACAAACAAATAATCAGACCGATGGGTTTGTTAAGTTTTACATAAAACGCCATATATTTGGTGATCATTCTTGTAGTATTAAAGAAGAGAGAGACTGATGACAGTGGAGATTGTGAAGAGAGATCCGATTAGGATTTTTAATTTATTTTTTTCGCTTCTATTTTTTTTCCCTGTTGTTGAAATATAATATTCCGCTTGTAAAACGCCAAAAATATATAAACAATAATAGAACAAATAGGCCATATTGTCTAAAACGCCATTGAATATAAACGCCACTGAATCTAAGAACAAACAATGGGCCATCATCCTAAAAAGTCCTGGCCATACTTAGTATGGATGAAGCCATTCAGAGAGATATTCTGGCCCTTGGGGTTCCAATGGCCGACGATTTGGAAACGCCATAAACGGCAAAATATTAATAAAATGAAACCATTAAAACGCCAGGTAATTATTGAATTTGGTTAACACCAAAAAATCTTAAACGCCAAAAATGAAGCAGTATTGTGACACCGAATTGGAAAAAGCGGAAGATAAAATGAAAAAAAAGCCCCTACGCCCTAATTATATCGCGCGCCACGTGTTAGGCTAGGATATGTTCTCACCATTCTCACACTTTAGGACGTTTCTCCTGATCTCGTACCTATATATATATATATATATATATATATATATATATATATATATATATATAGAAACAGGATCAGGAGAGAACGCCTAAAAGTGTGAGAACGGTGAGAACGATTCTCAGCCACAAGATCTTAGTGGTTTGTGGCTAAGATTGATGCGGTGGCATTTTTGTAAATAATAGGGGTCTTGGAACTACCATTAGGGGTAAAATAGGAAGATCCAAACAAAGATGCACATGCTAATCACATGCTATTTCCCTCCATGATATTTAAACGACAATAACTTTTTTATACGTGATTATTTTTCGAAAAAAATTACACCATAAAACTCAGCATTTTTTTATCTTTCCAACGAGTATACTATTGATATACTTTTCGAAAAAAAATTAACTGGGTTTTATGGCGTTTTTCTGAACTGGGTGTTTTATGGCGTTTTAGACTAGGTATTTTCATGGCGTTTTTCTGAACTAGTTGTTTTTATGGCGTTTTAACTATGTATTTTCATGGCGTTTTTCTGAACTGAGTGTTTTATGGTGTTTTCAACTGAGTTTTTTCATGGCGTTTTTCTGAACCGGGTGTTTTATCGCATTTTTACAGTACAAATTATGATTTTTCTAAGCTCAAAAAATATTAATTTAGGCTTATGGCTCAAAAAAATTGTTTTTTTGAGATGTTGTAAATTAGAGCTCAAAAAAATTTATGGCGTACTGGGAGGTGGCTAAAAAAAATGGTTTTTTTGAGCTGTTGTAATTTATAGCTCAAAAAAATAGTTTTTTTTATGGCGTTTTAACTGGGCTGGCTCAAAAAAATAGTTTTTTTGAACTGTTGTAATTTATAGCTCAAAAAAATAGTTTTTTGTTATGCCGTTTTAAGTAGGATGGTTTTTTTGAGCTGTTGTAAATTATAGCTCAAAAAAGTAGCTTTTTTGTTATGGGTTTTGTTTTAACTAGGAGTTGGCTAAAAAAATGGTTTTTTTGAGCTGTTGTAATTTATAGCTCAAAAAAATAGTTTTTTTATAGAGAAATGGTTTTTTTGAGCTGTTGTAAATTATAGCTCAAAAAAATAATTTTTGAATGTTTTATGGCCTTCAAAAAAATGGTTTTTTTTGAGTTGTTGTAAATTATAGCTCAAAAAATAGCTTTTGAGTGTTTTATGGCGTTTATGGCGTTTTATTTGAACACCCAGTTCATGTGAGTGAGTTTTTTTGACAATATTACCTCTTAGTGTAATTTAATATCAATGCCACATGTCACCACCAAAATCGTTCTCACCGTTCTCACACTTTTCACCGTTCTCTCTAAATCCTGACCCTATATATATATATATATATATATATATATATATATATATATATATATATATATAAGAATGGATTAAAATGAGAACCACATTGCGTTGTGAGAATCGTTAGAACTAGGCCATCCAAAAGGTTTTTCCGATTTTTTTTCTCAAAAGTCATATAAAAATCACTTGTTTCAGTAAAAAAAATTTTAAAAAAATGCCGCATACCCACAATTACGTGAGGCGTAAAAAAATATTTATCTTCGTACAAAATTTACACCAGCGCGTAAAAAAACTTGTATCAGTCAAAACTACCGACTTGACAATTTGTTTTTACTTTTTTTTACTGATCTGTTTATAATATTTTCATCTACGTTTGTGCAAAAAAAAATTTGGCCCAACTCGCGCGGGAAGAAAAAGTTCTCACGGTTCTCACAACTTATGTTGGTTCTCATTTGAACCGAGCCATATATATATATATATAGGATTAGGTTCATGAGTGAACAACTTCTCTGAAAGTGAACTGAGTGAACTAATCTTGACCCTTGATCATTTTTTAGATTAAAAGGGTAAGATTGACATTAGCCAAATACTTTTAATTAAAATCCCTTAATTTTCTCCTCTCTTAACTCTCTCTCTCTCTCATTTTTAATTATTTCTCCATTATTTTAATTATAAGAGATTGAAGGGATAATGTTTTTTTAAATAAACTCTTATGTTCCTTTTAAAATTAAATATTAAACCTAATTAAATTATGTTTTTTAACATGTGTATATATAAGTCAGTATATACAAGACTTATACACTTGTGTATTATTACATCTTGTGTCCACATGTCGGTATAAACCAGATTTATACACTTGTGTATTATTCAAGTACATATGTGTATACAGGTCGGTATATACCAGACGTATACACCTGTGTATTATTTAAGTACATAGTGTATACATGTCGATATATACCAGAGGCAGACTTATACACTTGTGTAATACTACATATTGTTTCCACTATACATCTTTTCATTAAACATTGATCTAATACATATATGTATAGAGAATGTATTTAAATATTTTTAATCGTGTTCTAGATGCAACAATATTTGATAATGTTTGTATTTTTTTTAAATTATCAAATATTAAGTTAGGTAATATGTGAGAGAAAAAAATATAGAGAATGTAATTAAATATTCTTTTAATTGGAAAGAGAAATCAGGACAGAGAAAAAAATCAATTAATTAAATGAAGATAGAAAAATACAATTATACCCTTGTGTCTATTAAAGTACATGTAAATTACAAAAGATAATTACAATCTTGCCACAAAAGAAAAAATCTAGATCTACAAAATCAATGGTCAGGATAAGTTCATTTTGTTCACAAATAAATTATTGTTCACTCATGAACCCTACCCTATATATATATATATATAGGGGATGGTTCAAATGAAAACCACTTTTATGGTGAAAACTCGAAAACTAACTAAAAAAAGCCAAAAAAACACACATTTTTTTTTCAATTTTTTTTATAAAAATCACAGGTTTTTTTATATAAAAAATATTTCAAAAAAAAAAAATTGTCGTACACATGTGTAATATTACACATGTGTAGTACACATACACATGTGTAGTATTACACATGTGCACTACAAAAAAACTTTTTTTTTTTTTGAAATTTTTTTATATATAAAAAATGGCGAAAATTGATATGCAAAAAAAAAATGGTATGTTTTTTTGGCTTTTTTAATTAATTTTCAAGTTTTCACAATAACTAGTGGTTTTCATTTGAACCTTCCCCTATATATATATATATAGGGGAAGGTTCATTTGAGAAGAAATTTAATGTGAGAAGAAAAAGAAGAAAGGGCATAATGGTAAACATTAAATAGTTTATAATTCCTCCCATTAATTATGTTATCTCACATTAATAAAGCAAAAAACATTTTATCCTACACATTTCAAAATTTATCCTACATATATCTTACACTTACCGAAATTTACCCTACGAATATCTAAATTTATCATACACATTTAAGAATTTATCCTACACATACTAAAATTTATCCTACACATGTCGAAAATTGTCCTTCACCCTAAATTATTTTATCTTGAAAGACTATATTTATAAGTGAGTTACAAATTTAATTAGTTATCTAATTAATTACAATTAGAAATTTACCTATATGCCCTTATTAATAACATTAAATACACATATTAAATGAATTGAAATGGAGCATTTCTATTGGTTTAAAACTTCTTCTTTTTATTCTTACAAAAATTTTCTTCTCATTTGAACCCTCCACTATATATATATATATATATATATATATATATATATATATATATATATATATAGAGTAGGAGTTGGGTGGAAAGTCTTTTTTTCCTAGAAAGTCTAGGAAGCAATGAGAATTGGACATGTGGCATTGAGTTATTTTAACTAAAAGGGCAACTATGTAATTTCACATTTTAATTTTATTTTTGGAATTTATTTTTCCTTAACTAACATTCCATGATTTTTGGAATCTTTGTTTTTTTCGAATTCAAATTCAAATTTGGAGGTCAATGTGTTTATCTGGAGTCAAATTCAAAATCGAATTTATTTTTTCATTAACTAAATTCAAATATGAAGTCAGTGTGTTTTAACAGCAAACATGCCAGTGTGTTTTAACAGCAAGCAGATTCTTGACGCTGTGTTTTAACAGCAAGCAGATTTATTGACATTGTGTTTTTACAGCAAGCAGGCCAGTGTGTTTTAACAGCAAACAGATTTCTTGACATTGTGTTTTAACAGCAAACAGGCTAGTGTGTTTTAACAGCAAACAGGCCAGTGTGTTTTAACAGCAAGCAGATTCTTGACGCTGTGTTTTAACAGCAAGCAGATTTATTGACATTGTGTTTTAACAGCAAGCAGGCCAGTGTGTTTTAACAGCAAGCAGATTCTTGACATTGTGTTCTTGACATTGTGTTTTAACAGCAAGCAGGCCAGTGTGTTTTAACAGCAAGTAGATTCTTGACGCTGTGTTTTAACAGCAAGCAACCCAGTGTCTTCGTCTTCAACACACTGTCATCATCAACATTAAAATGGTATCAACAGCCAGCAATGATCGATTACAATAAACACAATTTTGAAACCCTAGTTTTGAAAAATACATAAAAAAACGCACCTAGGATCGACGACGACTGATTGGAACGTTTTTTGGAACACATCGGAATATCAATCTTCTTCGTTGTTTCAATAATCTTGAATCTCTTGCCTCAAAATTACCAGAAAAAGAAGAGGCAGATGATAAAAATTCGAGTTCTAGAACACAATCAACAAGTTAAATAGCAACTAACGCTTGTATTTTTTTTTCGAATTTGTTATCTTCATCCAAGAAACTAGCGAATTTTGGTATGGATTAGGGTTTTAGGAAGTGGGTGTTTTAGAGAGAGAGAAAATCGCGTGAATGTAGGACGTGGGTTAATGTTTGACGGGTTGTTAATTGATTTAAAACACGTTGAATGACCAAAATACCCCCAATCTATTAAATCAATTAATTATTATCACACACATATTACCAAAATGCCACTAAGATGATCTCAACCCTTAAACACAACAATCGGATGGACCAGATCGCTTCCTAGACTTTCTAGGAAAAACACACTTTCCGTGCGAACCCTACTCTCTCTCTATATATATATATATATATATATATATATATATATATATATATAGGGAGGAGCTCATGCGAGAACCACCCTTATTGTGAGAACCGCGAGAACCAATGTGAACACAACCTAAAATAGCTAAAAAAACCTAACCCCCACCCCCCCCCCCCCCCAAAAAAAAAACCTAACCCCCCCCAAGCTAAATGCTAAAAACTAAAACCCCCAAAAAACCTTAAAAAAACCAAACACCCCCCCCCCCCTTCCCCCCAAAAAAACCTAAACCCCCCTCCCCCACCCCCCAAAAACCTAAACCCCCCACCCCCAAGTTAAAATGCTAAAGACTAAACCCCCAAAAAACCTAAAAAAATCTAATTTTTTTTTAACATTTTTTATGCTCAAATCGCTACTTTTAGTGGCAAAAAATTTTAAAAAAAAATTTAATTTTTTTTTTGCTTCGAAAAGTAGCGTTTTTTATATAAAAAATATTAAAAAAAAAATTTGTGTGATTTTTAGCTATTTTTAGGCATTTTTGGTTGTGTTCACATTGGTTCTCGCGGTTCTCGCAATAAGAGGTGGTTCTCGCATGATCTTCTCCCTATATATATATATATATATATATATATATATATATATATAAATATAAAAGGCCGATAAAATAAAAGCCACCCCCAGTTGTAAGAACCGCGAGAACCAATCTCCACCAAGAAGATAATGACAACCAAAAGGGTAATATAGTCATTTAATCAAAACCATCAAATCATCTCTCTCTCATCATTAAAGTCTCTTTTAAAAGTCTTTTCAATTTCTCTCTCTTCAATTTTTCTCTATTCGCATTTATCTCTCCTCTTTTTGTTACTTTATAAAAAAGTTTTTGTTAAAAAAATTTTAAAACCGTAAAAAAAGTTTTTCGTAAAAAATGTAAAAAAATTAAAAAACGAGTGTGTAAAAAAAGTTTTTTGTATAAAAGGATAAAACCGTAGAAAAGTCTTCGTATAAATTTTTGTCTTTTGCAAAAAAAGTTTTTACGAAAAAATAAATTTTTAAAAAGAGTTTTTGTAAAAAAAACAAGTTTAAAACCGTAAAAAAAGTTTTCGTAAAAAAAAACGTAAAAAAGTTTAAAAAACGCGTGTAAAAAAAGTTTATGTAAAAAAAAAAGGTTAAAACCATAAAAAAAATTCGTATAAATTTTCGTTCTTTGTTAAAAAGTTTTTGTAAAAAAAAATTGTAAAAAGTTTTTTTGTAAATTTTTTTTTGTAAAAAGAAAGTTTAAAACCATAAAAAAAGTTTCCGTAAAAAAAGTTTAAAACCGTAATTTTTTTTTTAAAAAGTGTGTAAAAAAACGGCGCGTAAATACGGGGTGTAAAAAACGGCGCGTAAAAAAAAGCACGTAAAAAACAGGCTGTAAATACAGGGCGTAAAAACGGCTCGTAAAAAACCGGGTTATAAAATGACGCGTAAATACGGGACGTGAATACGGGGGAGTAAAAAACGGCGTAAAAAACAGGCTCGTAAAAACGTTTTTTTGTAAAAAAATCCTGACAAAAATTGTTTTTTTGTAAAAAAAAATCAACGCATAACAACGAGGCATAAAAAATGGCTTGTAAAAAAAACAGGGTGATAAAACGACGGGTAAATAAGGGGCATGAATACGGGGCGTAAAAACGGCGCGTAAAACCGTGCATAAAAAACGGCGTGTAAAAAACCGGTTGCAAAAACGGCGCGTAAAAACAGGGCATAAAAAACGGTGCGTAAAAACGGCGCGTTAAAAAAAAGACGCGTAAAACCTGACGTAAAAAACGGCGTGTGAAAAAGCCGGGCTTAAAAATGGCCTGAAAAAACGGCATGCAAAAAATTGTTTTTGTTTAAAAATCTGGATCTAAAATGGTTTTTAATAAAAATAATTCTGTTTTAAAAAACAAGTAATATAATAATACAAAAAAAGTAATAAAAAACAATAATGACAAAAAGATAAAAAATAGTAAATTTACTAAACTACCCTTTTGTATTAAAATATTAAAAACATAATAAGACAAAAAGTATTTAGTATTAGTTTTAGTTACTTTTAATTTCATCCATCCATCTTAAAAATCTAATGGTTGAAAAGTGGTTCTCTCGGTTCTTACAACTGAGGGTGGTTTTCATTTTAGCGGCCTATATATATATAAGGGAGCGCTAAAATGAAAACCACCTCCAGTTGTAAAAACTATGAGAACCACTTTCTAGCCCTTTGATAAAAAAGATGGATGGTTGAGATGATCTGAATATTAAATAATTTTTGAAATGTTTTGTCTCTTTTGCTTTTGAATTTTTTATTAAGAAAATGGTATTTTGGTAAAAGCATTTGGTGAGCCAGTAGTCACTTCGTCTGTTGAATTCAGTGTGCATGTCCAATCTTCATTAAAACTTCTCCATTCTCTATGTCAATGCCATTCTTTCTCCCTAAATCAAAACACCCAACACACAAAACCTAGATTTCTCTCTGCTAGTAGTCACCCTCTTAGGACTCCGGTGACGATTATCCCCGAGGACGATTTGGAGAGTCCGGCGACCCTGTTTTTCAAGATTTTGTATCCGGTGGTGAAGCACAGGGAATCGTGGTTCGTCGTTTTACAAGATTTTGTATCCGACGTTTCTCAATCGAGCAAAATAGAAAGGTTGGTTCCCTTTTCCTCCTAACTGTGAAAAATGTAATCGCTTTTTTTTCAGGGCTCCTTTACCTCTTATTCTTTTTTACATTTCTGTGGTGTGTGTCCCTTTGGTTAAGATTGTCCGTTGAATCGGAGATTGGCAACTTTTGTTGGGGATTAGAGTTTTTTCATTGGGCTTTAGAGTGTTAGGAAAGTAGGTTCAATCTATGCGTAGCCGGAATTCGTCTGTTGGGCGGTTAGGGTTTTTAGGTTTGGAGGTGATTGTGGGTTTTGTGGTTAGGTTTGGAGGTGATTTTGGGTTTTGTGGTTAGTCAATCTATACGTAGCCGGAATTCATCTGTTTGGGGTTTTTTTTTTTTTTTTGTTAATTTTTGTTAGCAGGGGTTGAGAGCAAACTTACGTAATGGGGGGTTCTTTGTGTTGACGTCTGTGTTGTATTAATAATTTATTTTTTTATTATCGCAGGAATCGCTGAAAAATGGTTGCGGCAACGCGAAGCTCGAGCCGGACCAAGGCGAAGACAGAAGAAGAAAGAGGGGTTATATCCATTAGTTCGGGTAACACATAATTGTTTTTTTTTTACTTAACTTCTGTAGCGAATGGTTTTTTGGCACCGATTGTCTAAACTACTTTTGAATGTTAATATTTTTTTTCCGCTGTATACGTGTAGGTACGAGGTCTAGGCCTCAACGTAGTGGTAAGGTGTCTTGTCTTATCTTTGACTCGAGTGACGAAGCTGATCCCCCCCCCCCCACGGAAGAGTATAAAAGGCCCTACTAAGAAACGGAAGCAGCCTGAGTTGGGTGGTTCACCAACGAAAAGGCACAAGAAACAGAAACCTGCAGTTCAGAGATCGCTTCCAGCGTTGAACACACGTTCTTCGCCGAAGCAATTATTCCTTGCGATGATGGGGTTATCTGATCACCAGAAAGAGGCTATCAACCAAATGGGATTTGGGGGGTTGATAGGGTTTTGTGTCAATGGGGTTCCTGAGAAACTAGCCTACCATGTCGTGGACAATTTTGATGCCCACTCAATGACGTTAAACCTAGGCAAAAGCGGCTTGTTGGTGGATGGCGGGGTGATTAGCAAGTTGTTGGGGATACGTGACCTAGGTTCGAGTTTCGCCGATGTTGAGGAAGCGAGGACGCTACACCCATCGTTGAAGGAGTGGCGTGCACGTTTCCCACCGACCAGCTACATAGTCCCTTCGCTGATCTCGTCAGCGATTCAAGACGACAAGTATTCTGACATGGCGCATTTCCGTATCGATTTTGCTTTGCTTTTCCTAACGACGATGGCCAGCTCACAGCAGAACAGGTACGTAAAAGACAAGGTTTTGAAGCGTTTGACTAAGGATACGAGGTACGAAGATTTCAATTGGTGTTCTTTCATCGTAGACTGTTTGAGAAAATGTAAGAAAAAGTGGAGGCCATTGGACCCAAAATGTTGCTGGGCGGGGCCTTTGACCATCCTGACGGTGAGCATGTGTTTGGTTGTTGTATTTTTATTAGTTTTTTATTACTAATTTTTTATTCTGCTTTATTTTATTTTGATTTTATTTTTTACCTGCAGTTGCTGTATGTAGACTGCACGCGCAGCCATCCTGCAACACTGGCAATGGGATCCGAGCCATTTATTACTGGACGAAGGAGCTTTTGACGCGTAGACAAGATTACGAGATTTCAAATGGAGGGTTCGGTCGTGGTCAGAGGAAACCCCTAAGCGAGGGTATATCCGGTGAACAGGTATAAGCATATTTAAAATTTGTAAACTGATTTTTCCATGTTTTGTTTTTTATTTTTTTTGGTTGGTGTACACATATAGGCTAATCGTGTCTTTTCTTTTTCACTAGAGAATTACCTCGTGTGCCGCCGCGAAGAATGCCGAGGGTACGTCTAGAGAGACGAGCTGCCTGGATAAATGGGTCGATGACTTAGCCGTTCTAAGCTCAAGAATAGAGCAGGCTTTAAGAGATCGGTTGGCTGTGGAGCCGGATAACGAGGACCACAGGAGGGTGAGACGAAGATACATCGAAGTGTTAGATGTGTTACCATGTTTGCCGGCTGAAGGATTAGAGAGTATCGAGGAGGGCGAAATGCTGAAAAGAACGATCGGGGGTTCTTCGAGCCGCCGTTTTACGCCACGCAAAGGGCACGTGTATTTTATACCAATTTTTGGTTTAATAACTGTCTCGGGGGGTGGGGGTGGGGCAAATTATGTTGGGGGACGTGAGGAACTGGCGAAGGATGTTACAGATCCAGCTTCTGATTCTGGCGAGGAAGAGGAGGAAGTTGATTTGAACTTGTTGATTTCTGGTATCGCTGATGTAACACCTGTGCCTCCACGGCCATCAAACAAATATCAAACCAATGAAATATTATATTTCATACTTGGGATTTGTAAAAATATGTGTATCATTTGCACATATCAATTCTTGTTCAATTTCAAACTCTAAATCGCTTTCTGGAAGGTTATACGCGCACCGATGCGTAAATATAACCAGTTTAATGCAACAAACACTCCGGAATAGTGACATAGGCTTAACATACCTTAAATAACCTTTACATAACTTAGAAATAAGTTTTGAAGGCTTTGGTATGGCAAAATCAAGTTAAATCGCTTACAGGGACTAAAGTTGACAAACTGCGAAAGTATGCCAATTTGAACTGTAACAGACATTCCGGAACATGACCATAAGTTAAACATACCATAAATATCCTTTACATAGCTTAGAAATAAGCTTTGAGGTGTTCGGTGTGCTAAAATAAACTTTTGTGTCATTCAGGGACTAAAAGTGTCAAAAAGTGCACAAGTTTGCATTTTCGCGCATAACTTACGTTCTGAATACATCCGGACATCCAAAAATTTATGTAAGCATGACTATATTATGCTTTAGTGTTTGGCTTAAGAAAAATCCATTCGTCGCGTCATTTGGATCGTTTTTCGCGCTTATGCGCATTCCGTCGTAATTAGCCGAACAACGCAACTGTACGGCTAAACGAACCGACATCCGAGATATTTTTGAGAACATTTTAAGTTCCCTTTACTTTAACTTCATTTTAGAGCTTTGAAATGGGGTTAACGGGCCTTAAACGCGTCGGAAAAGGCCTTATTACACTACAGGGACCAAATCTGCCATTTTTGAAACTTTCTGTGAAGAAACATTGAATCTGGTCTATACCACCTTTGCACATGGTTTTGGGCAATACTAGGGGCTGTTTTTATGTGCACATGGTTTTGGGAAATACCATGGGCTCACATGGTTTTGTAAAACCATTATCTTGAGGTGTAAGGCCAAGATCAAAGCACGGTTTCCAAGAAACGATCTTAACGGTGGACCTTTTACTATAAATACCCCACCCCCCATGCTTCATAATCACTAGAATTTTGATCTTAGAAACTCTAAGTTGAAACCATTGTTTCATACCTGAGATTCTCGGATCGAAATTAGCATTCGGGGACCCTTCGTAAGTATTCTTTCGTTCTTTTATTGCTTTTCGAGTCTTTCGAGTCTGAAAGTCAAACTTTGTTTGACTTTCTACATTGACCAGTTATGGTCAATGCGAAGTTCGTTTGAACTTCGCAACGTGAGTGTAATCACGTTGGTTATAGTCCCTTGGGACTATGCCTACTGATTACCACGTTGTCTAGGGTCGTAGGGTAAGCGATCTAATAAATCGCTTATACCTCGAACCCGACCCATTTGGTCGATCATTAGGATCCGACCAAATACATTAGGTGACCATAGTAGGTAGGGAATAACCTTCCGAGGTTATACCCTATGGTCACATCGTTTGAGTAGTTGTATGATAGGTAGTTTATATGCCTTAGGTAAATTACCAGAATACCCTTTTCATGTATAATTGGTAATTAAGCATATGTAACCTAAACCTTTGTCACATAACTGATTATGTAACATGTTTAGGCATATTCTACTTGTCATAGGACTAGTTAGGCGGTCCGAACGCGTTTCACGCACACGACGCGTTAAAGTAGCATAAGCTACCTTAATGGGTCGCGATGGGTCGAAAGCACTTAGGTTTGGGTTCATTGTAGTATGTAGGCCTTGTTAAACCATATCATATGAGTTCCAACACTCATTTGGTTTACCAAGCCTCATCCTATCCGATCTCCCGATTTAAGTCCGGTTTATTTATATAGTTTTAGATTGCCGACTGATTCCGTGCTCTCTCTAGCTTTGTTTGGTTGTTGTTCAAGACCTCCAAGCATTCTCAGGCGAGTACATTTTTCCCCTATTTTACTGCTTTCAATTGTTTTGGGGTGACTCATATGTGCTAAATGTTTTCGATGTTATAACGATGGTTTCAAAAACGATTAAGACGATTTATACAAAACTAATAACGATTTCATAAAGTGAACAAACTTGTTGGTTGTAGTTACATAACAAATGACATTCATTAGCAATGATCAAGCCGACCAGTATTAGGTTATGGTACCATAGGATCTGACAAATCCCGTTAGTTACTACACCCGTAGTTATGTGTGGGTGTTGTGGGTAGCGACTGAATCTGTAATTGTTAATTTACTCTTTGGTAAGGGTTTATTAATGCGAGATGTTAATTTACTCTTTGGTAAGGGTTTATTAATGCGAGATGTTAATCTATCCTTTGGTAAGGGTTTATTAATGCGAATTATTAATCTATCCTTTGGTAAGGGTTTATTAATGCGAGTCAAGAAGGTTTGAATGTTATTAGCGAGACGACCATTTAAGTAGTTTCACGACCTAAAACGAATTTAACGATTGGGTAAACAATTGGTTTTCACACGATGTTTTAACGATTGGGTAAACGATTGGCTTCAAAGTGATATACGATTGGGTTTTGGTTATACATATTACATGATTTACATTGGGCATGAACATTACTTTGGTGGTTTGGTTTGACTAAGTGATTAAGTAACAATGCGTGTGGAATATGATACAAGCATGGTGGATACGCCGCTGGTACTTCCTATATATAAGTGTTTGTATGGTATTACATATTGTAGCGTTATTTGAATCATTTCAGTTTGAGACATAGAACATTTTATACAAGTAACATACTTTTCACAAGACATTTATTTACAAACAACTTATCTTATATAAACTCATTTTACATGGTTATTCATTTAATCATGCATTATTCTCTTATTATACATATCACCTGAACTTATTATTTTTCAAATGATTTACAAAGACAAAGCAAATTACAAGGTTCATGACTAAACATTTTCTTAAAACAGAAGTCATGAATCTTATTTTCACAAAACCTATGTACTCGCCAGCATTTCTTTGCTGACCTCGTTTTCACATATGTTTCAGGTATTGTTGAATGATATCGATTGATAAGATGCATGCTCACATAGGACTGGACAAGGCCTTAGTGACTCAATAACAATGATAGACTATGTTTAATTTGTGTATTTAGATTTCCAGACGATGTAATTATTCAATGTTTAATAAAACGAAACACTTTTGATATCCATGGTTATGAAACATTAATTCTGTTGCAACACTCCCTGACGTTTCCGCCGCGATTTGTTGTTTTACGCGGTCGGGGTGTGACAGAAAGATGGTATCAGAGCCAATGGTTATAGGGAATTAGGTTATTAGTAATGCTTTGACCTAGTCTATAACCTTCTTAGGACCCTAACGCGAGTTTACTTGCGTTTAGTCATAAAACAATACCGTCACCTATCCTTAGGCGACGACCACAACAAGAACATAAATTTCAAAACCGCTTTGAAAACTAATCATCTGTTCTAGGATGATTGATTTCTAGGTTTTGAACCCTCTATTGTAAGGTTTTGAACTCTCTATTTTATGGTTTTGAACCCCTTTGAGTTTTCAAAACTTCGTCAAGGTTTTGGGTTTTAAATAATGTGAACACGTGCAAACTGGAAGGGTGAATGCCTGTATTCTGGGTTTTCTGTCTAGGCAAGCACTTCGTATACATCTCATCAGACGCGAGACCAGTTGTGCTTACCTGGGAATTCTTGGGATGAGTGTTCACTTATAGGCGAGCATGTCTTCGCGATACATTATTTTTGACCCATTTACTTTGATCAGTCACCGTCTCATTTGTTTGCCTTAGGTAACAAACAAATGATCGCAATCTTCATGCGTTATCATTCTGTTTTGATTGTCCAATAATCTTTCACCTGTTTCTCCCTATGCCTTTCTTTTTCTTCAAGAATGTCTCTTCATCACGATGATGCCCAGATATCTGAGCAAGCAGCCAAAATTCGCTCAGCGAATAGGCGAAGTAGTCCTGAAGACTGTTGAATTAGCTACTGCCATGTATCATCTCCAGGATGAAGCCACTCAAGAGTCACCAAGGCAGGCAGGACCTAGTCAGGCGACAACACCATCAGCCAATAAACCAATCGAGGAATCAAAGACCATGGATGAACGATCCCCTAAGAAGTCAAAGAAGCGAAAGGCTTCTCAGAACTTCGCCATGATCGCTCACAATGGTAAAGCAGTCCCCAACCAACCAGCTTAACCCCCTGCTAGGTGTGTATGGCTTTTCCTATGATACCTACATCAAGGAACTATGTACCTTACAAACTACTCTTGTGATTTCTCTCTTTCAAATGATTGCTCATGATTCCCTCAAAAATTTTAAGTACTCGTTTCACTCTAAGAAACAAAGTACAGAAAATTAAGTGACATTATAAGTAATCGTGCTTTTCGCACATCTGTGCCTTTAAATCCTTGGTTAGATAACTAAGGGTATTTTCAAATCTCATACCCATTCCGTTTTGATTTTTTTCAACATATACAGTACAAGTATTTCAAAACAATCTTCATGATCTCAAAACATTTCATATAGTTTGAAAACAATTTTTTTCTAGATGCATTGTCTATGTTATTTCAAAAACATTGACCATGTTATCAAAACCAACCTTCCTAATTTCAAAATATTTCATATAGTCTGAAGACAATATTAACACAATACATTTTATTATCAAGTGCATGATTTCGAAAAGCATCATTCATGTCTTTCAAAAACCTTATACACAATTTCAAAATTCATCTCGCATGATTTTAAAACATTTTTGTAAATATATCTATCTAATACACCTACTTTATGATTTCAAAAGTATTATATATAAGGTTTCAAAAACGTTAAACACATTTTTCTTAAAAGAACCCCATGCATAGTTTTCAAAAATACTTTCCTCATACATTGACTTAACCTTCAAAATTCTGCTTCATATGTCGCCTTGACATATCAAGCATCTCAACTTCATAAGCATTTTACATCATGTTTTGACCTAAGCACATCCAGTGCAAGGTTTCAAAACATCTTCAACTTCAAAAATTCATATGGGATCTTTTTATCTTCACAATTAGATCCTTGTGGATGATTATCATTCAAATCAGAGTCCTTAATTGGATTCCTTATGTACCTTAATTCGAACATTTAGGTTCCTAATAATCGAAATCGAATTTTCTTTTTTGAATCTTTCTATCTTTATAGTTGGATTATTGATAACGTTTAAAGTACCAAATGAAATCCACGGAATGGATTCCTAGTGTGCTTTAAATGCATGTACGCAATTTACAAGACAAATTAACGAACAATTTTGTGGTTATATGATATGTGTTCTCCTCTATGTTTTTGTGTGTTACGATTTTTCAAATCCTCATAGAATCTTTCATATCTTCATATGAGGGATTCATAGTAGGATATTCAAAAAGTACTACCTTAGATCCTTATGGGCTTCTACGTAGTAGTTAAGACCCTTGGGTTATATAGTACCATTCCATGATTCGATGAGAGACCCTTGAGTGGTCTAGTCTAAAAGATTGATTCACAATTTGGTTAAAGAACGACATCTAGTGATGTAGCTGAACAGACTCCTTGATAGTCTATTTAGATCATTTATTGATTTAATTAAAAGGACTCTATGGCGGTCTAGTTACACTCATCACAGGTTTGTTCATATGGTTTTACCCTACACATTATAAAATAGACTGTGTGAACTGTGCAAGGAATTGTCTAATTATGGACGCGTACATAATTATGAAATTTAGTGCACAGAAACCCAGTAAGGTTTACTATGTGTAAGAACCGATAGTGACAACAATAATAAAATGATAACAATGTAATGGAGGCACGGTGGACGCACCAATGATGCTTCATATACTTGTATATAAGTATCCCTCTTACATTGCAAGCATGATGTTATTAAAGTTACTAGAAGTTCAGAACCCTAACCAATGTTGTTCGGTCTTTTCAACTTCATGTTTTAAACTCTCACAAGTTTCCTCTAAATAAATTTCGGGACGAAATTTCCTAAAGTAGGGGAGACTGTAACACCTGTGCCTCCACGGCCATTAAACAAATACCAAACCAATGAAATATTATATTTCATACTTGGGATTTGTAAAAATATGTGTATCATTTGCACATATCAATTCTTGTTCAATTTCAAACTCTAAATCGCTTTCTGGAAGGTTATACGCGCACCGATGCGTAAATATAACCAGTTTAATGCAACAAACACTCCGGAATAGTGACATAGGCTTAACATACCTTAAATAACCTTTACATAACTTAGAAATAAGTTTTGAAGGCTTTGGTATGGCAAAATCAAGTTAAATCGCTTACAGGGACTAAAGTTGACAAACTGCGAAAGTATGCCAATTTGAACTGTAACAGACATTCCGGAACATGACCATAAGTTAAACATACCATAAATATCCTTTACATAGCTTAGAAATAAGCTTTGAGGTGTTCGGTGTGCTAAAATAAACTTTTGTGTCATTCAGGGACTAAAAGTGTCAAAAAGTGCACAAGTTTGCATTTTCGCGCATAACTTACGTTCTGAATACATCCGGACATCCAAAAATTTATGTAAGCATGACTATATTATGCTTTAGTGTTTGGCTTAAGAAAAATCCATTCGTCGCGTCATTTGGATCGTTTTTCGCGCTTATGCGCATTCCGTCGTAATTAGCCGAACAACGCAACTGTACGGCTAAACGAACCGACATCCGAGATATTTTTGAGAACATTTTAAGTTCCCTTTACTTTAACTTCATTTTAGAGCTTTGAAATGGGGTTAACGGGCCTTAAACGCGTCGGAAAAGGCCTTATTACACTACAGGGACCAAATCTGCCATTTTTGAAACTTTCTGTGAAGAAACATTGAATCTGGTCTATACCACCTTTGCACATGGTTTTGGGCAATACTAGGGGCTGTTTTTATGTGCACATGGTTTTGGGAAATACCATGGGCTCACATGGTTTTGTAAAACCATTATCTTGAGGTGTAAGGCCAAGATCAAAGCATGGTTTCCAAGAAACGATCTTAACGGTGGACCTTTTACTATAAATACCCCACCCCCCATGCTTCATAATCACTAGAATTTTGATCTTAGAAACTCTAAGTTGAAACCATTGTTTCATACCTGAGATTCTCGGATCGAAATTAGCATTCGGGGACCCTTCGTAAGTATTCTTTCGTTCTTTTATTGCTTTTCGAGTCTTTCGAGTCTGAAAGTCAAACTTTGTTTGACTTTCTACATTGACCAGTTATGGTCAATGCGAAGTTCGTTTGAACTTCGCAACGTGAGTGTAATCACGTTGGTTATAGTCCCTTGGGACTATGCCTACTGATTACCACGTTGTCTAGGGTCGTAGGGTAAGCGATCTAATAAATCGCTTATACCTCGAACCCGACCCATTTGGTCGATCATTAGGATCCGACCAAATACATTAGGTGACCATAGTAGGTAGGGAATAACCTTCCGAGGTTATACCCTATGATCACATCGTTTGAGTAGTTGTATGATAGGTAGTTTATATGCCTTAGGTAAATTACCAGAATACCCTTTTCATGTATAATTGGTAATTAAGCATATGTAACCTAAACCTTTGTCACATAACTGATTATGTAACATGTTTAGGCATATTCTACTTGTCATAGGACTAGTTAGGCGGTCCGAACGCGTTTCACGCACACGACGCGTTAAAGTAGCATAAGCTACCTTAATGGGTCGCGATGGGTCGAAAGCACTTAGGTTTGGGTTCATTGTAGTATGTAGGCCTTGTTAAACCATATCATATGAGTTCCAACACTCATTTGGTTTACCAAGCCTCATCCTATCCGATCTCCCGATTTAAGTCCGGTTTATTTATATAGTTTTAGATTGCCGACTGATTCCGTGCTCTCTCTAGCTTTGTTTGGTTGTTGTTCAAGACCTCCAAGCATTCTCAGGCGAGTACATTTTTCCCCTATTTTACTGCTTTCAATTGTTTTGGGGTGACTCATATGTGCTAAATGTTTTCGATGTTATAACGATGGTTTCAAAAACGATTAAGACGATTTATACAAAACTAATAACGATTTCATAAAGTGAACAAACTTGTTGGTTGTAGTTACATAACAAATGACATTCATTAGCAATGATCAAGCCGACCAGTATTAGGTTATGGTACCATAGGATCTGACAAATCCCGTTAGTTACTACACCCGTAGTTATGTGTGGGTGTTGTGGGTAGCGACTGAATCTGTAATTGTTAATTTACTCTTTGGTAAGGGTTTATTAATGCGAGATGTTAATTTACTCTTTGGTAAGGGTTATTAATGCGAGATGTTAATCTATCCTTTGGTAAGGGTTTATTAATGCGAATTATTAATCTATCCTTTGGTAAGGGTTTATTAATGCGAGTCAAGAAGGTTTGAATGTTATTAGCGAGACGACCATTTAAGTAGTTTCACGACCTAAAACGAATTTAACGATTGGGTAAACAATTGGTTTTCACACGATGTTTTAACGATTGGGTAAACGATTGGCTTCAAAGTGATATACGATTGGGTTTTGGTTATACATATTACATGATTTACATTGGGCATGAACATTACTTTGGTGGTTTGGTTTGACTAAGTGATTAAGTAACAATGCGTGTGGAATATGATACAAGCATGGTGGATACGCCGCTGGTACTTCCTATATATAAGTGTTTGTATGGTATTACATATTGTAGCGTTATTTGAATCATTTCAGTTTGAGACATAGAACATTTTATACAAGTAACATACTTTTCACAAGACATTTATTTACAAACAACTTATCTTATATAAACTCATTTTACATGGTTATTCATTTAATCATGCATTATTCTCTTATTATACATATCACCTGAACTTATTATTTTTCAAATGATTTACAAAGACAAAGCAAATTACAAGGTTCATGACTAAACATTTTCTTAAAACAGAAGTCATGAATCTTATTTTCACAAAACCTATGTACTCGCCAGCATTTCTTTGCTGACCTCGTTTTCACATATGTTTCAGGTATTGTTGAATGATATCGATTGATAAGATGCATGCTCACATAGGACTGGACAAGGCCTTAGTGACTCAATAACAATGATAGACTATGTTTAATTTGTGTATTTAGATTTCCAGACGATGTAATTATTCAATGTTTAATAAAACGAAACACTTTTGATATCCATGGTTATGAAACATTAATTCTGTTGCAACACTCCCTGACGTTTCCGCCGCGATTTGTTGTTTTACGCGGTCGGGGTGTGACAGCTGAAACGGCTGAAGCTGGGGGCGGCGTCAGCCTCGGAGCCGTAAGCGTGGTCCTTGACACCATGTCAGGTAACAAAAGAAAAGCAAAAAAAATATACATGCAAACCCATTCGTTTTTTTTTCTTATGCAGTTTGTGGCTCTCCGTAAAAAATGTTTTTTTTGGTTTTCGTTTTTAGACACGAGCGGTGCTGCAGGAAGAGGTGACGTTGATGAGCGCAGTGCTTGCCTGCCGGGTGTGGACAAAGTTGGCGCGATTGCAAGAGATAACGGGGATGCTGGGGTCAAAGATGCCGACGGTCTACAAGATGTGACATGTGGTTTAGAACAGATGTCGTTTGAAGCTGAGGGTACTGTGAACTTGGGGGATAACAGCCAAGTGGAAGCCAGCGTGACGGTGGAGAAAAGAGTTGGAAGCTAGGATGTTAACAGACCATCGGACGTCGGGGAGCCAGGTACCGAAAAGGCGACATGATGGCGAGATATGTTAGGGATGGCCAACTAATATATTTTTTTTTGTTTTGGTTTAAAATTTCTTTTAACACACAGGCGACGTTGCCGGCGGGCATGAGGTGAACATCGAAATCGAGTATACGGGGACGGTGCGTGACGAGGGAGGCTACGCCGGCGACCGTGATGAAAATGTAGACCTGTCGGCTGATGTTAGCCCATCGGCGACCCCCGTGTTGCAGCAGCAGCCTACTGAGGCCCTTCGGCCAGCAGCGGTCTGTGGTCTGTATGCTCCGAGGGTTGGGATTCCTAAGCTGGCAGCCGCAGTTGGTAATCTTTTGTCATCTGGCGCAGGGGAACAAACAAATGTTACGGCAACCGAAGCAGGTATGTGGCGCCAAAAAAATATTAACCATATAAACGGTTTATAAAAATATAATATTTTTTCTCCACACACTAGGGGGTGCTCCTGAAAGTACTGATGGTGCGACGAAGGATATGGGTGATGTAACTGTCAGGTTCGGAGAAGGCGAGCCAGATGTTGATCGCCGTATGGCACCAGAAGCGGGTCCGGTGACTGTTGGACCGGTGCGAGGGTGGAAAAAGTCCCAAATTTCCGTTCGGCTTTTTGGCCGACCCCCGTCTGTTGGCACAGCGTGTTCGTCAGGCTTGCGCGGCGCAGACGTCGCCGCTGTTGAATGTTGCGAGGTGGACCAGCCAAGCGTGGGTGCGGACAGTGGTATGTATATAAAATGCCAAGACGCGTTGTATTTTTTCGTTTTTTTTTTGTTTAATAGTTTTGGGGTTGGGGTGGGGGGGGGCGGGGGTTGTCCTTAAAAAAAAACCTTCACTTTCGAGTAACCTTTTTCCATCGCCCCTGAAGATGATGTCACGGGGAAGGGCGATGTTGCGACTAGCAGCCAGCCGAGTTTTAGCTTGGGGATCTCACAGGAGGTGGCATGTGGCGCGGAACGACTGAAAAACCAACTGGTACGTACCGTCAGAGATTATTATGTTTATCGTTTTGTTTTGTTCCCTTTCTTTTTTTAACCTGTGATCCCCCCGCCACCCATAAACAGGTGTCGAGACTGACTTGGATGCTCGACCTTCGGATGGTTTGGGTGCATCGGCCACCGTATCTAGCCCTGTTAGAAGCCCTTTAAGTTTTGAGTCCTGGGTGCCCGTACGTGATGAGACTTGCAAGGCTGATGTTGCTTCGTGTAGTCACCCGAGTTTCAGTCTCGGGATCTCGCAGAAGGTGGCGCGTGGGCCGGAGCAGAACGAAAAAGTTTCTGGTACGTACAGCTCTCATTTTATTGTAAAACGGAATCGCACGCTTTTCATGCAATTATTTTTATTTTTATTTTTTTAAGATTCTTGCTTCGAAAACAAGAAAAAACGTTTGATTATGATGTTTATTATTTGGTTTATTTTTAAATTTTTTTAATTTTTTTGTGTAATACCACCCTTGGCAGCAGGTGACGTGGATGGCTCGGAAACGGGACGTTTGGTTGGTGCTGTTGCGTCGGGCAGCGAAGCTAGTCCGGTTAGAAGACATATAGGCGTCGATTTCTGGGTGCCTGTTGAAACACGTGGGCCGGTCGACAAGGAAGACGGCACGGAGCAAAATGTAGACGGTGATGACCCTAAGCCGACGGAGCCCATCCGAGCAAGACCGATACGAGCGTTCCATGAGAAGCCACGCTTGGTTAGTAGCCCGGGCGACGTTGAGTTGGATCCAAAACAAACCACGACGCAGCAAAGCTCGGCATGGCGGTTCCTATTCCGGAATAGGACCAAGGATGCGTGGTTGAGGAAAACAGTTTTTGAAATGAGTGAGAGGTAAAAAGGATAAACAACCACCATGTTAGACTGTGCGCGTGTCGCAACCGAGCCAAATCTAAAATGATTTTTTATCATTCTGTGTTTTTTTGTGTTGTCGTTTTTTCGAGTACTGACGGGTATTTTTCGTTTTGTTCTTTGCAGGGATCCATTCACAAAGGTCAATCCGGACCACGCAACAGATGAGTTTCCGTAAGTTATCCCACCGAAAAGAAATATATAAAAACCATATCGGGCGGGTATTTGTTAGCCGGTCGTGGCGCTATCAGAAAACAAATTAAGTAGGAAAAATTCAGAAAATTTACGGCTTTCTTTAACGGTTTTTGCATAAATTTTTGGCATTTTCTTGCTTCACGTAACCCGCGGAATGTTTTACTTTTTACAATTTACGTAACGATTCACGTTCTTTTTACATTTTACGTAAAAAGGGGATTGCGTTTTACATTGTTCATTTTTACATAAACTTTTTAAATTCTTTTCGTAAACTTGTACGAATTACATAAAAGTTTTTTTATGTTGTACGTATCTTTTATTAATGAGACGCTTTACGTAAAATTTGACTGTCTACGAAAAATTTTCCAGTTTACATATAAATTTTACAGTGTACGAATAATTTTACAGTCTACGAAACGTTTGTGAAAAATTTTACCTATAAATTTTACAGTGTACGACAAATTTTCCAGTTTACATATAAATTTTACAATTTGCGAAACGTTTCACGTTCTTTTTACACTTTACGTAAAAAAATGGGATTGCGTTTTACTTTGTTCATTTTACATAAACTTTTAAACTTTTTTTGCGTAAACTTGTACGTATTACGTAAAGTTTTTACGTTATACGCATCTTTTTATTAACGAAACGCTTTACGTAAAATTTGACTACGAAAAAATTTGACTACGAAAAAATTTCCGGTTTACATATAATTTTACAGTCTACGAAAAATTTTACAGAGTACGAAAAATTTTACGCATTACGTGAAACGCTTTACGTCTTACAGTCTACGTAAATTTTTACGTTTTTACATGAAACGAAAAAAGTTTTACGTATATAATTTTTTAGTTGTTGTTCAATCTTGCGCCCCCTTGCAGATACGTGATGTTTGAGGACAAGTTTGGGGCACGCGCGGATGTTCTTGCGCTTCATTCCCTGGCGATCGGCAGCAACGTATCCGGTTCAGTGGTGGATGCATGGGTGCACGTCCTCAACGACGACCCAAATCTCTCTTTGTCGGGGATGCCTAGACGGTTGTTTTGCGTCCACACCACTGTGGTAAAAAAAATTCTCATATCATTGTTCCTGTATCGATATTGATTTTGTATTTTTCGAAAACTGTGCAGTTCTGGTAATGCAAAAAAACATTTTAGTTTTTATCCCCGCAAGTTGATTGGATGTTATCCCTAGAGACGGACCCTAGTGGGAGCCGCGCGTCCGCCTTTGAATGTGGGTTGAAGACCAGCCTGAGCGGCCGACATCACCTTGTAGACCTGCACGACTTCGATATGGTCTTCGTTCCCGTTCTGGAGGTAGACCACTATTATCTTGTAGTGTTTGACTTGAAGGACGAGCGCATATACCTCATTGATCACTTGGGTGATAGGGGGTCTGGGGGGCTTTTGAGGGACAATGAATCCTATATCCTAAAGACAACACCATTTAAAGTGGTATGTGATTCATGTGTTTTTTTCTCCTTGAACTTATGTCGTTTCAAGGAACTGTGAAACTTATATCCCCGGTGTGCTTACGGCTGTTTTTGTTTACTTGGAAAACAGAAAGAAATTTTTGTTGATTATCTGAAAGCGGTGAATCATCCAAAAGTGACGGCCATGCAATCGAGTGTCATCATGAGAGAGGCTCTTCCATGGTCTACAACCCATAGAAACGCAGCACCGTTTGTGGACTCCGACGTATTTGCAATGCGCCATATGGAACGGTTTGTGGGTTCCAGGAGAAACTTTTTCTGCGGATTCAGTGTGCGCGGGGCGCGGAAGAAAGTCCAGTGCAACTACTTACGGAAAAGGTATGCGGCCGCGATACTCCTGTCCCCGGTGAACAAATATGGCGATGAGATTCGACGACGGTTGGCTTTTGTGTAGACAATGATTTGGCGTGATAGACAGTTTCCTCTTTTTGGTTGGGCGTCTTTCGGTTGGGCGTTTTTTGGGGTGGTTTTGCAAGGTTAAAAATTTACTTTTGTCGGGATGTTGATATTTATGTTGGCATGTGGGTCAGGTGGACAAACACAATTTGGTTGCGTAAATTTACGTCTTTGCTTTAACGTTTTTTGCATAATCTTTCTGGCATTTTTACGATATACATATGCTTTTATTCACGAAAACATTTTATGTAAAATTCTAAATTTTTACAGTTTGCGTAAAATTTTAAAGTCTACCTTAATATTTTACGTGAAATGCTTTACGTTTTATAGGCTACGTAATTTTTTACGTTTTTCATGAAAACGCTTTACGTAAATGTTTACAGGCTAGGTGAATTTTTTGGAAAATTTTTACAGTTTACGTATAGGTAAACTTTCTTTATTTAAGGCGTTAATTTTTACAGGCTACTTTAAATTTTTTT
The DNA here is from genome assembly GCA_030545235.1 of Helianthus tuberosus. Lineage (NCBI taxonomy): Eukaryota > Viridiplantae > Streptophyta > Magnoliopsida > Asterales > Asteraceae > Helianthus > Helianthus tuberosus. The sequence goes on from CM060363.1 coordinate 117,340,000, forward strand.
TACGTTTTTTCATGAAACGGGTCTTTACAGACTACGTAAATTTTTTCGTTTTTCATGAAACGCTTTACGTTTTACGTTCCATTTTTATTCATGAAACGAAACATTACAAACGCCTACGTTACATTTTTTTTCCCTCCATTTTTATTCCTAAGACGAAACTTCCTAACGAAGAAAAAACACACCCATTACACATCCACGCCCCACCAAACAATGCCTATTAACGAGGAAAAAACACACCCATTACACAACCATACTTGCGTTTTACAATTAACCTAAAGTTTCATGTTTGTCGATCTACAACTTATGTAAAATTATGTAAAAACTTTACGTTGAAAAGGTTTTTACGTTTTACGCTGAAAAAGTTTATGTCTTACCCTTTACGTCTTACACAAAAATGTTTTTGGGGTTTACGTAAATTTACGTTTAACAATCTAAGTAACTGTTTGGTTTTACGTTTTACCATTTATGTTTTACATGAAACCTTTTAAATTTAAAGTTAAACTTTTTACGTTTTTACGTGAAACTTTTTACGTTTTACGTAAAAAATTATGACGTTTTACGCAACACTTTTAGTTTTTTTACGTCAAACTTTTAACTTTTTAAAAAATTTACGTCTTGCGTTTAAATTTTTTACGTCTTACGTTTAAATAATTACGTCTCACTTTTAAAAAATATTTACGTTTCACGTTATAAAAGATTATAAATTTTACGCTTTACATTAAAAAAATTTACGTCGAATGTTAAATAAATTTCAACAAAAAAAAGTTTACGTTTAAAAAAAATTACGTCTTATGTTAAAATATTTACGGCTTACATTTAAAAAATTTACGTTTTTACGTTTTAAATTTTAGAAATTTTACGTTTTACATTAAAAAATTTACATCTTACGTTTAAAAATTTTCAACATAAAAAAGTTTACGTCCCCACGTTTAAAAAATTTTCATCGTACGTTTAAAAAATTTACGTGTTACGTTTAAAAAAATTACATTTTACGTTTAAAAAATTAAGTTTTACGTTTAAAAAAGTCTACGTCTTACGTTTAAAAAGGTTTACCTCTTACGTTTAGAAAATTTACGTCGTACGATTAAAAAATTTACGTGTTACGTTTTAAAAACTTTCGTTTTACGATTAAAAAATTAAGTTTTAAGTTTAAAAAATTAAGTTTTACGTTTAAAAAAATTTACGTGTTTCGTTTAAAAAACTGAGTTTTACGTTTTAAAAATTTACGTTTTACGTCTTACGATTAAAAAAATGAGTTTTACGTTTCAAAAAATTTACATTTTACGTTTAAAAATTTACGTTTTTACGTTAAAAATGTGCTTTGTTCAAAGGTTTAACGTTTTGCGATTGACGCAAAAATTACGTTTTTACGCAAAAAGTTTAATGTTTTTACGTTTACGTTTAAATGATTTACGTTTTTCAGTTTGCGTAATGTTTTACATTTTACGATTTATTTTTTATATGTTTCATGTAAAAATTTTTACGTTAATAGATTAATTTTTTATGTTTTTACGTTTAATGTTTGTGTTTTACGGAAAAAAAATTACGTTTGTTTTACAACTTTTCACGTTAAACTTTTTATGTTTCACGTTTTTACATAAATGTTTAAAATTGTACAAGAAATGTTTTACGTTCTACAAGAAATGCTATACGTTTTACTTTTTGCGTGAACTTTTACGTTTTATGTTTTACTTTATCCGTTTTACGTCCAAAGTTCAACGTTCTACGTCTAAATGAAATGCTTTACGTAAAATTTCTTACGTTTTACGTCTACAATCTGCGTAAACCTTTTCGATTTACGTAAAATTTCTTACGTTTTACATACAACTTTTTACGTTTTATGTTTTACCAGAAAATGTTTAGCGTTTAACAAATTTACGTAAGCTGTAGATTATTACATAAAAAGGTTTAACGTTCTACATTTTACATTGAAATCTTTTACTCTTTACGGTTTACCTAATCTTTTACGTTTTACGTTTTTCTTTTTTTTCGTTTTACATTTGACAATTTACGCGATATTTTCATTCATAAAACCAAACATTATAACACAGACAACGCGTTACATTTTTATTCATAGAACGAAACGTTAGGAAAGACCTACGTTCCATTTTTATGCATAAAACGAAACTTTACAAACAGACGACGCGTACAACGAACATTAATAAAAACATCACTGAAAATAGAACACACGACGCACAAACATACGATGCGTATTAAACATACGAACACTACAAAACCATTCACCATGGCTAATCCAAGTCAGAGTCACAGTCCGACCCCCACGAAAACCAAGCCGCATCTGAACCAGCCGCTGCACCCTTGCAACCGTCATCAGGGTCAGCAACTCCCACTGTTGCCGCCTTCGGTACCCAAACCTGAGTCATCGGCCGCTTGCCCTTTGACGTCTCTCTTACGCCTGCAGACGTTGGCGTACTTGCAGCCGATCCATGGGAAGGACCAAAAGCACCTCGAAGATGTGGGGGGGAAGCAAATTGGGCTGGCGGGGAATGTAAGTGGCCGACACCCGGCGTAACGGGACCCGGTGAGCTGGAGTGGATAGAAGGTGACCCGAAGCGGGGGGGGGGGGTGAACCAAAGTGTGTTTGGGTGGGCGACAGGGGGTCGTGGGAGACACTGGGGGTTGTCTGGGATACCAAACCAAACCTGGGCCCGAACTCATATCAAGTCGGCGATGGTCCCATACTTGCACCCCTGAGCCGACGCCGCCTTGCTGGATGGGGAGCCAGCAAGTGTCTGGGTTAGACACCAACCCCATCTGCTCACGACCCCACACTTGCACTATTTTTTTCTTTCGCAGCTTGATTGGGAGGGCTTGCCGACGAACCTGGTCGGAAGGAAAAAATAAAACAACCGTTTTTTTAAAGGAAAAAAAGAATTAAATAAATGAGCCGCTAAATGTCACACCCCGACCACGTAGAACATACAAAACGTGGCGGAAATGTCAGGGAGTGTTGTAACAGAATTAATCGTTTCAAATCCAAGGCAATTAAAGTTTCGTTTTAACAAACAATTATGAGAGTTTACATTGTTTAATCAAGAAACAAAGGGTACATAACATAAGTTAACTAGTTATTGTCTCGTTTTAAGTCGCTAAGGCACGAGTCCATCCTAAATGTAGCATGTATCAACAATCATTGCAAAGCAGTACCTGAAACATGTGTAAAAACGAGGTCAGCAAAGAAATGCTGGCGAGTATATAGGTTTTGTGAAAATAAGATTCATGACTTCTGTTTAAGAAAATGTTTAGTCATGAACCTTGTAATTTGCTTTGTCTTTGTAAATCATTTAAAAAAAAAAATAAGTTCAAGTGATATGTATAAATAAGAGAATAATGCATGATTAAATGAATAACCATGTAAAATGAGTTTGTATAAGATAAGTTGTTTGTAAATAAATGTCTTGTGAAAAGTATGTTATTTGTATAAAATGTTATATATCTCAAACTGAAATGATTCAAATAATGCTACGATATGTAATACCATACAAACACTTATATATAGGAAGTACCAGCGGCGTATCCACCATGCTTGTATCATATTACACACGCATCGTTACTTAATCACTTATTCAAACCAAACCATCAAGATGTAAAATGTTCATGTCTAATGTAAATAATGTAATATGTATTCAATGTGATTTGTATAAATAAATGTAAGATTAAACAAATAACCTTATAGTAGCATATTAAAAGTATACTTTGGATTTGTAAGTAACATATTAAACTATGTTTTTGGTTTCATATATAACATATCAAAATATGCTTTAGATGTGATAAATAACATATTTAACTATGTTTTGGTTTCATAAATATATGTTGGTTTTGTACAATACCACACATGAGAGTATATTCAACTATACTTTGATAGTGTGATTTAAGAATTCATTCAGACCTAGTGCATCAAAATACACCTTTGAGACTATAGGAATACCACAAAGGAAATCCCTATTTGGATGGAGCAACAAATTGGTTTCAGACATTCCATGACAACAGGAATGGGGTGTCAAATCCTATAGCGCTATATCATACTAACAATCGGTCTGGTGAACATAAAATAAGTACAATTCAACAATTTATTTTATGTTCTTTGAGAAATCAATGTTTAAACTATAATTAATCATTCAGTTTGTCATATGATAAGTAATAACATGTATAATCAATTATACTTTTGGAATCATGAAAATAACAGATAGGTACACATGCTTCACCCCAAAACAGTTTAGAAAACAGTAAAAGAGGGGAATAATGTACTCGCCTGATAATGCTTGAAGGTCTTGAACAACAACCAAACAAAGCTAGAGAGAGCACGGAATCAGTCGGCAATCTAAAACTATATAAATAAACCGGACTTAAATCGGGAGATCGGATAGGATGAGGCTTGGTAAACCAAATGAGTATTGGAACTCATATGATATGGTTTAACAAGGCCTACATACTACATTGAGACTAACCTTAGTGCTTTCGACCCATCGCGACCCATTAAGGTAACTTATGCTACTTTAACGCGTCGTGCGCGTGAAACGCGTTCGGACCGCCTAACTAGCCCTATGACAAGTGTTATATGCCTAAACATGTTACATAATCAGTTATGTGACAAAGGTTTAGGTTTCATATGCTTAATTACCAATTATACATGAAAAGGGTATTCTGGTAATTTACCTAAGGCATATAAACTACCTATCATACAACTACTCAAACGATGTGACCATAGGGTATAACCTCGGAAGGTTATTCCCTACCTACTATGGTCACCTAATGTATTTGGTCGGATCCTAATGATCGACCAAACTGGGTCGGGTTCGAAGGTATAGGCGATTTATCAGATCGCCTACCCTACGACCCTAGACAACGTGGTAATCAGTGGGCATAGTCCCAAGGGACTATAACCAACGTGATTACACTCACGTTGCGAAGTTCAAACGAACTTCGCATTGACCATAACTGGTCAATGTAGAAAGTCAAACAAAGTTTGACTTTCAGACTCGAAAGACTCGAAAAGCAATAAAAGAATGAAAGAATACTTACGAAGGGTCCCCGAATGCTAAACTCGATTCAAAAATCTCAGGTATGAAACAAATGTTTCAACTTAGAGTTTCTCAAATCAAGTTTCTGGTAAGTTTAGCAATGGGGGTGTTGGGGTATTTATAGGAATACCCGAACCGTTAGGATCGTTTCATGGAAACCGTGCCTAGATCTCACCCGTACACTTGTCGAGATGTTATGGTGACTAAATTGGCCACTCACCATAGGGTATCAACATGTGGCAAGGGATTAAGGAGTGGAGAACAACTGTTAACAGCTGTTAATACGTCGAATCCGATCCCGAAAGCGAAAAACTGAGTTTCTGCATGTTTTCTGTCCAGCATAGGCAGTCGCGTAGCGCGACTGCATAGGCCCTTAGGGCTCGCGCTACGCCACTGCCCCTCTGTTTCAGAAATGTTTCCAAAATGGCAGGTTTAGTCCCTGCAGCCCGTTTAAGCGATTTTCGATGCGTTTGAACCCCGTTAACCTCATTTCAAGGCTCTAAAATGAAGTTAAAGTATAGGGAACTCAAAACATGCTCAAAAATATGCCGGATGATGGTTCGTTTGGTCGTACGAACGCGATGTTCGCTTAATTACGACGGAATGCGCACAAGCGCGAAAAACGATCCAAATGACGCGACGAATGGATTTTTCTTATGGCGAACACTAAAATATAATATAGTCATGCTTTCATAAATTTTTGGATGTCCGGATGTATTCAGAACGTAAGTTATGCGGGAAAATGCAAACTTGTGCACTTTTTGACACTTTTAGTCCCTGAATGACACAAAAGTTTATTTTAGCATACCGAACACCTCAAAGCCTATTTCTAAGCTATGTGAAGGGTATTTATGGTATGTTTAACTTATGGTCATGCTCCGTAATGTCTGTTACAGTTCAAATTGGCATACTTTCGCAGTTTGTCAACTTTAGTCCCTGTAAGCGATTAAACTTTGATTTCACCACACCAAACCTCCCAAAACTTATATCTAAGTTATGTAAAGGTTATTTAAGGTATGTTAAGCCTATTTCACTATTCCGGAGTGTTCGTTGGATTAAACTGGTTATATTTACGCATCAGAGCGCGTATAACCCTCCAGAAAGCGATTTAAAGCTTAAAATCAAACAAGAGTTTATATGTGTAAAAGATACACATAATTTTACAAATCCCAAGTATGAAATACAATATTTCATTGGTTTGGCATTTGTTTGACGGTTGAAGTGACACAGGTGTTACAGTCTCCCCTACTTTAGGAAATTTCGTCCTGAAATTTAATTCTAGAGGAAACTTGTGAAGACAGCTGTGACGGTTTCGCCTTCAAGTAGATCCATTGAACCCTTAAGTAAAACTCTGGGCCATGTTAGGAATCTTAGCGAATTTGTTAACCCTCAAAGTGAATTCCTTGTAGTAGTAAAACATGGAATTTTTGAACTACTGACAGAAGAACGTTTCTTATGAATACTTATCATAGGAAACTTAGTGTGTGCTTGAAATCAGAATTTGGGGAGTGTAAGATAAAATGACATCGGTCAAGGTCCAAGACTTCTCCCGTATCATTAATCTCGTCACTATGGGTCTTAACACATGACAAAATTCCCTGTGGTTTCTGTGCACTGCAGTCCATAATTATGTAGGCCTCCATAATTACTTAATTCCTTGCACAGTCCGCACAGTTCATTTCAGAATGCGTAGAGGAAAAATCAATTGAATAAACATGAAATGACTCGACTAGACCACCAAAGGGTCCTTTTAATTTGATCAACGAACGATCTTTTTAACTAGATCAACCCATGATCTTATTAACTAAACCGTCGTACGATCTCCTTAAATAGACCACTTAAGGGATCTATTTATAGAATAGTACTTTAAAATCCAAGGGACTTGACTACAACGTAGAAGTCCATTAAGGATTTAAGATAGTTACTTTGGATATCCTATTATGAATCTCTCGTATGAGATATGAAAGATTTTACGAGGATTTGGATGGATCACATACAACCACAAACATGTAAGAAAACACATAAACACAAAAATTAGTTAACTTGATTCTTTAATTTGTTGTCTTTGGGGATGGATAATTAAAGCACACTAAAAATCCAATCCATGAATTTCATTCGGTACTTTAATCATTTTCAAGGATCCATCTATAAAGATAGAAGGATTCTCAATAAAAGTTTGGCTTTGTTTCTTAAAAGAAACGAGTGTTTAGGGTTCTTGGGGAGGTCACAAATATTCATAAAATGACAGAATCATACGAGTAGTTTGTCTTTGAGTTGACTTCATAAGATTGTATCCAACGTTCACACAATCGTATCAGTTTTGCAAAAATAAAAACGACGAATTTTTATTTATATAACAACTGACTTGTCTTTAAACATCATAAGCTAACAACCAAGGAAATAACAAAACACTAGTTGTTCACTGCCGCATCATTGTTCATGTTTGCCTCATTGATGTTAAACGCTCATCCTCGCGCCGGAGGTGCGTTAACAAGCCTTGGGCAATTGTTCCTGTAGTGGGTAAGGTCACCGCAGTTATAACATGACCCCGGAGGGAACCGTGCTTGAACAGCAGCAGGGTTTGCAGCAGCTTGATTTGCATAGCGACAAACATTGATCAAATGTCCCAAACGTCCACAGTGGGTACATTTGTGACACTGTTCTTGCTCTAGATGATGACGGTTGCACTTGTTGCACAAAGGTGCAGTACCAACATAGTTTTGCCTTTTGCGAGGTTGTGCTGGTTGGTTTCGTGCAACCTGTTTGTCTTGAGCAGTTACAGCGCAGTTCTGAGAGGCTTTGCGCTTCTTCTTCTTGGATACCTCTGCATGTTCTTCCTTTGGTTCCACTTGAGCAGTCTTGTCAGATGGTCTTGGGTCGCCTTTTCGAAACAGCTTACGTTTCCTGATGTGGGATTCAGTTAGGGTGGCAGACAGTTCAATGGTTTGTCTGACAGTAGTAGGGTTACTGCCAGTAACAATATCCTGAACTAGGTCAGGAAGACCATCCGTATATTTCTCGATCGCTTTATCCACAGGAGTAACCATAGCAGGACACAACAGGCTCAATTCTTCAAAACGGTCAGTATAGGCTCGATGTTCACCACTGTCTTGCTTCAAATCATCAAACTCCCTCTCCAAAGCTCGCAGTTCATGCCGAGGGCAAAACTCCTTCATCATAAGAGCCCTAAGCTCAGCCCAAGTCTGTGCTAATGCAACCTCAGCACCGCGGTCTCTCATCACTCCGTTCCACCATGTGAGAGCCCTCTTCTGAAACACACTTGAAGAAAACTCAACCTTACGATTTTCAGGACACAGAACATGACGGAAGGTATTCTCAATGCTCTCGAACCACTGAAGAAGCCCAGTTGCTCCCTCAGAACCACTAAACTTGAGCGGTTTTGCCGAGTTGAAACTCTTAAAATTGCATGGAGTATTGTTGTTGTTGTTGGCTTGCATCATTTGAGCATAAAGATTTGGGAAGGCAACAGCCATTTGCTGCGCGATGATTTCCGCCAGTTCGGCATTTTCCATCTGATTGTCGCGTCGAGGAGGCATTCTAAAAGAGGAAACATGAAAGGAAACGAGTGAGAGATTTAGACGAAAAGAATGAGATGAAACAAATCTGATGAAAGCAAGGATAGTGGTCATTTGTTTGTTACTGCAAAGCAACGAACGACCCTGGTGACTAATCAAAGTAAATGGATCAAAAATAATGTATCGCGAAGACATGCTCGCCTATAAGTGAACACTCATCCCAAGAATTCCCAGGTAAGCACAACTGGTCTCGCGTCTGATGAGATGTATACGAAGTGCTTGCCTAGACAGAAAACCCAGAATACAGGCATTCACCCTTCCAGTTTGCACGTGTTCACATTATTTAAAACCCAAAACCTTGACGAGATTTTGAAACTCAAAGGGATTCAAAACCTTACAATCAATCATCCTAGAACAGATGATTAGTTTTCAAAGCGGTTTTGAAATTTATGTTCTTGTTGAGGTCGTCGCCTAAGGATAGGTGACGGTATCGTTTTATGACTAAACGCAAGTAAACTCGCGTTAGGGTCCTAAGAAGGTTATAGACTAGGTCAAAGCATTACTAATAACCTAATTCCCTATAACCATTGGCTCTGATACCATCTTTTCTGTCACACCCCGACCACGTAGAACATACAAAACGTGGCGGAAATGTCGGGGAGTGTTGTAACAGAATTAATCGTTTTAAATCCAAGGCAATTAAAGTTTCGTTTTAACAAACAATTATGAGAGTTTACATTGTTTAATCAAGAAACAAAGGGTACATAACATAAGTTAACTAGTTATTGTCTCGTTTTAAGTCGCTAAGGCACGAGTCCATCCTAAATGTAGCATGTATCAACAATCATTGCAAAGCAGTACCTGAAACATGTGTAAAAACGAGGTCAGCAAAGAAATGCTGGCGAGTATATAGGTTTTGTGAAAATAAGATTCATGACTTCTGTTTAAGAAAATGTTTAGTCATGAACCTTGTAATTTGCTTTGTCTTTGTAAATCATTTAAAAAAAATAATAAGTTCAAGTGATATGTATAAATAAGAGAATAATGCATGATTAAATGAATAACCATGTAAAATGAGTTTGTATAAGATAAGTTGTTTGTAAATAAATGTCTTGTGAAAAGTATGTTATTTGTATAAAATGTTATATGTCTCAAACTGAAATGATTCAAATAATGCTACGATATGTAATACCATACAAACACTTATATATAGGAAGTACCAGCGGCGTATCCACCATGCTTGTATCATATTACACACGCATCGTTACTTAATCACTTATTCAAACCAAACCATCAAGATGTAAAATGTTCATGTCTAATGTAAATAATGTAATATGTATTCAATGTGATTTGTATAAATAAATGTAAGATTAAACAAATAACCTTATAGTAGCATATTAAAAGTATACTTTGGATTTGTAAGTAACATATTAAACTATGTTTTTGGTTTCATATATAACATATCAAAATATGCTTTAGATGTGATAAATAACATATTTAACTATGTTTTGGTTTCATAAATATATGTTGGTTTTGTACAATACCACACATGAGAGTATATTCAACTATACTTTGATAGTGTGATTTAAGAATTCATTCAGACCTAGTGCATCAAAATACACCTTTGAGACTATAGGAATACCACAAAGGAAATCCCTATTTGGATGGAGCAACAAATTGGTTTCAGACATTCCATGACAACAGGAATGGGGTGTCAAATCCTATAGCGCTATATCATACTAACAATCGGTCTGGTGAACATAAAATAAGTACAATTCAACAATTTATTTTATGTTCTTTGAGAAATCAATATTTAAACTATAATTAATCATTCAGTTTGTCATATGATAAGTAATAACATGTATAATCAATTATACTTTTGGAATCATGAAAATAACAGATAGGTACACATGCTTCACCCCAAAACAGTTTAGAAAACAGTAAAAGAGGGGAATAATGTACTCGCCTGATAATGCTTGAAGGTCTTGAACAACAACCAAACAAAGCTAGAGAGAGCACGGAATCAGTCGGCAATCTAAAACTATATAAATAAACCGGACTTAAATCGGGAGATCGGATAGGATGAGGCTTGGTAAACCAAATGAGTATTGGAACTCATATGATATGGTTTAACAAGGCCTACATACTACATTGAGACTAACCTTAGTGCTTTCGACCCATCGCGACCCATTAAGGTAACTTATGCTACTTTAACGCGTCGTGCGCGTGAAACGCGTTCGGACCGCCTAACTAGCCCTATGACAAGTGTTATATGCCTAAACATGTTACATAATCAGTTATGTGACAAAGGTTTAGGTTTCATATGCTTAATTACCAATTATACATGAAAAGAGTATTCTGGTAATTTACCTAAGGCATATAAACTACCTATCATACAACTACTCAAACGATGTGACCATAGGGTATAACCTCGGAAGGTTATTCCCTACCTACTATGGTCACCTAATGTATTTGGTCGCCTACCCTACGACCCTAGACAACGTGGTAATCAGTGGGCATAGTCCCAAGGGACTATAACCAACGTGATTACACTCACGTTGCGAAGTTCAAACGAACTTCGCATTGACCATAACTGGTCAATGTAGAAAGTCAAACAAAGTTTGACTTTCAGACTCGAAAAGCAATAAAAGAATGAAAGAATACTTACGAAGGGTCCCCGAATGCTAAACTCGATTCAAAAATCTCAGGTATGAAACAAATGTTTCAACTTAGAGTTTCTCAAATCAAGTTTCTTGTAAGTTTAGCAATGGGGGTGTTGGGGTATTTATAGGAATACCCAAACCGTTAGGATCGTTTCATGGAAACCGTGCCTAGATCTCACCCGTACACTTGTCGAGATGTTATGGTGACTAAATTGGCCACTCACCATAGGGTATCAACATGTGGCAAGGGATTAAGGAGTGGAGAACAGCTGTTAACAGCTGTTAATACGTCGAATCCGGTCCCGAAAGCGAAAAACTGAGTTTCTGCATGTTTTCTGTCCAGCATAGGCAGTCGCGTAGCGCGACTGCATAGGCCCTTAGGGCTCGCGCTACGCCACTGCCCCTCTGTTTCAGAAATGTTTCCAAAATGGCAGGTTTAGTCCCTGCAGCCCGTTTAAGCGATTTTCGATGCGTTTGAACCCCGTTAACCTCATTTCAAGGCTCTAAAATGAAGTTAAAGTATAGGGAACTCAAAACATGCTCAAAAATATGCCGGATGTTGGTTCGTTTGGTCGTACGAACGCGATGTTCGCTTAATTACGACGGAATGCGCACAAGCGCGAAAAACGATCCAAATGACGCGACGAATGGATTTTTCTTATGGCGAACACTAAAATATAATATAGTCATGCTTTCATAAATTTTTGGATGTCTGGATGTATTCAGAACGTAAGTTATGCGGGAAAATGCAAACTTGTGCACTTTTTGACACTTTTAGTCCCTGAATGACACAAAAGTTTATTTTAGCATACCGAACACCTCAAAGCCTATTTCTAAGCTATGTGAAGGGTATTTATGGTATGTTTAACTTATGGTCATGCTCCGGAATGTCTGTTACAGTTCAAATTGGCATACTTTCGCAGTTTGTCAACTTTAGTCCCTGTAAGCGATTAAACTTTGATTTCACCACACCAAACCTCCCAAAACTTATATCTAAGTTATGTAAAGGTTATTTAAGGTATGTTAAGCCTATTTCACTATTCCGAAGTGTTCGTTGGATTAAACTGGTTATATTTACGCATCAGAGCGCGTATAACCCTCCAAAAAGCGATTTAAAGCTTAAAATCAAACAAGAGTTGATATGTGTAAAAGATACACATAATTTTACAAATCCCAAGTATGAAATACAATATTTCATTGGTTTGGCATTTGTTTGACGGTTGAAGTGACACAGGTGTGACACTAAAAACAATGTAACCTATTATATGGTTTATTAGTTCACCTCCGGGGGGGACAGGTTTGCGTGGACGCCACACTTTCCGGCCATCTGCCATCTTTCTTTCCTTGGGGTTTTGAAGAATATTAGTGGATTTGTAAAACCAATTTTTGCTTTCTCTTGGCATGAAAACAACAAAAGGCAGTAGGCTATATATAGGGAAAGACACAAAACAAGGAGACAAGAAAGTGGTTTGCTTTTTTTCTCCAAATGGCATAATGTATATTCCTGACTGGTGTGTAGAGATCACTTCAAATCAAAATGTCACTTTTGGTTTGTGTGGTTTAAAAACCATGTCTATTTTTATAAAAAGACAAAGTTAGAATAGTTGTTTTGTCCAATCCACAAACAAGAATGCTTATAGTGCACCACCTACAAGTTCATTTTGGTTTTATCTTAGTGTATTATTTTTGGACTGGGTTATTTTTTCACCATATATAAGTTTTTACGGCTCCGCAAAAAAAATCGCACCAAATTTTTAGTCAGTTTATCAACTTTTACGTTTTATGTTGGAAATTTTACATTTAACATTTAAAAAGGATTACGTTTTACGTTAAAAATTTTTAATGCTTTACATTAAAAAGTTTAACGTTTATCATTTTAAAAATTTTACGTTTTACGTGGAAAAAGTCTACGTCTAACATAAAAAAAATTTACGTCTATGTTTTGTGTCTTACCCTTAACATGTTACGCGAAAATGTTTTTCGGTTTAAGTAAATTTACATTTTACAGTTTTCCTAAAGATTCACGTTCCCGATCTATAGATTATGAAACTTTTTTTACGGTTCCCGTAAACAGTTCAACATTATAAAACTTAAAAAGTTTAAGATTTACGTTAAAATGTTTAGGTTTTACGTTTAAAGGTTTTACATTTTTACCCTTTAGTTCTTACGCAAAAATGTTTTACGTTTTACTTAAATTAACGTTTTATCTGTTTTTTATACAAAAACTTAAATTTACGTTTTACAGTTTTAAAGGTTTTACGTTATACGGTTTACGTAAATTTCCACTTTACAGTTTAGGTTTTACGCTTTGCTGGGAAAAGTTTACGTAATGTTTTTACCTTCTTAATCAGACAAGAACATAACATTACATAAAAATATATAGAGGGGGTGGGGGGAATGACAAACCGGGAGCAGACAAGCATAACATTCGTTCACCAAGGGGGGGGGAGGGGGTGCAAAAACATACACTAAGTACTGTTATACATACCACAAAAGAGGGGGGTTACTTTATACATTTACGGTTGTACCAAAAGTTAGAGATATAAGATACCATAAAACTATTACCTTGTCCAAACACAGCCATAGTTGTCACCAAAAACATGTCAACCCAGCGTGCACCACCAGTTCATAAGATCAACCCCGATCCAAAAAACGCCAACCGCGTCACACCACCCCCATTCAGACCCAGTTCTCTAAGGTTTTGCCTTCTTTCCCTTCTCCGGGCAGTTGCACGAGTCATGCCTGGTTGCATGTCCAGCATAATCGCTGGGGCTTTTGGTGAATCTGGACAGCCCTTTCCCCCGGCCCAATCATGCGTTTGTTGGTGCCGCATCCTTATTGCGTATGCCTTGAGGATTTGAGCAAGAAACGGGGGTGCTACTCTCACCTTCCACAACCACTCCAAGCATATCATCCATAACCTGTGTTTTTGTCGCCTCAGCGTTTGTTTTTCCACGGCGAGCGTCAGTGATTTCTTTCGACCAGACCTTGATTTTGACAATAAAATCCTCCATTGCTGCCCGGTCACCCACCACAGCCTTTAGCGCTTCAGAAAAACAATCCACTAGCTTGTTCCTGGTCAACGCCACCGGAGACATATCTACCCCATACCTGAACTCGACACGGAAAACAAACTTTCGCAACACGTGACGTCCCCAACGACTAACAACATACTTAAGCGGTGTTTCGTCCACCTTTGTTTGCCGGAAGATGCAGAATATATGCCTGCAAAGATATCCGATACGGCACCACAGGTTACACGAGCATGTTGTAGTGTCCTCCACTGGGTCAACTTTAACCTGCACCATGACGGGAAATACGCCCAGCTTTTAAAAAAAAGTGTACTAAAAAAACAGGAAGGGACCAATACCGTGAAATCATTGACGACATCTGAATTCTTGTCCAAATGCGTAACGGTATATATCTTTCTGCCATCGACTTCTTCAACACCGGTAGTGTAACAGTGTAAAAGGCCCTTCAGGATTTCTTTGCGAACCTCAACGAAGATGGTCGGGGAATAAAATAACGCGCAGTGTTTCTCTATCGCCAAACCCGTCTTGAACTCGTGTGCACGATCATCCTCCTTGAAGTCCACAACCCTCTGCCTGTATCGTTCGGATTCCAATGTGGATTCGTAACACAAAAAAAACTGAACAAGGGTGTTCGCCCAGGAGGAGTTCACCTTAAACGCGGAGTTCAAACTCTCGCATCGGGATGTAGTCTTCATCAAACAGGACATTGGAATTTCTCTGAAATATGCCGAGACCCATAGCTCCTTTATGTTGTACATGTCTCTCAGCCACTCGTGCTCTTCAAGCCCATACTTCTCTAGCAGCTTCCCCCATCTCCTCTCGAACGTCTCCGGTTTAATATAAATGTTCCATGCCAGTTTATGCATGGCAGCCCTGAATTCAGAGTTATGTGCGACCTCGCCTGTAACCTGGAAGACAAAAAAAACACGTCAAAAGGAAAAAAAAACTAATTTAGCCAAAGTACATGTCGTATTGGAAATTACCTTGGAAGGTAATTTTTTCATAATGTGCCACATGAACAAGCGATGAAGAGACCGATCGAACACAGCAGCCACAGCTTGGCGCATGGTCGGGTCTTGGTCAGTTAGAACAAGGCTGGGCTGGTTGTTGTGCGCCTCCAGAAAAGCCCTTAGCAACCACATGTACGCCTCAATTGTCTCACAAAACAAAAGGCCAGCTCCAAAAGTCACACACCGCTTGTTGTTGTCACCCCGGTAAAAGGAACGAAGATCAGATTGTACCTGTATTTAAGATAGTTAAACAGTTAGAACACGATTAACCTATTCAACTTTCCAAAAAACATAAAAAAAACTCGGAAACTTTTTGCGGAGAAATTTACTTGTTGGTTTGGTAAGTAGCGTCAAACGCGAGGACGTCGCCGAAAGCTTGATAGTTGATCTTAGAAATTTCATCCGCCCAAAACATGTGTCGAATCTCCCCGTTTTCCATGCTGTACTTAAAAGTGTAGTTCGGTAAGTGGTCCACCCTATCTTTCATCTTCTCGATCACCAAATGCATGTCCCTCTCACCAATGAACATGCGAACCCTTGATGCAAAGTTCCTAAAGTCGTCTGCGGTACCTTTCACATTGTGGTGGCCCCCCTTAAGGTTTACTTGGAGTCTATGGGCCACCGACGGACCCACCTTGCTAAGACTCGCTCGGTGGATGAATTCTTTGGTAAAAAAATCAAGCCTCCGCCGTTTTTTCGTAAGATCTCTACTATGCACCGGGACCATTGGATGGTTATGGTTCTCTTCAAAGTGATACAAGACCCAACCGTGAGACGTCTGATCGAACTTCACACGTATACAGGCTTTACAGTCACATACACGGAAAGTGGACTGCCTTATCTTCAGCGATGTCTCGTCAAGTGTGTCGAAGTTCCTATTCTGGCTATGAGGCTTGCCGTGGTTGGAACCAACAATGTAACGGTGCGTGATGGCTCCTTTCTTTCGCTTAATTGTTCCAAGCCTAGTCGAAAACCCACAGTGCTTAGTGTACAGATCATACATCTCGACAACGTCTGCCCACTGCTGAAACACGGTTTCAAGTCTTGGTTTTAGGTTGTCCGGCGCAGCCGGGCACCAGTAGCGCGTCCCATTCGGAGTGAACCAGGAAAAGCACTCCTCCTCTGAATATGTGGCGTGGTCTCCGTACATAAACGCACCAAAAATATTATATATACATGAGACATAAATAGACGACTACGAAACCTGATAGCATTCAACTAATATACTGTGCGAATGGTGTATACCAACAAATGGCATGTACAAAAAGTCTACCACAATTTTGAATGTAACAAATGGTCTGGGAACAGAAGCAGATTGTAAATAACAATTAAGCCAGATAACAATCGTTTTTTATACCAAACAACTAATCAGCATCAAACCTAAAAAAATCGGTTTTTATACCAAATAACTAATCAGCGGAATTAGGGTGGGTCAAAACCAGTGTCAACTTGCAAAAACAAACATCTGTTTTAAAAAACCAACATCTATTTCTATACAAAAAGTGAAATTTGGGATTATGGGACTGAACCAGCGTCAAAATTTAAAAACAAATATACATAAATTAACAAAGGGTGAACCAGTATCAAATTGATCCCAAAGACTCAACCACATAACATACTTGATACCGATGCTATCAAAGACCAAAACATTACCAAAACATTAAAAAATATACAAATTTAAGTGCTTGACCGATATATATGTTACCATTGTCCGTCGGCTGAGTTGTTGAAATCAATGGAGTCTGGAAAGCCCCGGAACTTGATCCACGCTCCCCAAACCCAATAGGCGATGGGTCACGGGATACATGGAGCCTGTCGCCCGGCGCGCCGGTCATATTAGCCTGCCCTGGAAACAGAGTATCTCCGTCAGCATAACCAACTCCAGCGTTCCATTGCAGTGTGCCAATCAAACTATTATCGGCATCTCCAAAAATGCCACCAGGTGCTATCGCCGTCGCCTTATGCAATCGGAGGATTATACATTATGGCGGGGTAAAATTGTGTGGGTTTTCTCTGGGTAATTGAAGCTGGAGGTTTTAAGGGATTAGGAAGCAGGAGGAGAGGAGAGAAAATAAGGCAGAAGGTGAGAGGTGGTTGATTGAAGAAGGAGGAGTTGTTTATAAAAGGAATGGGTTTGCTTCAAAACTTTGGGATTATGAAAGTCTACAGTGCAGATGAAATCATGCTCTGACACTCGAAAAATGGAAAGCCGACCGTGACAATTTTCCTGATTTGTGATTGAAAGGGTGGGAGGAGGTAAAATTACCATAGTAACCTTCTCAAAAGACATGTGAAGTAATGACATGGCAGGTTGTTATTGGTCTAAAGTGGTTCTCATGGTTCTTACAACTGGAGGTGGTTTTCATTTTAGCGGTCCCCTATATATATATATATATATATATATATATATATATATATATATATATAGAGTAGGAGTTGGGTGGAAAGTCTATTTTTCCTAGAAAGTCTAGGAAGGAATAAGATTTGGACATGTGTCATTGAGGGATTTTAAGTAGAAGGGCTATCATGTAATTTCACATTTTAATTTTATTTTTGGAATGTATCTTCATTAACTAAAATTCCATGATTTTCGGAATTTTTATTGTTTTTCGAATTCAAATCTGCAAGTCAATGTGTTTATCTGAAACTATCAGCATGTTCTTGGTGATGTGTTTTACCAGTTAGAGAGGTTGAAGTCAGTGTGTTTTAACAATCTGAAGTCAATATATAATCAGGTTGTGTTTTAACAGTTATTTTGCATTTTAACACTCTGAATGTGTTTTAACAGCAAACAGATTCTTGACGTTGTGTTTTAACAGCAAGCAGATTCTTGACGCTGTATTTTAACAGATTCTTGACGCTGTGTTTTAACAGCAAGCAGATTCTTGACGCTGTGTTTTAACAGCAAGCAGATTCTTGACGCTGTGTTTTACATGCCTCTCTACAATCATCAATTAAAACAGAAAAAACACAGCCAAGTTACAAGCAGATTAAGACCGAAAACGTATATGCACTTCAAGAACTTTAATCACAACACAAGATATGAATACCTAGTGAAGAAAAGGGGTATCAACAAGCCTTGGAATCGAAATCTGAATGCTTTTGGGGTCCTGTTTTGCGTCGCCAACAGCAAGGGGGAGTAGAGATCGCGGGTTTTATTATGTTTAGGGTTGGATTGGAGAGAGAAAGAGAGAAAATCAAATCAATAATGGAGAGAGAGGGGGAAAATCCCATGAAAGTAGGGATTGCAGTTATCTAATTGATTTAAAAAAACGGCCATTTGACAAAATTTCCCCTATTCATTTAAAACAATCAATTAATTAAACTCAAATATTACAAGATTGTCATTGATTTAATCTCAACCCTTAAACACACCAATCGGATGGACCAGATCGCTTCCTAGACTTTCTAGGAAAAACACACTTTCCGTGCGAACCCTACTATATATATATATATATATAGGGTAAGGTTATTGTAAAAAAGGTTAAAAGTGTGAGAAAGGTGAGAAATATTGTGGAGATGACATGTGTCCTCCATCTAAATTAATTCAAAAGGGTAAACAAGTAATTTTATAATTAATTCAATTAATTCAAAACTTACCATAACCGCCACCTTAATTATAGGAACAGGATTTTTTTTAAAAGATCTCTAAAAAAACACTACGAATAACACTGCAACCACCATTCAGCACATATATAACACCATTCAATAATTATATAACACCATTCAGCAAGTATATAACACCATTCAGTAAGTATATAACACCATTCAGTAAAGAATATAACACCATTCAGTAAAGAATATAACACCATTCAGTAAAATAATATAACACCATTCAGTAAAGAAATATAACACCATTCAGTAAAGAATATAACACCATTCAGTAAAGAATATATAACACCATTCAGTAAAATAATATAACACCATTCAGTAAAGAATATAACACCATTCAGTAAAGAATATAACACCATTCAGTAAAGAATATAACACCTCTGTATCATCTTCTCCACTTCCGGCAAAGAGATTTCCGTCACTGTCTCCGGCGACTAACCGGCGAGATCAGTCCGTTGAAATGTCAACAAGCGCGAAGATGTTGACGAAAACGTCCGCACGGAGTTTATCTGTTTCGTTTCAAGGTGAATCGTTTGCGCTTCCGGTTAGTAAGGTCGGAAAACCGTCGAATAACGGTTTAAAAACCGATACACCGGAACGAAAGAAAGCTCTGGCGACGGTTACAACAGGAGATCGCGGCGGGAGAGTTTTATGACGATGAGCGATTGGAGAGAGAGATCGAAATTGTAGGGATTTTGATTTACAGTTTCCTATTTTGAATTGATATAAAGACTTTATTACCCCTATAATTTTCAATTCAGTCCAACAAAAATAAAACAAATTTTACAATTTGGTCCCTATTAATCTAAACCATTAGATCAAAGATCTAATGGTGTAGATTCTTTCTTATCCTTCTCACACTTTTGGTCTTTTTTACAGGAACCTTTACCTATATATATGTGTGTGTGTGTGTGTGTGTACGGGATCAGGAGAAAACGCCCAAAAGTGTGAGAACGCATCCTGACCCAACACGTGGCGCGGGATATGATCAGGGCGTGAGGGGTTTTTCTGTCTTTTCAATATTCTTTTATTTTCCCAATTTATGCTACTTCACTTTTGGCGTCTAAGATTATTTTGGCGTTAATTGTATTCATTAACTAATTGGTGTTTAATTAGTTGTTTTTGTGTCACATAGATATTTTTTTGGCGTTATAGCGTTTCTCAGGTCAATTTTTTTGGCGTTTTGTTTCGTTGTATAATAATTCACTACAAGTCATTAATATTTTCATAAGATTACAATAAGACCAAATGTTTTTTATGGCTTTTAGTCAATTTTTTTGGCATTTAATACATTGACAATGTGCTTTGCCAGCACCCGTTCTCATAGTTTTCATACTACTAGTGTTTTGGTGTTTGTAGTTTTTGGCGTTTTATATAATAATGTATTTTATTTGTAGATAATTAGATAACAAACAACAGATAATTTGATAACAAAACAATATAAAATGAAAAAGAAAAAAATAAAAAATGGTAATCTAATTTCTCATCCGAATCTTCACTGTCATCAGCCTCTTCTTCTTGAATTTTGTTTTGGCGTTTTGAACCTTTGAATACCTTAGCTAGATGCCAACTTTCATACATAAACCCCGTCTTTTTTAGACGAAGCTTCTTAGTGGCATCCTGTTTTTTGGTGTGATATTCTTGTTTGGTGGCATGTCATTAAAGATCAACCCTTGCTTGAATGCTATTTATAATAATGGAGTCCAAAATAGCATTTTACACTTGTGTTGATCCCTTCATGTCATGCATATATTCATCAAGAACAAAGCTCACATGATGACATATCACTGTCATCAATCTCTTTTTCTTGAATATCTGTCCATCTCATTCAGCAAAAGATTATAGAGATAACTCCCTCAGAGAAGAACCCATTCAGTGAAAGCTTTGCCATCTGTGGTTATTTTAACTAACTTTTTGGCGTTTTAAAGCGAGTGGCTTCTAGGGAACATGGCGTTTGTTTTTCTGGGTGTGCTCAATTCAGTGTGTATAGACCCCTCTCTTATAGGAGTTTGTTGGCCCGTAGTTTAGGCGGGATTTTTTAAATGGCGTTATTAGTTTCTAGGGTGATAGACGTCCCATCTTCCAAGTTTGGCTTTTTTTAAATGGCGTTATGCAAACCAAGACGACAAAATACAATAACGGAGAAAATATTAAGCAGGAAAAATATTTTTTGTTATTTTTGGCGTTTTGTAAGCAATAACTTTTTGTAGAATTTTTTGGCGTTTTGCAAATAAATAGAGAAATATATCATTTAATTATCTTAAGAAAAAGAAGATTACACAGAAGAAAACTAACAAAAAAATTAAAACTCTTCGTCAGAAGGTACTTTATCTGAGAAGTATCCATCACTTGCGTCATCTTATTCCTCGGAGTCTTCATCTAGACCTTCATCCATGTCATCACCTTCACTTTCATCGGATTTTTGTTCCTGAAGATTCTGAAGCCTCCATTTGAACATGTTTTGAATTAACGCCATTTTTTAGTCCATTTCCGTGTTCAAACAAGTTGCATTATGCAATTCTTCCATGAACCCAAGTCCCTGCTTTGTCATGATGTTTTCAAGCTAGTAGTCTTCCTGCTCTCCGTTGTCGTATATAACGGTCACCATGTCTGTTTCATCATCAAAACGCCATGATTTCATGACAGGGTCCGGCTTTACATCTGCTTTGATTGGTCCAAATTTCCTTGTTAATGCTTTCATAAGCATATGTGTTTCATGGCATTCGTTATCTAGAGCGATGCCAAGAGATAGGATACCCCTCTGTACCTCTTCTTCCATCTTCAAAATTGCCTTGATCGTCCTAACATACACCCTCCTTCTGTTGTCAAAACGCAGGACGAATCGCCTGATTGCCAGAGTGTATCTCCACCAAACGATGGTTACCATTTTTAGGGTTTTGGTTAAATTGGCATTTTTGGTTAAAGATATTTTTGAAGAAATGATAAATTGAAGTGATTTATGGAAGCAATGTTTTACGTCGTTTATATAATGATATTTTTGGCGCGTAATTTAGGAGGGAATTTCTTCTAATAAATGTTAATAACTGAATTTCAGTTACTGTGTTGTTTCCTCTTCTTGTAATCTCCAACGCGTTTTATCACTAATTTTTGGCGTTTTGTATTTAATGGCGTTTTATTTTTTTTGAATGGCGTGTTATCATTTTTGTTGGCGTTTTGAATTTGAGCGATAAAAGACCCTTTTACCCTTAATGAAGCTCGTCCCACGTAATAAAATTGATGTTATTTACAAAAAAGCCACCGCGCAATCTAGCCCATGGATTGTTTTGATCTGACGATCCATAACTGTTCTCCCCGTTATCACACTTCCCCCGTTTTCTCTAAATCCTGACCCTATATATATATATATATATATATATATATATATATATATGGCTTAAAGATCCTGTACAAAGGGCCCAAAGTGTGAGAATTGTGAGAAATATTGTGGAGATGACATGTATCCTCAATCTAAATTAATTCAAAAGGGTAAACAAGTAATTTTATCATTGATTCAATTAATTGATAAAACATTCCATAACCGCCACCCGTTATTATAGGAATACGAATTAATCTACGAATTTGTATTTTTTTATCATTCATCAATTATAATTTCTGAAGATCGCAGAATGAAGGTTTTATACAGTGTTATATCGTGATAGATGTAGAATGAAGGTTTTTATACAGTGTTATAGTGTTATATAGTGTTGTTTTTTCTGGTAGCAGGTCTATGATGGATGTATAGTGTTATATGGTGTTATATGGTGTTATATATTTTCTGGTAGTAGTTACATGTTTCTGGATTTTTAAAATATGTTTAAAAATAGATCGTTGGAATTTAGGAGAGGTTACCTTATTTGAAACATATAAAAAGACAATATCACCCCTACAATTTTCAAATCAATCCAAATAATTAAAATACAATTTACAATTTGGTCCCTATAGATTTCAACCATTAGATCAAAGATCTAATGGTTTAAAACACTTCTTACACTTCTCATACTTTAAACACTCATATATATATATATATATATATATATATATATATGTATATATATGTATATATATAGGAGAAGGATTATTTAGGAACCACCCTTTATTGCGAGAACCGCGAGAGCCAATGTGAACACAACCAAAAATACCTAAAAAACACACAAAAAATCTTTTTAATATTTTTTATGAAAAAATCACTACTTTTCGTTATTAAAAAAAATTGGCTACTAAAAGTAGCGATTTAAATAAAAAATATTAAAAAAAAATTGTATATTTAAGATTTTTTTTTAGGTTTTTTGGGGGGTTTAGCTTTTAGTATTTAGCTTGGGTGGGGGGTTAGGTTTTTAGTGGTGTAGTGGGTTTATGTTGTTGTGTTCACATTGGTTCTCGCGGTTCTCGCAATAAAGGTGGTTCTCGCAACCACCCTTTATTGCGAGAACCGCGAGAACCAGTGTGAACACAAACAGTAATACCTAAAAAAATCTAAAAAACACTAAAAAATTTTTTTTACTATTTTTTTGTAAAAATCGCCATATTTCATTTATAATAAAAAAATTTAAAAAAATTCGAGTCACAGTTATCTATGCACATGTGCATTTGTATCATTTCTTTGACAAATTCCGTAATTCATTACAAATATTAGACAATTGCATTTTCATTTACACTACCACGTGTAATACACTACTTTTTACGTTAACAATATTAGAAATGCACATGTGCATCTATATGTATCAACATGAAATAAGATGTGTTGGTACACTACTTTCTCTGTCATCTATCATTCCATCCATAATACACAAACATGCACATGTGCATTTTTGTCATTTCTTTGACAAATTCCATAATTCATTACAACTATTAGACAATTGCACTTTCATTTACATTACCATGTGTAATACAAATATTTTTTACATTACCAATATTAGAAATGCACATGTGCATCTATATATATCAACATGAAATAAGGTGTTTTGGTACACTACTTTAAATACACTTTCCCTTTCATCTATCATACCATCCATAATACACTACCATTACCTCCTACCATCCATAATACAATACAATGCCATTACCAATTTTTTCACTTTATTACATGTATGTAAACACCATTTATACCATTCAATCAACATATTACATCTTAAATTGACAACTATAACCAAACCATCAACCACTAGATATAACTAACCAAAAAACATGTATATGGGCCTAATTCTCCATTCAAAATCACAAACTTTTTGTACCAAAACACGTTATATCATGGTTATGCCTAATGATGCACATGTGCATTTTGAATATTGGTAATGTAAAAAGTAGTGTATTACGAATGGTATTGTAAATTAAAGTGCAATTGTCTATGCCTGATAACGTATTACCGAATTTGTCGAAAAAAAAAAGTTTTTTTTATGGTAACGAAATATAGAGATTTTTTAAAAGAGAACATTAAAAAAAAATTGAGTGCTTTTTTGATTTTTTTTAGATTTTATTTTGTGTTCACATTGCTTCTCGCGGTTCTCACAATAAGGGTGGTTCTCGCATGAACCTTACCCTATATATATATATATATTAAAACAAAGTTGTATTTAATATATATTACTTTTTCGGTAACTTAGGCTATACGAGTGCCAATAATGCATCCTGTGACATTTGGAAACCATAGTGGCACATAGTGCAAAAAATAAAGTTTAGGGAGACATGTTGCTCCTGTCATCAAACCACAGAAAGGCAAATTGTAGTTTACTCTTATATTAATTACCATAATATTAGATATTTGACTTAATCATTATAAATTTGAAAAGAATTATTTCACATTCGGATATCTATGTATTAATTATTAAATAATATATTGTATTAAAATTTAAGTAAAATTGAGAAGTTGAAGGAGAGAATATCACATGACATTAATTGGAATCGTTTATTAGAAGTTAGATTAGATTATATAATGTTTATAGTTAAAAACTGAAATGAGTTTGTGGGTTATATGGTTTTATAAATATGAGTTTGTGGGTTATATGGTTTTATAAAACACAATTAAAAAGCGCAATAAACTGGTGTGTGTTTTAAATCACAATTCTAAAATGCAATGAACTAAACACAATGAACTCGTGTGTGTTATAAAACACAATTCAAAACCGCAATAAACTAAACGCAATGAACTAGTGTGTGATAAAACACGACTCAAAAAACGCAATGAACTAAACATAATGAACGGGTGTGTGTTATAAAACACAATGAACTGGTGTGCATTATAAAACACATATATTCTGTTTATATATCTTTTTTTCTAACACAAACTAACATGTTTCTAAATAGAGTAAATTGTCATTTTAGCCCCTGAGTTTTTGTCCAAATTGCTATTTTAGTCCAAATTGTCATTTTAGTCCAAATAGTTTTTTTTCTCCTTTGGGTCCCTGACTTTTCCTTTTTCTTGCCATTTTGATCACATTGCCTAACTTAGTATAAAAACCAGATTATAATCAGGGGTATTCTTGGCATTAAATTATTATGAGATTTATAAATTATGTTGTAAACTACCCCTGGTTATCACTACACAATAGTTATGCCAAAAATACATCTGGTTATAACCAGATTTTCAGAATGAGTTAGGCAATATGATTAAAATGGCAAGAAAATAGAAAAGTCAGGGACCCAGAGGAGAAAAAAAACAATTTGGACTAAAATGGCAATTGAGACCAAACCCCAGGGACTAAAATAGCAATTTACTCAAATAAATACTATTATACCTTTATGTTACAGGATTTAAAGTTTTAACCTTCCACCTTTTAAATAGACGAAAGACACCTTCCCACTATACCCACTATACCGTGAGCATTTACAAATCATTTGATTTTAGCAAAACACTTTGGCGTTTAAGAAAAATGGAGTAAGGAACCAATTGATGGTGGGACGTGTTATTTGTCCACTATTCTTTTTCTCCATAACAAAACTATTTGCTCATCTACCGACTTCAACTGATGTAAAACTATATTTTATTTTATTTTGGATTGTTTGATAGAAAACGTTTTTGTCCGGAAGCATTATTAGATACTAACTTAATCTTTTGAATAGAATGATTATGTTAAAAGTAAACTTGTACTATGTTTTAAGGGTTGCTATTTCGCCCAACATAATAACCAGGTAAATCTATAGAGTAACAATGTTTTTACGACCGGACCGGACCTCCGGACCGGTGACCGCAGGCATAGGCGGTCTGGTCAAGGGTGTTGGACCCGTTTGACAAGTAGCCAGCCGGCCGGACCAGCAACCAGTGAAAATTGAGGGTCGGGCCGGAGAAGTTAAACAGACGAAACCAAAGTCTCAAAACTTTTTTTTTGGGTAAAGGGTTACCCCGGTGATTTTATTATAGACAACCGCCAAATAAGTACAAGTAGTGAGGATGAGTTCCCCACTAGTTCATATATAGGACATGCCCCATATATGTAAGCAAAAAAAACAAACAAAACCAAGTTACCACTTCAATCTAGCCTACTACAATCATGATAATGACTAACTAGTAGACAAACGAAAAAATCAAACAAACGACGTCAACCGCCATCATCAAAAATGAAATTGCTACCAACCGGCAGCCCCTTAGCATGAAACAGAAGCCACCTATCCATTGGACAACTT
This sequence comes from Helianthus tuberosus, assembly GCA_030545235.1. Taxonomy (NCBI): domain Eukaryota; kingdom Viridiplantae; phylum Streptophyta; class Magnoliopsida; order Asterales; family Asteraceae; genus Helianthus; species Helianthus tuberosus. Next base: position 117,366,512 of record CM060363.1, read on the forward strand.
TATGTGAGAGGTGCTTGCCCCTGTATTGGAAGGCGTAGGATGTGTACCCGATGTCATAAACTCATTCGTTTCATCATATACAACCTCTACCTCGTCATCGTCAGACTCCTCATTTGGCTCACGTCCCCCTTTATATCTCCCCTGGAAGGAACCCCCATTCCCCCCAACAAACCCAAGAGCACTAAACGAATTGTGTGTTGGAACCTTGGACGAACTGGAAGAACTCACTGCCTTTTTCTTTTTATCCACAAGTCTATATTCAAACTTGGGCTTTTGATTGTTAACTTGAAAACCGCTCTTCTTTACATTCTTCTTTGTCTTGACTTCCGTATAACCATCCTCATCTACTTTCGGACTGTTTGTAGGAGGTTTCACTGTCGATCGAATGCATTTTGGACACTCCTCAGAATCATGCCCAAATACACAGCAGTGGGCACATCTCGGGGGTTTCCATTCATATTCCACACGAATAGTCTCATTGACATACTTGTTCTCATCTAACTCAGGAATAGCCATGGTTAGGACCTCTTTAAAATCATGTTCAGCAGAGATATCAATGAGGGCCCTAGCATAGCTGCTCCTTCCCCAAGCCTCATTACACATATCACTAGTATACGAATCCAGGCGCACAGGAGACCCAATTTTTGATGCCAACATACTTAAACCATCATCAGAATATGCCACTAGAGGAACATCATGCAATTTAACCCAAACTGCAACCTTTTTTAACTCTTCTTTTTAAGGGTTTTTGTAGGAGACCAAATGTTGAGAAACATAGGTTTGTTACGGATCATCCAAGGTCCCCCTTCAAGAACAGTATCCATACCCTTTCTGTCTTCAAACTTGAAGAAAAAGAAACCATTTGAATTCATCATAGTTTTCTGAAGACCATGTTTCTTCCAATTTGTTCTCACAAAATATTCAACTACTGGATATGCAATCCTATCCCCCAGGAAATAACCATAAAGAGTGTTAGCTAACCTGTTGTTAACCTGGCGAACCGAATCAATCGGAAGCACTACATCCACTCCATCCAATGAGACATCTGAGTTTAGAGGTCGAAAATTGACTTTGGGAACTTGACCAGCCGCATCATTGGCCTTTCTAGTGTTTTCATCTTCATTCTGATTCCGAGTTGAATCACCACCCCGCTTAGTATCACCCTGCTCGACCTGTTCATTTAGGACCACATCCGCATAAGATTGGACATGAGCATTATCATCCTGATTCTGATTTTGAACTGGAGGAGGACTAACATCATTCAACGGTAGCACAAATGCTACCTTTCTCTTGTCAAAGACCTTCGCATAATTCTGATTGGGAGAATCAGAACAGCCAATAACATGTTCAGTATCGTTAAGCGGCATCATAAAACATACCTTCTTACTCGGCATTTCAGAAACCCTAGCCGCCATAAGTGATGTTTGTCTAGGCTCAAATGTTTTACCATCAATGTTCTTAATCTTTTTCGCAAACACATTTGAGTTTTCTGCATTTTGGCCATCCATAACAACAGTCACAACCAGGCCTTAAACAGCAACCAGCCGAAACCCTAACGCAGAACGCACTAGGGACTGATTAGCCAGAACTGATTGGAACAGATTACTTTGTGACTGAACAGCAATCTATCAGCGAATGACAGGAATTCAAACTGCCGGACACTAACACGAATCGGACAGCCGAATAAGTATTAAGAATCAGCCGATTAAAACCCTGTGTTCATATCATCAGCCGATCGATTGAAGAAAATAGAAACCCTAAAAACGAAAAACCCTAATCCGACTTCAAGTGATTAGAAACGAAAGGTAACCAGGATTCCTTACCAATAAAGAAATCAAAACACCCTAGTTGCTAAGCACAATTAATCACGATCAGGATTGGAATGAAAACCCTAGGATCTCACCAATTCGCCCAAAATCGCCCAGAGCTTTCCATCTCCTAGCATTTACTTCTGTCACATTTGATCGGAATAGATAAATACAAACTAAATTAAAGAAAATGCAATCTGAAAATAAAGTCTCAAAACTTTGGCCGGAAATAACTGATAGTGATCAGCGGCGAAGAGGTTGTAGGCTACGGAAAATAGAGATAATCTTTGAGAAAGAACATGTTGATGTCGTGATACCAGAAAGAATATGAGAAGGGCAGACTGTGGAGGCTACTGAGATTCATTCAAGAGAGAGTGAGTGAGGTAAAGGTGTGACTAAAATGAGTAAAATGAACGGACTTTTAAAGTTTTAAAATCTAAATTGAAAAGCAAAATGACTTCAATGATGTTAGGTCGGAGGATGAACGCTTCAATTCGGTTTTTGTTCATAACCGGGCCTTTTTATTCAACAATTTTATTAGCGAGACAGGTTTTTTGGAATACCAAATGATTAGGAAACGTTTTACTTACATGTCTGAAAATGGCCTTAAACTGAGCAAGTTGGATAGGGCATTCATCAACCTGGATTTTATGATAAAGTGGACTCTTGCATCCCTCATGGCGCTGCCTCGAGGTTTATCCGATCACTGCCCCTTCACCCTTGTTACTTCAGTGTGACGGCTCAGATTTTGGCCCCTCGCCCATCAAGTTCTACAATAGTTGGCTTGGAGGGGAAGGTCTAGACGAGGGTATTGATGAGGCAATAGCAGTTCGTAAGGGGGAGGGGTTAAAGAATTCGCTGCACCTCTGAAGCAGATTAAATTAAAGGTTAAGGACTGGAGAACCCGTGTGAAAGAAAAGGAGGAGTGTTCTTTGAGGAGATGTGAACATCTTATAGAAGAAGTGGAGGCGCTGGCAGAGCAGCGGGTTCTCTCGACGCAATAAAGAAATTTCGGGACAGAGCTGAGGCTGCAATTAAAGAGTTTTCTTCTTGCGAAGGCGAGAGATTTGAAGCAAAAGGCACGAGTTAGGTGGATTAAAGATGGCGACGAAAACTCAGCGTATTTTCACGCCATAATCAACAACAATAAAATAAAGAACCGCGTTAATGGGCACGATTTTGATGGCAAGTGGGTATCCGATCCGGGTGAATTAAAGGAGGCTGTCATGGCGTGGTTCAACAAAAAATTCAAAGAGCCTATTAGAAGGCGTCCCATCTTCCTGGATTCCGGTCTTAAAAAGCTCTCCGTTACTAAGGCTAACTCGTTAATCGAACCGTTTTGTGAAGAAGAAATTAGAAAAGCTATTTGGGTTGCGAAGGGGGTAAAGCGCCCGGACCTGACGAGTTCACGTTCAGATTTTTAAAACACTATTGGGAGAAGTTGAAACCTTATATTGTGTCCTTTTTACAACAATTTTTCGTTGATGGAAAGATTGATTTGAGATGTAATCCGCCTTTTATTGCCCTTTTGCCAAAAGCCAAGGACCCGCTAGTCATCTATGATTTTCGGCCAATCTCGCTTTTTGGGTCGCTCTACAAAATCATTGCCAAAGTTCTAGCAAACAAAATAAAGTCATGTTTAAGCACCCTTGTATTCTCATCTCAATTTGCTTTAATTGGGGAGAGAAACATTCTCGACGGCCCGTTGGTGGTGAGTGAAGTTCTTTCTTAGGCAAAGAAGACGAAGAGAAAGGTTATGGTCTTTAAAGTAGACTTCGAGAAGGCGTATGATTCGCTTAATTGGATATTTCTTCTCAATGTCTTAGAGTCAATGGGTTTTCCGGATACGTGGGTCAATTGGATTTCGAGTTGTTTGAAGTCCGGGAGAGGGTAGGTATTGATTAACGGGTCACCCACCAGGGAATTTGCTTATAAGAGGGGGCTCCGTCAAGGAGACCCCCTCACCTTCCATATTTATATTGGCTATGGAGGTTTTGGAAATGTTCATGACTAAGGCGAATGAGCTGGGGCTGATCAAGGGTGTAAAAATTACCTAAAAATGGTCCAATTATCACCCACCTTAGTTACGCGGACGACGTTATATTTTTATGTGAATGGTCGGTGGAAAACGCCAAAAATCTTAACAGATTTTTAAGGTGTTTTAACCTTTTTAACGGGGCTGAAAGTAAACCTGAGCAAAAGCATGTTGTTGGGGGTAGGGGTAGAAGATGCCGAGATTGAAAACGTGGCAAATTTGCTGAAGTGTGGTGCAGGTAAATTTTCGTTTATATATCTTGGCCTCCCGATTGGTGTAAATATGAAACGTATTAAATTTTGGCAACCGATAATCAAGAAATTCCAAAAAAAAAAACTCAACACTTGGAAGGCTAAAAGTCTATCCTTTGCGGGTCGGGTTACTTTGGCGAAGGTCGTTTTGGTAGTTTACCTTCCTATTATTTGGGAGTCTTCAAAGCGCCCAAATCGGTTTTAAACCTACTAGAAGGTATGAGGCCTTCCTTTATTTGGGGCAAAACGGGGGCTCAAAACAAAATTTGTTGGGTTCGGTGGGGAAAAATAACTAAACCAAGAAGGCTCGGAGGGATCGGTGTAGGCGATTTAGAAGGCTTTAACCTTGCCCTCCTTGCTAAATGGTGGTAGAGGGTAGGGGAAGACCCGGATCAGATGTGGGCAAAGGTTATCTACGTTATACATGGCCCTAAAAAGGCTGCAAAAATAATCCCGTGTAACAAGGCGATGTCTGGTTGGTAGAAGGATATAGCTTCTGTTGATAGGTTACTATGGAAAAAAGTTATTAACGTGACTTTAGCGTCGCCACAGTCGATAAGTGAAAACCTTGTGCTTTCAAACACTCTCTCTACCCTAATGGCGAATTTCGGCGATTTCATCTGTTCTTCATCCTAAATCTGTTTCGTCTAATGATTATAGGTATTGTTAACTGATTATAATCTTCTAGGTTATTATCCACATACAATTCTCTATAATCACCAAGATCGGTCAGTTTTAGGGTTTTTCTTTCAATCGCTTATGACTTTAGAATCCGTTGGATTGCCTGATTTATTACAAGGTCTTTTATTGATCGTGTTTAACCTTTGTTATATCAGCTAGATTGATACGGCCTTATAATCGATTAAGGTTTGACAATTGGTTCTAGGGTTTTAAGGTTTATCGGCTTGTTGGGTTCTTCGTTTACGTACTGGTTCGTTGCATGGTTATTGTTCTGATGTGCTGATGGAGAGAGGTGTTGAATCTGAGGGGGTAGACTGCCCTATCATTGATAATTTACAACATATTCGAATGGGGAATTTGAAGGTGGACGATGACTCTACTCCTGGGACAACTCCTGGGACAGCTCCAGTTCGAGGCATTGGACTAAGGGTTACTAATATTGAGGGCAATACTCTAATGCCGAGGCGAGGATTGTTCTCTACTAATAATGTTTCAGTTCTGGATGGATTGGCAGCCATATCCAAACCGGTAACTCTGGATCATATGGGGGGAGTATGGGGGTTTCTCATGCAAACCCTAAAAGGGATGGTCAGGATGAAAACACAAATCATGGCAGCACGGCTGATCCGTTTCGAGCAAACATTAACGTCGGTAATTCCATGCCTTATGGTACTTATGCTGAAAAGGTTCAACAACCTACTAAGATAAAAAGGGAGGTCAACTTCCGAAAACTGGAATCGGTGGAAAAAAATGGACGAGGCAGATGTTGTGATACCAAAGGAAGCAATTAGACAAGTTCAAAAAAGGTATGAGAATGTTTTGTATGGTTATTTCCTTGGTGATAGGCTGTCGTATCCAGTTGTTGAATATTATGCCAAGAATGTGTGGTCAAAGTTTGGTTTTTTAAAACTAATGATGAACTTCGATGGATTCTTCTTTTTCAAGTTTGAGTCTAAGGAGGGTATGAATAAAGTGTTAGAAGGAGGCCCTTGGTTGATTAGAAAGGTGTCGTTATTTTTAAATGTTTGGTCCCCTTCAATAAGTTTAAAAAAGGATGGAATCAAGTATGTGCCCGTTTGCGTAAAGTTCCATAATGTTCCTTTAGCGGCTTACACAGATGATGGTCTAAGTCTTCTTGCATCTAAGATAGGGACCCCTAAGAGGTTGGATAGCCACACAGCTGATATGTGTATTGATAGTTGGGGAAGAACCAGTTTTGCTAGGGCTATGGTGGAAATTAATGCTGAACAGGAATTAAAAGATTATGTTACTATTGCCATACCGAAGATGGATGAAGAGGGATATGTAATGGAAAGGGTAAAAGTGGAGTATGAGTGGAAGTCGCAAAGATGCGATGTATGCTGTTTGTTTGGTCACAATAATACTACTTGCCCCAAGTCTACCAATGTGAAAGCAAAGCAAGTTATTATTGATGGTTTTCCACAAAAGAAACAGAAGCCAAAGTTCATATACAAACCCAAAATCAATTCCGGAGGGGCTAGCACTTCGGGCGTCAAGGGTACAACTGATTTAAGAGGGGAGCCAAGTAATGTTAAAGTGCAAAACAAGTTTGAGGTTATGGCGATGACTCAAGAGAATTCTAGTATAGTGATTGAGAAAAAAAGGGTGGATGAGCCTGACTGTGCAAAGGTGGATGGTCAAGGACATAAGATGAATACTCAAATCTCAAAGAAGAATACTCAAATCTCAAAGAAGAATGATGCGAATAATGCTGAGGACGAGGGTTTCATTGACCCTATTCAAACTGAGATTGCTAGTTTCATGAATGCGGATGCAATGGAAGGAGTTTCTGAGGGGGGCAAGCACTCCCGTTGACTTGAGTCTTTATGGATAGCATAGCCTCTTGGAATATAAGGGGCTTGAACCGGCCCCTAAAACAACGAGAGATTCATCAAATAGTTAGTGAAAATCATCTGAGTGTTTGTGCTGTTTTGGAGTCGCATGTTGAGGTCACAAATCTTTCCAAAGTTTGCCGTGGGGTTTTTAAGAACTGGGAATGGATTTCAAATGGTGGGGTTTGTAACAGAGGTGCCATAATTATTGTGGGATGGAATGATGAAAAAGTTGATCTTATGGTTTTAGCTCAGACTGACCAGGTTATGCATGTCAAACTTGTTTCCAAGATTGAACCAAAAACCCTGTTCTGTTCGTTTGTTTGTTTGTTTATGCAAAGAACACGTATCAGGAAAGAAGAGTTTTATGGCAGGACCTGTGTATGCACAAGCTTATTACGCATGATCAGCCGTGGATTGTTATGGGAGATTTTAATTCCGCCCTTTATGCGGACGACTGTCTCTATGGCTCATCTACTCCGTCTATAGGTATGCGCGAGTTTTTTGATTGTGTCCAATACAATGAGCTCTTAGATATACAAGGTCATGGCCTGCATTTTACTTGGAATCAAAACCCAAAGAAAGGGGTGGGCATCCTGAAGAAGATTGATCGGGTTATGGGAAATGTGAAACTCCTTGAGATGTTTCCGAATGCTCATGCTTTTTTCCATCCTTATCAGTTGTCGGATCATACTCCTTATATCCTCAAAATGATGGGTGCGATGAGAGTGAAGCCGAAGCCTTTCAAATTTGCTAATTTTATTGTTGGTAAGGATGGCTTCAAAGCTTGTGTTGCGAATGAATGGAGTAAATCGGTAGAGGGCATTCCTATGTTTTCTGTAGTTAAGAAGCTCAGGAATTTGAAGACTCCTTTGCGGAAGCTTCTTCACCAACAAGGGAACCTGCACAACAAGGTGAAAGACTTGAGGCATAAACTTGATGAAATCCACAAACAAATTGACTTAAACCCTTTAGACACTGAACTAAGGGATACGGAGGCTAAATTCATTAAGGAATTTCATAGTGCAGCTTATGATAAGGAATCATTTTTGAAACAAAAGGCAAAAGTTGAATGGCTTTATGCAGGAGACGGCAACACTACTTACTTTCATAACTATGTTAAAAGCAGGAATGCTAGGAGTAAAATCCATAGTATCAAGGACACTAGAGGCAATCAGTTTGAGGGAAAGGATGTTGAAGCTGCTTTGGTTAATCATTATGAAGCTTTTTTGGGGACAGCGGATAAGGTGGATGAATTGGTTACGGATAATCTCTTCGATAATGTCATAAGCCCAGTTGTGGCCGCCCATATGGTCTGTCAGGTTACGAGACAAGAGGTTAAAGCTGCTATGTTCAGCATTGGAGAAAATAAGACCCCTGGTCCAGATGGTTATACGTCGGCATTTTTTAAGAAATCTTGGGATATTGTTGGAGAGAAGGTCACGGTTGCCATTCTTCAGTTTGTCGATAATGGTAAACTCCTTCAACAAGTGAATCATACAATAATTGCTCTTGTTCCAAAAGTTCCTACGCCGAACTCGGTTCTAGAGTACAGGCCCATCTCATGTTGCAATGTTATCCTCAAATGTATAAGCAAAATTTTGACGGACAGAATAAAAGGTAGCTTGGGAAAACTGGTTGATATAAATCAGTCTGCTTTCGTGCCTGGAAGAAAGATATCTGATAACATCCTGCTCACTCAGGAGCTTATGCATAACTATCATCTTAGCAGAGGCAAACCAAGGTGTGCTTTTAAAATTGATATTCAGAAAGCTGGTCTTTTCTTAAGACTATTCTTCTTGGTTTTGTATTCCCTCAAAAAATGGTTGATTGGATCTTGACTTGTGTGACCACTGTGTCGTACTCGCTTAGCATCAATGGGAACTTGAGCGAATATTTCAAAGGCAAAAGGGGATTAAGACAAGGAGATCCTTTGTCCCCATATCTTTTCACGTTAGTTATGGAAGTCCTCTCTCTGCTATTGCATCAAGCGGCGGAAGTAAATCCGGCTTTCAGATATCATGCCCACTGCAAACAACAGAAGATTATTAATGTATCTTTTGTGGATGACTTGTTTTTGTTCGTCAATGCGGACTCGGTCTCAGTTAAGATCATGAGGGATGCTTTAAATCTGTTACTCGAGTCTCAGGTTTAACGCCAAACCTAGCCAAGAGCATGGTATATTTTGGTAGAGTGTCGCAACCAGACAAACAGGAAAGTCTTAATCTCGTGTCGTTTAAGGAGAGAGAGTTTCCTGTTCGGTATCTAAGGGTCCCTTTAATCTCTTCAAAGCTGATGTATAAAGATTTGCAGAGTGCTAGTGGATCGAGTGGATAAAAAGATAGACAACTGGATGACGAAGTCTTTATCTTTTGCGGGGAGGCTCCAGCTGATTAATTCGGTTATCTCGGCTATGCATATTTACTGGGCTTCTGTGTTCATGCTTCCGGCTCGAATCATTGGTGAAGTTGAAAAAAGAATGCGAAATTTTCTATGGAGTGGGGGTCCGAATCAGATTGTCAAACCAAAAGTTGCTTGGGATAAGGTTTGTTCTCCTAAATCCGAGGGAGGTTTGGGGATTAGACGCCTTACTGATGTTAATAAGGCTCTTCTAGCGAATCATATATGGAGTATTCTTGTTAAGCGAGATTCTCTTTGGGTCAACTGGGTTTATTCCTACAGAATTAAGGGTAGGAATTTCTGGGAAATCCCATGTCGAGGTAGCTTGAGCTGGGGGTGGAGGAAAATACTTTCCATTCGAGCAACGATTCGTCCTTTCATATGGTATTCCATCCGTAATGGTCGTCAGGCAAATGCTTGGAATGATTAAGACAAGGAGATCCTTTGTCCCCATATCTTTTCACGTTAGTTATGGAAGTCCTCTCTCTGCTATTGCATCAAGCGGCGGAAGTAAATCCGGCTTTCAGATATCATGCCCACTGCAAACAACAGAAGATTATTAATGTATCTTTTGCGGATGACTTGTTTTTGTTCGTCAATGCGGACTCGGTCTCAGTTAAGATCATGAGGGATGCTTTAAATCTGTTACTCGAGTCTCAGGTTTAACGCCAAACCTAGCCAAGAGCATGGTATATTTTGGTAGTGTGTCGCAACCAGACAAACAGGAAAGTCTTAATCTCGTGTCGTTTAAGGAGAGAGAGTTTCCTGTTCGGTATCTAAGGGTCCCTTTAATCTCTTCAAAGCTGATGTATAAAGATTTGCAGAGTGCTAGTGGATCGAGTGGATAAAAAGATAGACAACTGGATGACGAAGTCTTTATCTTTTGCGGGGAGGCTCCAACTGATTAATTCGGTTATCTCGGCTATGCATATTTACTGGGCTTCTGTGTTCATGCTTCCGGCTCGAATCATTGGTGAAGTTGAAAAAAGAATGCGAAATTTTCTATGGAGTGGGGGTCCGAATCAGATTGTCAAACCAAAAGTTGCTTGGGATAAGGTTTGTTCTCCTAAATCCGAGGGAGGTTTGGGGATTAGACGCCTTACTGATGTTAATAAGGCTCTTCTAGCGAATCATATATGGAGTATTCTTGTTAAGCGAGATTCTCTTTGGGTCAACTGGGTTTATTCCTACAGAATTAAGGGTAGGAATTTCTGGGAAATCCCATGTCGAGGTAGCTTGAGCTGGGGGTGGAGGAAAATACTTTCCATTCGAGCAACGATTCGTCCTTTCATATGGTATTCCATCCGTAATGGTCGTCAGGCAAATGCTTGGAATGATAATTGGTGTGCTTGTAGTCCTCTTCGGGATTTCATTAGCCCTAGACGCATTCATAGTGCAGGCTTTAGTATGCAGTCGACAGTTTCAGACCTTGTTGATGACCATAGCTCTTGGAAATGGCCGTTAGCTTGGTATGATCTTTTTCCAGTTCTGATTAACTTAATTCCTCCTATCCTTGACCAAAACGGAGCTGACAACCTGATTTGGAAGGATAGACAAGGCAACCAAAGGCATTTTAGTCTGGTGAAGTTTGGAACAATATCCGCAGCCGATCTGAAGAGGTTTTCTAGGTTGAGGTGGTGTGGTTCAGTCAATGTATCCCAAGACATTCTTTCCATTTATGGTTGGTGATCAAGAACAAGCTGAAAACTCAAGACCGAATGGGTGTGTGGGACGCCGGAAGTGCAACTAACCTTAATCTTATGTGTTGTCCTCTATGCAGATATGATAAAGATTCTTGTGACCATTTGTTCTTCCAATGCAACTTTGCGAGGCAAGTATGGAACTGCGTAAAAGGCATGGCATATATGGATAGCGTTGACACAAGTTGGGCATCTATTATGGCGTGGTTCGAACAACATGCTACGTCTAAGAGTGCTGAAACTATTGTGAGCAAACTGGTGGTGGCAGCGACTACATATTTTATTTGGCAAGTGAGAAACAATAGACTCTTCTCTCATAGTCAACGTTCTACGGTAATGATTGCTAATGTTGTTTTAGAGACGATGAGACTTAAATTGATGACTTTCAAGGTGGGAAAGAATTCCAGGAACCCTTTGCTTCTTGAGAGATGGAAGACCCAAGTGAAGCCGTTGGACATCGACCCGGGCTAGTGATTGTAGTTTAAGTTGTCCTTGTTGCCATTGTTTGGGCTTTGTTTTTTGCTTGGTTGTTTTGTTGGTTGTTTGGGATGTTGGTTTTTGGTTGTGTCTAGTCTTGGTATGCCAAGTCTAGCTCTAGTGTGTCACCCTGGCACACTCGTGTAATTATTTTTGTGATTTATAAAATTCACCGGGGTAACCCTTTACCCAAAAAAAAGTTATTAACGTCAAAGACAAAATGGTAGTGGAAGTGGGTGATGATGGTTTTGTGTCCTTCTGGTACGATAACTGGACGGGGCAAGGGCCTCTTAACACGATCTTCCCTCACATTTTAGGCTAGTAGCGAACAAAGAGGTTGAAGTGGCTGAGTGCATGGAGATTGTGGGGAATGTAATCCAGTGGCAATGGAACTGGAATAAAAATCCAAATTCAAATGCGGAATGGATTGAGGCGGGTAATATTATGCAATTTCTTCAACAGGTGAAAGTACTGGGCGGCAAAGATCGTTGGGCGTGGGTTAATAACGAGGGCCAAAGATTCTCCACAAAAAGTGTCTGTTGGGAAATCAAGTTGAAGGCGCATGTTCCTAGCCATGGTTGTAAAAATCCCGACTAGTCTCTGATTAGTCGCCGATTAATCACTAATCGGTGGTTCACCGATTAATGGCCGATTAATAGCTAGGCAGTCAATGACGGTCCTATTCTGGCCAAATTTTGGCAAGATGCCAGCCAAATTTTGACCAAACCATATAAATTCCTTCCAATTACTTAAAAAATGGGTTAATGAGGGGTTAAAACATGTCTACTTTAAAAAACTACATATAAAAATGTGTGTATATGTAACTAAAAATTACATATAAAAATCTCAATCCGATTAATCCCTATTAATCCCGATTAATCCCTAGGCGGTACCCCACCGCCCGACTAGCGCCTAGCAATTCTTACAACACTGTTCCTAGCGACGTTAACTCGTTTAAATGGAACTCGTGGGCCCCGTTAAAGGTCAACTACCTCGGGTGGCGGGCTGATTTGGCAAAGTGGCTGGTAAGGCAGCCTTAGTGAGGCGGGAAGTTGACATTCAGAGCATTATAATATGCAGCAGATGTGGGCTGGAAACAGAAACAAGTGATCACATCTTTGTGAAGTGTCTTTGGGCCAGGTGTGTATGGTGGAGTATTTTTAGATGGATGCAAATCCATGTGTTATGCGATATAACATCTGTTAGCCATATTTTGGAGCATGTAGCAGTCCAGGTTGGGTCAAAAACTTGGAAAAAATTGTCCATATGGTTACCTTGGGTTGTATTTGGCGTATTTGGTTAGCTCGGAAGGACAAGGAGTTCAATGGTAAATTGATTACGGTGTCGAAGGTCATAGAAGCGATAAAGAAGACACTATCTTTGGTTTAACAACAGGACATCCAGCTCCTTGCTGTTTTGCTATATCTATATATAGTTGCTGTTCAAAAAAAAAAAAAAATTCAATTTCTTGAAAGTTGGAAGTCAAAGTTCACAGACCTAAAGTGTAAAATGATAACTATTCAATTTCTTGAAAGTTGGAAGTCAAAGTTCACAGACCTAAAGTGCAGCTAACTAACCATCACTTGGTGGCCACGGGTATTTAACTGCCACCTATGGTGGACCCGGGTAAGTTTTCCCCTCCAAGTCTCAAGTTCGAGTCTGGGTGATAGGGGTTTCTCATTGAGGGGTTTAAATTGGGGATCTATTGTGCAAGGGGGCCCTCTAGCGCGGACCCGGTTAAGACAATGTATGCTAGACCTCCCGAAATTCGTGAATAATTCACACCTTTCAAAAAAAAAGGTAATAGGTAACTATTCAATTAATTTATAGTTTTTATCATTCTTTATTTATTTTATTGTTTTATTCACTAATAAATGTGTGTTTTTGTAATTTTTTATACTTTAAAACACTTATCATAACTATTATGTTCTTATATATAATTTTATATATTTAAATCAAATATGACATAGGCCAGTTCTCAAATCCGGTCCGACCGGTTCGACCAGTGAAGCAGTAAAGTGACCGGTTCATTGTCCGGTCCGGTTCTAAAAACGTTGGTGAGTAACAAACAGTTTGTGATGATAATCATTTCAAAATGTACAGAAACTGATGCTTTTATAGACCGACAATTCTTGCCGAATCTCCTTCCACAGCACCCTTGTTCATTTGTGTTGCTTCCTGTCATCCACCATTCAGTCTCAATTTCATTTCTATTTTTTTCAACAAATAACTAATGTGTATCAAACAAATAACAAACTGATGAATCTTTGGTTTTGTTCATTTCTCTTGGCGTCGTGTAGAAATGGGTAGTGTTACAGTTTCCTAAGTCCTAACCCATATGCATGAATGTATAATGTGTTCATCCATCTATAGTGTTTGGTTCTTCATTGATGAAAACTTCCTTAAGGGGCATTTGGTTCAGTAGAATTCATTTCGTGCCAGCTTTGATGTCGAGCAATAAACCTTGGGCATAACTATCTAAGAAGAAGAAGAAGAAGAAGAAAGCATACCGATGGATATAGGTATCTTTTTAATGCATCATTTCCATAAAGAATCTTTGCACCAAGTCCTGGCTTGTCTGCCGATCCTATGGCCTCTTCATCAACCACCACTGCATCAATTCCTTCCTTTGAACGATTTGGAACCTGCAATGCGCCACAAATCAACTCATTTGAAATAGAACATAATAACCCAAACGTAACCAAATAGAATTTTGAAATACCTCAAACATAGAATCCACGAGAACACTTTCTAATATGGCTCGTAGACCTCGTGCACCTGTGTTCTTGGCAATTGCTCTCTTTGCAATCAATCTTAGTGCACTAGTAGTAAAATGTAACTTTACCTAATATACATACATACATACATACAAAGTGGAATCAATCAAGTATCATAAAGGAGAGAAAAGATTACGACTACCCAAACAAGTCTTTACATTGTTCATGGCAAACATTCGTTTGTACTGCTTCCCAAGAGCATTTTTCGGCTCTGTTAGAACCTGTCAACAACAAAATGTAATGGCAAACATCCGTTTATAGCGAATATGAACATATACTACAATTACAAACCTGAACAAGTTGGTCCTCATCTAGAGCAGATGAACTCACTAGAATAGGAAATCGACCAATAAACTCGGGTATTAACCCATATGCAACAAGGTCACCACTGTCTACCTGGAATTTAAACCATCTTTCATCATTATTTAAAATACAAATTATACCCTGTAGCAGCCATGAAGGAAGGAATGGTTCTTACAGATTCCAACAATGAAGATGTAACCACACCATTAGTTAGTCCACCACCTGCACCTCTCATATTAGCCCTCACCGGTGCCCCGAAACCAATAGATGAATCTTGTCGCCTACAACAAGTCAAAAACATAAGAATAGAAAAGGAATTGACAAATATGCCCTCACAACGAGTGAAAGACATACCTCTCAGAAATGGTTTTCTCTAGATCGATAAATGCCCCGCCACATATGAAAAGGATGTCTTTTGTATCTATCTGCAAGAAGATATTGCCACTGTTTACTGTTAGCGATCGGGAGTTGACTTTCCAAAATTTTAAAATCTTATCTTTACCTGGATGCCATCAGCATGAGGTTGCTTTCGAGCTCGTCTGTCAGGAACATTTACAATCTGAAAATAGACATTTAAAAACCGTCTTACAAATTCCACAACTTTAAATAAGATAAAGAACAATATATAGCACTCACAGTTCCTTCAAGCATTTTAAGCAATGCTTGTTGAACCCCCTCTCCAGATACATCCCTGCCACTATTTAAGCTTTCAGCCTGCATAGATGTCAAAGCTATTCATTGGAAAATATATATAAATGGGTCGCATCCATAAATGCAAAGAACACCTTTCTAGTGATCTTATCAACTTCATCTATGTACACAATTCCTTGCTGAGCTGCTTCAACATTGAAGTCAGCAGCCTGAAACCAAATACAACAAATAATATCATCACAGGCTCACATAATTAGGTTTATAGGTATATGTACTTACCACAAGGAGCTTATACAGTATGGATTCAACATCTTCCCCAACATAGCCTGCCTACAGAAGTTGAAGTTTTATAGCATCATTACACATTAAACATAATGTGTGTACTTTCAGCTTAAACAAGTTTAAGGTACAAATTATTTTCAAACCTGCCTGCGTCAATGTAGTAGCATCAGCAATGACGAAAGGCACATTGACAACACGAGCTAAGGTTTTCGCAAGTAGTGTTTTCCCTGTCATTTCAGTCAAATAGATCACATTATAATATGAAAGGCACAATAAAGGCTGTTCAGCCTGGTAAATAAGTAGAAGATTGCTAAAAAAAAAATAAGTGATAACCTGAGCCAGATGGACCCATTAATAGAACATTGCTCTTCTCTAACTCAACACGATCAACATCTTGGTTTTCACTTCTTTCTGATGAGCTATCCGAAGCACTTGTCAATGACATAGAACTAGGAGATAAGATCATTGGTCAGCAAGAGCTTAGAGCCCTATAACTATATACAATAAACGCAATAAGAAAGAGTGAGAGTTGTTTGGAAGATCAAATAGGTAATTACGGCAGGCCTGCTAATGAAATCTCAAGAGCTGAAAGAGTTCTACTATCGATTCCTAGGCAAATTCCAATTCCATTACTTTCAGTGTTACTTACTATTGGGATTTGCAATGTTATGTTGGAGGAATGAAGGATACTCACTTTGTATGCGTAGAAGCATGATAAATTCTCTTGTAATGGTTGTAAACAGCAACAGAAAGCACCTGTTGTTGTTACATTGCATAAAGTTAGAAGAAAGCAACAATAACAATAACAATAACAATAACAATAACAATAACAATAACAATAACAATAATAATAATACCTTTTTGGCTTGTTGTTGGCCAGTTACAAAGTCATCAAGGGCTTTGCATATCTCCTTGGGAGTGGGCAGCTTGGATCCACCACCACCACCCCACGGCTTATTATCCCCAGCAGCGCCATAAGACCTTAACTTCTCCCACATTTTGACATTGGTGTTTTCATCACTAGGTCTAACCCGCCCAATCTCAACAAAGCTGCCCTGAAGCAGAGGCTCCAACTTAAAAGGCCTAAAATAATAAGCTGTTCGGCAGCTGGGGCACATGTTAAGGGCCTGATAAACACCAACATCGTTGGTGACTGATAGCGGCCGGTTCGAAAAGAGTAGGGTCATCAGGTGGGTGCATCTAGGGCACTTCACTTGGGCTTTGATATGATCGTACTTGTCGGAACTACCTTCCCATTTCTGCCGACGATTTTGTTCAAACCCTAAACATCCATACCTTGATTGACCAAGGAGCTGCTGCTTTCTTGATGATAAAATTGCTGTAGATGGTAGTAGTAGGAGTATGTTGAGAATCTTGGATTTCCACCTCAACATCGCGGACATAGGCGCCTCTTCCTTCCTTTCCTACCAAACGTCCAAACACTCCGCCTGCCTGCCTTTATAACTAGTTTATTTACGCGATACTGGAACATTGAGGCTCTCCTACCTTTCTTTTAGATCCTAATAAATCCACTTGAAATCATTTTATTCTATTCTAACATGGTTGATACAGGCCGTATATACCTATACGGCCCGTATACAATGAATTTCGTTTATTTTATTGTTTTATTACTATTTGACGCGACGTATTATTCCTTGATTCACGTGCGAGTAGACGTAAGATTCTCTGATTCGATGTTATATTCCTCGATTCTCGTGCGAGTTATGTGATTAGACGTTAGATTCCTCGATATTCGTGCGAGTTATTTGATTCGACGTTAGATTCCTCGATTCGCGTGTTAATCATTTGAAACGATGTAATATTCCGTAAAATTCTCTATATAAACGACACTAATTTCATTCATTTTCATTCAACTTCTATTCGTTTCTTCTATTTTTCTCTGTATTCAAATTATTTACGCTATAATGTCGGGTTGGCGTGAGTTTTTCGGTGTGTTTGATAACGAGGCGAATCAGGGGAGTTATGATAACAATCAAGATAACAATCCGGGCGTGTTTGATCTGAATGCTCCGTTCGATCCCAGTCTTGCGTCTGATGCAGGTCAGGATACTTGGGGTTTCGATGGCTTTCAGCCTAATTATGCTGGTTATTATCCATCGCAACACCCAGTTAATTTTGAAGCCCCTCCTGTTAGTGTTGGACCGCCGACTGATAGTTCTCATTTTACTCCCATAAGTGGTGGACCGCCCAAGGGTCCAAATGCTGATTAGGAACCTAGTGAGTTTCAAAACAAGCAGGTATAACATTTAATTATACGTTTATTTGTTGTACGTTAACTATTTTAGTGTTTTTACGTTTGATGTTGTTTTTATTAAAATCTTAGATTAGGGGTGCTAAACGGGTCGTGTTCGCGGGTTGGTGGGTTCAACCCGACCTGAACCTGCAAATTTTACACAAACCCGAACCCGAAAATCATATCATACATAAGAACCCGAACAGGACCCGAAGTTTCATGGGTTGACCCCAACACGACCCGTTCAACCAGAATTTTTTTTCCTGAAATTAATATATTAAAATTAAAATTTACTTAAAAAACACAAATATATATATATATGTAACACCTCGAAAATTTCGGGTTCAATAATAAAACGACACGTGTCATGTACGACAAAACGCGTTGAAAACCCAAATTTAATAAAGATATTTCGGTAAGGATTTAAAGTGGCGTCATGTTAAATTGTTACCTCTGAACGACCTCAAATTAAAAATCCCAAGACCCGATATAATGTTACTACACATCTTTTATTCCTTCAATTCAGAGAATTATTGTAAATAAAGGAATTGCAAAAGCATGATAAGATCCCACGAAGAAAAGCAATGACAAACCTTTGTTTTCGGGTCTTGTTTTTGGATCCAAAGCAAACAAACCAATGTGGTGGGGTATCATACAGTATTAGACACTTTGTGAAGGTCCCTAAGTGTAAATTGAGGCCCCAAAGTCGTGCAAGTGGCTGCCCTTTCGAAACACCAACAAACAACAACATTTTGGTCCCTGATGTATGCTTACGGACCGTAAGCATATATGCTTTACGGTCCGTAAACAGTTGCCAGCGACGAAAAAACAGGCTGCAGCCTGTTTAACGCGATTATGACCGATTCTACTGGTTATTCTCACTCATGGACGACCCCTAGGCACCTCCTAACATCTAGGACCAGGTGTTGATCAGTTGTGGTGTATGCTAGACCTTGTTGTCAAGCTTTTGTGGTGCTTGATTCACTATAAAAGGCCACCTTCAAGTCACAACATCACTCACACCTTCATCTGCATTTCTTGAGCACTTCTGGAGCTTAGGAGCAGACCCAATACCTTCCTACTCGAGCTTAGGACTTGGGTAAGTATGCTAGACCTTCCTCGGTTTAGTTTTTGCTTAGTTATTAGCTTAAAAGTCAACCGTCGTAATTAACGGTTGACTTAACGATTAATCGCTAATGATCCAGTGATTAGTCAAACTAAAAGTAGTTATAGGTTGGTGTTTATGTGGGTAATAAAACCCCAAAAGGGTTTCCCCTGATCACCATCCTAAGCAGGTCAAATGTCGGGTCAAACATTTACTTAAAAAGTCAACATATTGCTTAAAATGTCATTTATGCATAATTAGCTATCTAGAACATTTGTAACCTGTTTAAACATTGTTATAACTTAGAAATAAGTGTAAGAACATGTCCCGACATGTTCAACCCGACTATTTCCTGTTTAGACCCGGTTCGGAACCGAAAGTCACATAGTTTGACTTCTCGGTTGACTTTCAGTTCTGACCCGTTTAGGCATATTTTAGAAATGCCTCAGAGCTTAAATTGGATTAGGATACATGTTAGAACAACCCTCTGTGATCATACACCTTGATTCACTAGTTATCCAATTAATATGCAAGTTTCCGTTAAATGCTCATACGTGGACCGTTATGCCCTTATTGCCTTAAATCATGATTTATGAAAATGTAAAAGTGTAGAAACCTTAGTTACTGATATAAAGACTTGTTTGCAAAGTTTGACATCAGTTTGACTTGTAGGTTAAGAGTTATGCTCATTGTCGCTAAATTAAGGCTTTATGTTAACAACATGGCGTAATTAGCATAAAGCCTAGTTAAACATACTTGTTGATATCAAATCCTTTACCCACTGATGATATGTATTATTATGGGATTTTTAAAGATTTTTAATTAATTTTAGGTCGAGCATAACTAGTAGTCGTAGGCTTAATCCGGTAATTGTCGGTTTTGCCCTTACGGGCCGTAAAATGAGTTTTACACATCTAAACGATTCCAAACCTTTTGCTACTGATTAGTTATGATAAATAAATTATTTTAAGCCTTCTAGAAATATAAAAATATCAGATTTAAGTATCGAACCCGATAATTGCCTTTAATCGCCATAATTAGCGTTTTTAACGCATAGTATGTCATAGAATCATATTGGACATACCCGGGTTGATACATACTGATATATGAGGAAAATTAGCATAACTTAACAGTAAGCAAAGGTTTATAAACTCAGACTTCGTTTCTGAGCTTTGCGGCTTATGTGAAATTACCAAAATACCCCTACGGGGCATAGTTTGGTTAAATATGATAAATATCACATATATGCTTTAGCCTACTGTTATAACTCATCAAAATGAGTATGTTTACTGTTTACATCAGACCTGTAACTCAGTTAAACAATTAAACTCTTTTACAAACTTTAAAATGACCAAACTACCCCTACGGGGCATAGTTTGTGTTTAAACCAGTTCGGGGCATAACGAAAGACATCCTATTGATGTCACAACCTATTTGAAGCATATTAACTTAGGAAACATGTATATGGCTCTTACGGATACCCGTTACGCATATTACGCGTTCGGTTCGGCTTATGTAACAAGTTTACATAAATTAGCCGAAACGGGTCAAACCTTATCGGTTTAATCTCAAAATCCAGAATGTGGATGAAGGACCCATATTAAACAAGTCTCTGAACTTGTCGGGTCTAAATCACATTCTATCCGGTCTTCGCTTAATCGTGCGTACGAACCGTATCCTTGAAACTAGCCGGTCTAAGCTTAAGCTTAACTAAAGACCCGTTAGAATTCTAATAGGTTATTAAAAACCTTCGTTCCAGATTAGGAGCCCAGTAAAAGCTATCTGTACTTGCTGATTTGATATACGGCTGGGATTGAATTTATATTTACCAGTGTAAACTGACGTATTTTCCAAAAGGCTAAATGCAGGTACTAGGCGTAATAGGCTGGATATGTCTCCTTAGCATCAATAGAAGTCTCGCAAGCTTAAGATGCCTAAAAGTCTGTTGAACTATTGTTTCCATTTTATGTACGATCCTTCTGTGGATAAACTTCCGAATATTGTGACAGTTGATATTACAATAATAAATTCGGTTGTATTATATTTTCAATTGCTTCCGCTGTGCCTAATAATATTGTGTTGTTTGACTATTATGTTGCCAACCATGACGTCACGATACTCCCCACCGGGCCCACCGGTGACACGTGGAAATCGGGGTGTGACAGGTTGGTATCAGAGCCAACACTGAGTGAATTAAACACTAGCCTTTTGTGTTTAATCTCAGTTACACAATTGCACAATCTAAACTTCTGAGTCTAGACTTAACATAGGAATGATCTTAATCCTAATATGGAAATTTTTGCTTCCAATTTTTACTATTATTATTATTGGATACGTCGCCAAGCGAGGAAGCTGAACTAGGGATTCTCCACACTCGGAGCCTTGAAATGCTATACAGCGACCAAGATGAAACGTGCGACCAAGGAGAAAGCATTCAGGAATTGAATGAAGAAGAAACTCCTTTGCTGGAGATCGTTTCCTCAATAGTCCTTATAAGGACATAATCATCTTTCAGTCCCTCCGAGGACACATTATTCCTTTTAAGTCCCGCTTAGGGCAACTTTATACTTTTATTTTTATATAATGGAATGATTAAGTTTAAACTTTCATTCTAAATAAGAAATATTAAATAAATGGAAAAATAATATTTCCTTTTTGCAAGATCTACCATTATAATAAAATGGCAAAATCTAAAAGGGCAAGACCTAGCTTCGAGTCATATTAAGACCGGCCAAGATGGCAGTTCCGCAATTTAGATTCAGATCCATATTTACACCTCAATTTAAAATTGTTCTGCGTTAAATATAAATTAAGAATCTTAAATGTGAAACCTAGCCTTGGGTCAATTATAAGACCGGGCCAAGATGGTAAGACCTGTTTAAAAAGATTCAATTCCCTGTTAACATCTTAAAACATGTTAACACTCCTGGCAGATGTGATTCAATTAAAATCACACACGTCATTTTTATAAAGAATTCTTCAAAAGATTCCTAACCCAGTTTAATGATCTCTGAATCCTGGGTTTACATCATTAATTAAGATGATCATATTTTTAAAACCATACGTGGTAATATAGTGCCTAAGGGCCTTGCTCATTTCTACATGAGCCAAAATACAGTGGTAGCTATGACTCCCTGTCAGATAAAGGTAATGAACTAGGTTCAAACCTCAAATGCTTTGATTCTCTGAAATCCTAGCATATAATTTATAATTGTCTACGTGACTAGGCCTATTGTGCCAATATACTTTCATGCTTTGATTCTCTGAAATCATAGCTTATAAATTATATATGTCCTTGTGACTAAGCCAGTTGTGCTAATATACTTAAAGGCCTTGATTCTCTGAAATCATGGCTTATAATTTAAAATTGTCCTTGTGACTAGGCCTTTTGTGCTAGTAAATAAAACAGTTATTGTTGCTTTGATTCTCTGAAATCATAAGCCTAAAATTTATAAATGTCCATGTGACCAGGCCATTGGGTGCCACTAATAAAACTGTTAATGTTTTATAATTAGGATAAATTATAATAGAAATCCTAAATAAATATGATTAATAAATTAACCATATATGGTCTCTGTTTACCATGGTTAATGAATTTCCCTAAGGGGGTAATCCAGTAATAAACATCTCTTATAAGGGAAGTGCCTACGGGCTATAGTTAATGTCCTCTGAGACTAAAGACAGTGGTAACCTACAGCTCCCTGTCAAGAAAAGGTAATGAACTTTGATTCAAACCTTAAGGCCACGATTCTCTGGAATCATGGCTTATAAATTTAACTTATCTACGCGACAAGGTCATTGGTGCTATTATTAACTTATGAATTAGGATTTATGATAAAAATCCTGGATAAAATAAATATCCTTCCTTCTCTGTCAGTATGCAATTGAAGGGAATCTTAAAGGTGAAACCTAGCCTACGCGGCCAAGATGGTGAAACCTACTCAAGGGATTCAAATCCTTGTTAACACCAAGGAATGTGTTAGCACCCCTGACAAATGTGATTCGAGAAAATCACAACAGTCATCCTTATATTGGATTCTTCCAATTCTCAAATCTAGCCTAGTGATCTAGGAATCATGGCTTATATCATCCTATAAGATGATCATATTATAAACATCCGTTAGTAATGAAGCACCTACGGAGTAAACTTGTTGTCCGATAAGACAACGACAGTGGTGGTCTTTGACCTCCTGTCTAAAATATTGGACTATGTCCAAACATAATAGTCTATATGATCAATGCGATCATGACTAATACCATTTAATACGATGATAATATTATTTAAACATCCTTTAGTGATGTCTTGCCTACGGGCTATAATATATTGTCCATTTGAGACAGTGACGTTGTTATCATTGTGATTCCCTGTCCAAGGTGGTGAGCTATGCTCAAGCCTAATAGTTCATATGATCAATACAATCATGACAAAAATCATCAATACGATGATTAAAAATTTTAAACATCCGTAATGATGTTTTGCCTAAGGGCTATATTAGATCGTCCAACTGAGACAAGGCAATTGTAATCTTTTGTGATCCTTTGCCAAGGGGGTGAGCTATACTCAATTCCCATAGTCTATACTATCAGTGCGATCCTGACTAGTATCCTCAGTATGATGATCATAATATTAACACCCATCGTGATGAAATGCCTACGGGCTAAACTTTATTCTAGTGTCGGTTAGACAAAGATAGTAGTGATCTTTATGATCCCCTGTTCAAAATGGTGTGATTATACCCAAACCTAATAGTCAATATGATCGATGTGATCATGACTAATATCATTAGATACGATGGTTATATATAAACATCCATTAGTGATGTTGCTTGGCATATTTTTCTGCCAAAAGAATCGTCTTTCAAGACGATGACAGTTGTAGTCTACGACTCCCTGTCCAAAGGTGAAGAACCACGTTCAAACCTTGAAGCCCTAATCTAATAAAAATGGCGGCTAATAAATTAAGGTCCTTGATGATAGACCATCGAGTCATGTTTTAAAGTCATTCATGACAAGCCTATGTGCTATAATTGGTCATTCGTGACAAGTTAACATATTAAATGTTAACATTCCTGGTGACATGCCTTTGTACCAGATTTGATGAATGTCCTTATAACAAGGCCGTTTGTGCCATATCTGAATGTCCTTTGTGACAAGGTCTTCGTGCCGTATAATCATTTATGTCCTTCATGACTGTGCTTTATGCCATATTTTTCTACGTCCCTCGCGACAGGCTTCTATACCATATATGTATAAAAATATATAACCTAAGTCATGAAAGGATAGCCTTTGAGCTATTTATAAACGTACTTGTGGCAAAGACAGTTGTGACATTATGGTCCCCTGTCAAGCAAGTATTGGACTCGCTCCAAGCAGTGAATGCCATTGATGGTCCAGCTGTGACCTAGGCTAAATATAATGGAATTACGTTCAAAATAACATTCGCTATGAATGTTCACATCGGAATAGCCCATACGGATTATGAATGCCGTGGCTAATCTAAGTCAGGTCATCAGGATGATGACTAATAATTATTAAATCTTGGTGATTAGTACCAAGTTACGAGTATCGAAAACTCGGAGGAGGTAGACGAAAGTCGCAATGCTAATAGGACGACGAAAGTTAATAAAACTACAAACGTAAACCTCAATATTTATGGAGTTAATCTCCAAGCTGTGATTGACGCAGCAGTTGGAGAGATCATGGGAAAAGGTCATGAGACAACCCAAGGGGCCGAATGCTTCTCGCCCTAAATCTCATTCGAAACCATGTTTAAATTACCCATGAGGAGAGCTAGGTTCACACTTCAAATATGAAGGATGAACCAAAGAAAGAGGATAACTCCTAGAAATCGGAAAAAGATAGCAAATACAGGCTTAATAAAAAGCAACGAAAGTTCAGAAAGAAGCCTGTATACCTCAGAGACTGATTCAGCAGTATTAGATGGATGTTTTAATATCCATTAGGAAATTTTTCCGATGTCCTAGTTCCGTTAAAACATAAGGACTAAATATAGTGATAAAAATAGATTGGTTGCCTCGAAAAATCAAGCCCATATCGTGGGTGATAAGAAGCAATTAATTATCAAGGCTACTTATGAGACAACTCTCATAATTACACGTATCAGTGCGATTAATTAATGTTAAACACAAAAAATGGTGGAACTGGCCGTCCCCGGAATCGAACCTGGGTCTAGGCCGGCCGCACCCTTTCGCGCGCCTAGCCAACTGAGCTAGTGCCTAGTATTGTGAAACTTCCATTATTAATTGAATATAAGCACTTGTACAATAAACCTCCTTATCATTTATCAATGATAATTTCTGCTAAGAGTCCTGTTTTTAATACAGGCAATAATAAATCTTCATGAACCATAAACTTAGCAAAAAAAAATTTTTTTTTCATCCACAAGGTATAACTACCAAGGAAACCATAGTAACCGATTCTTCAAGTATCGGCAAGGAATTCTTTCGAAAAATCTAAGAGTACTCTTTCTTCGCATAGAGTACGACAACATATGTTATTTTAATTATTTTCTCATTGTTTTCTATCGCCTGCGAATGCCAAACTATGTTTGATAAAAGTGTCATATGAGGATTGGCGTATCCTAGTGTGTCCCATAGATTATTTCCATGTCTGATCAGCATGGAGGTTTAATACATGGAACCCCTGAGATATCCCGATGATCATATTGTACTAAAGTCGACTAGTAGTATTCAAAGAAGATATCCAAAAATGGAAATTTTTTTTTTCCAAGAAAATGTTCCCGATTAAGGAAGTCGTGGACTTATAACATAAAGGTGTCACTCATATGACACGAACAATAATGGATGAACTGGAGCCCGAGATATAGAAAAATCTCTGTAGCCTCCTTGTATCTTAACTATTTTCTCTGAAGTTTTCCCTGCTTACCTCCTGGAAGACAGGTAGAACCAAGATTAACGTCCCGCTGTGGACTGGAGTATTGTGAAAACTCCATATTGATTATGGAATAATCGAAACCTTGATTAAGTAAGTTTTAAAACATAGGCACATAAAGCCTGACTCAATATTCTGAGGGTCTTATGTTATTAAATAAGAAAGACGGTTCATATTGCTTATGCATACATGCCGCAACCCTAATTAGGCAACGATTAAGAATTTCCATCAGCTACCAGGATCTAAGGGCAAATTATTGGTGGATAGGCTTGAAAAGTCTGTAGCCACCCATGTAGCTAAATGCTTGACATGTGCGCAAGTCAAAGCCGAGCATCAAAAGCCGTCAGGCTTGCTACAACAGCCTGAACTTCCTACGTGGAAGTAGAGAAATGGTGACTATGGATTTTATTACCAAGTTACCCAAGAAAAGGAAAGGAAATGATACGATAAGAGTTACAGTTGACAGACTGACTAAGTCCGCACATTTCCTACCCATCAAGGAGACTTATAGCTCCGATACGTTAGTCCAGTTATATGTGGATAAGATTGTAGCCCTACATGGC
This sequence comes from Helianthus tuberosus, assembly GCA_030545235.1. Lineage (NCBI taxonomy): Eukaryota > Viridiplantae > Streptophyta > Magnoliopsida > Asterales > Asteraceae > Helianthus > Helianthus tuberosus. Next base: position 117,392,564 of record CM060363.1, read on the forward strand.
ATACCTGTAGCTATTATCTCTGACAGAGATACTAGGTACACGACACATTTTTGGAAGAGTTTCCAACAATTTTTGGACACACGTTTGAACTTTAGTACGGCTTACCATCCTCAGACAGACGGTCAGAGTGAGCGTACTATTCAAACGTTGGAAGACATGCTACGTGCATGTGCGATCGATTTAGGTGGTAGTTGGGATAAGAACCTACCGTTAATCGAATTCTCCTACAACAGTAGCTACCATACCAGCATTAAGGCTGCGCCTTTTGAGGCGTTATACGGTAGAAAGTGTAGATCGCCTAATTGTTAGGCGGAAGTTGGAGATGTCCAGTTATCAGGACCAGAGATAGTGTTCGAAACAACGGACAAGATTGTCCAGATTCGCGACCGTCTCAAAGCTGCCCGGGACAGGCAGAAGAGTTACGCTGATCCTAAGCGTAAGGATTTTTACTTCGAACTAGGTGACAAAGTCCTACTTAAAGTGTCACCCTGGAAGGGGGTGATGCGATTTGGTAAGAAAGGCAAACTAAGCCCGAGATACATAGGACCTTTCGAGGTTATCGAACGTGTCGGGTCAGTTGCCTATAAGTTAGACTTACCAGAAGAGCTCAGTGGAATTCACAATGTGATCCACATCTGCAATCTGAAGAAGTGCTTCGCTGATGAATCACTGGTTATACCGCATACAGATGTGCATATAGATGAGAGCTTGAAGTTTGTGGAAAAACCCTTGTCGATTGAGGATCGACGGGTTAAGAAGCTTCGAAGAAAACATGTACCTATTGTAAAGATCAAATGGGATGCCCGAAGAAGTCCCGAATTCACGTGGGAGGTTGAATCCACGATGAAAGAAAAGTACCCTTACTTGTTTCAGTAAATCTCGGGTCGAGATTTATTTTAAGGGGGTGAGGATGTAACACCTCGAAAATTTCGGGTTCAATAATAAAACGACACGTGTCATGTACGACAAAACGCGTTGAAAACCCAAATTTAATAAAGATATTTCGGTAAGGATTTAAAGTGGCGTCATGTTAAATTGTTACCTCTGAACGACCTCAAATTAAAAATCCCAAGACCCGATATAATGTTACTACACATCTTTTATTCCTTCAATTCAGAGAATTATTGTAAATAAAGGAATTGCAAAAGCATGATAAGATCCCACGAAGAAAAGCAATGATAAACCTTTGTTTTCGGGTCTTGTTTTTGGATCCAAAGCAAACAAACCAATGTGGTGGGGTATCATACAGTATTAGACACTTTGTGAAGGTCCCTAAGTGTAAATTGAGGCCCCAAAGTCGTGCAAGTGGCTGCCCTTTCGAAACACCAACAAACAACAACATTTTGGTCCCTGATGTATGCTTACGGACCGTAAGCATATATGCTTTACGGTCCGTAAACAGTTGCCAGCGACGAAAAAACAGGCTGCAGCCTGTTTAACGCGATTATGACCGATTCTACTGGTTATTCTCACTCATGGACGACCCCTAGGCACCTCCTAACATCTAGGACCAGGTGTTGATCAGTTGTGGTGTATGCTAGACCTTGTTGTCAAGCTTTTGTGGTGCTTGATTCACTATAAAAGGCCACCTTCAAGTCACAACATCACTCACACCTTCATCTGCATTTCTTGAGCACTTCTGGAGCTTAGGAGCAGACCCAATACCTTCCTACTCGAGCTTAGGACTTGGGTAAGTATGCTAGACCTTCCTCGGTTTAGTTTTTGCTTAGTTATTAGCTTAAAAGTCAACCGTCGTAATTAACGGTTGACTTAACGATTAATCGCTAATGATCCAGTGATTAGTCAAACTAAAAGTAGTTATAGGTTGGTGTTTATGTGGGTAATAAAACCCCAAAAGGGTTTCCCCTGATCACCATCCTAAGCAGGTCAAATGTCGGGTCAAACATTTACTTAAAAAGTCAACATATTGCTTAAAATGTCATTTATGCATAATTAGCTATCTAGAACATTTGTAACCTGTTTAAACATTGTTATAACTTAGAAATAAGTGTAAGAACATGTCCCGACATGTTCAACCCGACTATTTCCTGTTTAGACCCGGTTCGGAACCGAAAGTCACATAGTTTGACTTCTCGGTTGACTTTCAGTTCTGACCCGTTTAGGCATATTTTAGAAATGCCTCAGAGCTTAAATTGGATTAGGATACATGTTAGAACAACCCTCTGTGATCATACACCTTGATTCACTAGTTATCCAATTAATATGCAAGTTTCCGTTAAATGCTCATACGTGGACCGTTATGCCCTTATTGCCTTAAATCATGATTTATGAAAATGTAAAAGTGTAGAAACCTTAGTTACTGATATAAAGACTTGTTTGCAAAGTTTGACATCAGTTTGACTTGTAGGTTAAGAGTTATGCTCATTGTCGCTAAATTAAGGCTTTATGTTAACAACATGGCGTAATTAGCATAAAGCCTAGTTAAACATACTTGTTGATATCAAATCCTTTACCCACTGATGATATGTATTATTATGGGATTTTTAAAGATTTTTAATTAATTTTAGGTCGAGCATAACTAGTCCGGTAATTGTCGGTTTTGCCCTTACGGGCCGTAAAATGAGTTTTACACATCTAAACGATTCCAAACCTTTTGCTACTGATTAGTTATGATAAATAAATTATTTTAAGCCTTCTAGAAATATAAAAATATCAGATTTAAGTATCGAACCCGATAATGGCCTTTAATCGCCATAATTAGCGTTTTTAACGCATAGTATGTCATAGAATCATATTGGACATACCCGGGTTGATACATACTGATATATGAGGCAAATTAGCATAACTTAACAGTAAGCAAAGGTTTATAAACTCAGACTTCGTTTCTGAGCTTTGCGGCTTATGTGAAATTACCAAAATACCCCTACAGGGCATAGTTTGGTTAAATATGATAAATATCACATATATGCTTTAGCCTACTGTTATAACTCATCAAAATGAGTATGTTTACTGTTTACATCAGACCTGTAACTCAGTTAAACAATTAAACTCTTTTACAAACTTTAAAATGACCAAACTACCCCTACGGGGCATAGTTTGTGTTTAAACCAGTTCGGGGCATAACGAAAGACATCCTATGGATGTCACAACCTATTTGAAGCATATTAACTTAGGAAACATGTATATGGCTCTTACGGATACCCGTTACGCATATTACGCGTTCGGTTCGGCTTATGTAACAAGTTTACATAAATTAGCCGAAACGGGTCAAACCTTATCGGTTTAATCTCAAAATCCAGAATGTGGATGAAGGACCCATATTAAACAAGTCTCTGAACTTGTCGGGTCTAAATCACATTCTATCCGGTCTTCGCTTAATCGTGCGTACGAACCGTATCCTTGAAACTAGCCGGTCTAAGCTTAAGCTTAACTAAAGACCCGTTAGAATTCTAATAGGTTATTAAAAACCTTCGTTCCAGATTAGGAGCCCAGTAAAAGCTATCTGTACTTGCTGATTTGATATACGGCTGGGATTGAATTTATATTTACCAGTGTAAACTGACGTATTTTCCAAAAGGCTAAATGCAGGTACTAGGCGTAATAGGCTGGATATGTCTCCTTAGCATCAATAGAAGTCTCGCAAGCTTAAGATGCCTAAAAGTCTGTTGAACTATTGTTTCCATTTTATGTACGATCCTTCTGTGGATAAACTTCCGAATATTGTGACAGTTGATATTACAATAATAAATTCGGTTGTATTATATTTTCAATTGCTTCCGCTGTGCCTAATAATATTGTGTTGTTTGACTATTATGTTGCCAACCATGACGTCACAATACTCCCCACCGGGCCCACCGGTGACACGTGGAAATCGGGGTGTGACAATATATATATATATATATAATATTTAAATTATAAAATCTATGTTAATTTCTCTTTTTAAGCTATAATCATGGCATAAAAATACACACCCCATTTAATTTATGACGTAAAATATATTGTAAAAAAAAATATAATATAGTATAAATGTGTAACGGGTCAACCCGCCAACCCGACCATGTTGACCCGAACCCGACCCGTTAACCCAAACGGGTTCGCGGGTTCAACCTGAAACTGACCCGAACCCGTTTATACTAAAACTAAACCGATGGGTTAATCATTAATTGACACATATAAGTGTTTTCGTTAGAAATTCGCTAGCATGGATGAATTGGTAGAGTGGTGTAGAGACGTTAAACGCGAAAATGGCTACGTCATCGTTACCAAACGCACCATCTACGATAAACCCCCCAAGCGGTCAGCCGTTAAAAATTTGGCTTACGTGCGATTGTGCCGGCGAGCACAAATCAACAGCCACGATCAGACTCAGCGGGACCAGGAAAACCGGTTGCAAGTTCTAACTGATCGGGACATACAGAAAGAGGTTTGGTTATTAGGATCTAAGGGTTGAGGAAGCTAAACATAACCACGAACCATTTCTGTATCCAGAGGGTTATCCGTCCCTAATGAGGCTGACTCCATCGGAAGAGAGGACGGTGGAGCAAATGACGCATCAGAACATAAAACAACGAGACATTCTTGCTGCCATTAAAGAACCGAACCCCCATAATGTCTCAACAAGAAACACCATATACAACGCTCGGGCCAAATTGGGTCGAATGGAACAAGTCGGCGAGACTCCAATGTAGATACTTTTCGACCGGTTGGAGAAGGTTGGGTTTGTTTTTACCATAGAACATCTGAAAACGGCGAACGGGTCGATGATGTTTTCTTCATCCACCCGGAGTCGAACATGTTATGGCGCGCCTTCCCGCATGTGTTGCTTATAGACTCCACCTACAAGACGAATCGGTACAAAATGCCGCTAGTCCAGATTATCGGTGTTACATCCACGTTGATGTCGTTTTGCATTGCTCATGCGTTCGTAAGCAACGAGAAACAGGAAAACTTCACATGGGTTCTACAGAGGTTGAAACACTCATTAGACAGTGTTATGGAACCCCGTGTAATAGTAACGGATAGAGATCACGCCCTAATGAACGCATGTGCAACCGTGTTTCCCAGGGCTAGACATTCATTGTGTAGGTGGCACATACAGCAAAACATTGCCAAACATTGCAGGCATTGCTTTAAAACTGAAGAAAGCTGGGAAAGGTTTCTTTACAAGTGGGGCAAGCTAATTAACTCAACGACCGATCTTGACTACAACTACTGGTACGAGCGAATACGATCAAAGTTGCCAAGCAAAAAAACCGACGGTAAGTTTTATATTATTTTTGTTTAATAATCGTATTTATTTGACTTGTCTTAACCGCACTTGACTTTGATTACAGAGATTATGGACTATTTGCATTCAAACTGGTTACAACTATATAGAGACCGGTTTGTTTCGTTCTGGAGCGACCAACATCTGAACTTCAATCAACGTACAACGAACAGGGCAGAGGGTCAACATGCCCTTTTGAAGCAATACCTAGGCGACTCTAATTACATGCTGGATAAAGTGGTACCACCTATTGATAAGCTCATAAGAAACCAGGTGACAGAAATCAAAAGCAGCATTGAAACAAGCAGGAGCCGAACATTGGGTCCACATAACAAACCAATATTTGATCTCCTACGAAAGAAGGTTTCACATGCCTGCCTAGACTTGATATCCGCCGAAGTAAATGAAATAGAAAACTTAAAGTTATCTAACGATACATGCGCGTGCCGTTTGTATACAAGCTGTGGGTTGTCGTGCACGTGTCGGTTGGAACCGTATACAACGAATGGTAATACATTATTCGACCAACCACATTTTATAATCATAGCATTTCATCACGCAAAATCTTATTCACGTTTTATGTTGTTTGTTGATATGTTTCTTAGGTCAAATAATCCCGTTGGAGTTGATAGACCCTTTTTGGAAAAAGTTAAATTTGGACTCCATACTGAATACGAGCGAGGTGGACTGTTTCGACTTAGAAGACGAACTTGCGCTTCTCAAACAACATTTAATTGCCCAGCCGAGAGAAGTCAAGAAAAACCTGGTTCAAAAGATGAAGGATTTGGTACAACTCAATAAGACGAAGCTCAAACAGCCAGTTGTGCAAAAAAACACACGGGGTCGTCCAACTTTAAAAGCTCAGCAACAAAGGAAGGATGATTCGTTTATAGAGCCTTCAAGACACAGCTTTTTTTCAACGCATGACGTGTATAGTGTAACACCCCGTGTTTTGAAAGTCAAAGTCAAAGTCAAGGTTGGAGTCAAAGGAAGAAAAGATTGCTAATTGCGATCTGTCACTCCTTGCTCAACTCCTGTTTTGACTTCTTTGATTTGTAGATAATCTATTTATTTAATCGCATTAGTTGTATTATGTGGAGTACATGTTAATAATCGAAGTTTGATCACTATTTATCGCTTGTTTTATCGCTTTATCGCTTATCGCATCGCAACCCGAATTACGCGTTCTGGATATTGTTTTACGTGTGTGGGCTATTTATGTGTTACTTGTGCATGTTTATTTATGTTTATGTTGTGGTGATTAATCGAAAAGCAATCGCAACTCTATCGCAATCGAATCGCAAACGCTAAATGCAAGTTAATTATAGTGATTGTATGTTAGATATAGTGAGCGATGGATAGGTTACTATTGTTTAATGCTAGTGCATCGCCACCTCGCCCGAAACGCATCACAACGCTCAACACGCACGAAACGCAACGCCGAAGCTCAATCATCGGAACCACTCGATCGAGTGACTACTCGATCGGATGGTCAACCGATCGGACTGCCATCCGATCGGTGACCCACTCGACCCCTTTGCACTTTCCTTTTTGGGAAACCCTATAAATACCTACCTGTCACATCATTTGTGATGTGACAACACTCTCACTCGACCCAGCCGCACTCAAGCTTCTTTCTCTCGATTTCTTGCGATTCTTGTAAGTTTTCAATCTAAATCTTGTACTTCTATGATCTACACACACTTCTTCATCATTTTCTCTTTTGAATCTTAACTTTTAATCGTGAAATCAGTGGATTTGAGGTGTTCTAGGGTGATGTCATCATGGAGTTCTTATGAACTTCATGTTTTGACTTCAATCTACCAAGAACAACTTAGATCCTGTCGATTTCCACACGAATAAACAAAGATCTTGCATAGATCTGAACATAAGGTGAAAGGGATTGAAAGATGGTTTTCTAACTTTCTTTCAACTCTTTGACACTCAATGCACGCAAAACCGATAGAATCGGAGCTAGTTCTGATCTTCTACTCTTTCTTAGTGATGTGTTGGTTCAAGATCCGGGTTCTATCAAAGAGACTACCGATTTCGGGTTAAACATGAAACACCGTCTCGAACAGTTAACTGGTCGGACTAGGGAGGTTCATGTCCGATCGGGTCACTAGGGCTTGATGAGGTTCTGTTGTTTAGCACGTTATCAGACCGTCTCGATCAACCGCGAAACTTTCATAACTTAAACAACTTCCAAGATTGCAAGAGATCAGATCGCGGGACGGATTACCGTCCGATCGGATTGCCATCCGATCGAGCCGCAATCCGATCGGGTTGCACTTGGGGTTCAGCACTTAACTTTTTATTCAATTTTCATAGATCTGGACGTCGAACGGATTACCGTCTGATCGGATTACCATCTGATCGAACAACCATCAGACCATGTGACGTTTGGGACTTCAACACTTAAACAATTTTCAACATGTTCAATGCATAGTCAGTTCCAACGGATTGCCACCCGATCGGTAGACCATCCGATCTAGTGACAACACTGTTGTGAACTTGTTCTCTGAGAAATACCTCGCCGAACGGATCGTTACCCGATCGAACCGCCGTTCGATCGACCGACCTGAAGGGTTGAGATACTTCTCTGTTTTCAAAATGCTACAACGAAAACTTCAAAAGACAAACCATCATACACAAAAACATCCAGATGTCAATCCAATCGAATGGCCATCCGATCGGATGACCATCCGAACAGATTGACATCCGATCGACTGGCCATCCGATCGGATTGCCATCCGACACTCACCAACTTTGCACCGTTTTACGCGCCACTTATCGTCTATGCTATCGTTAACTGTTCAGGCTAATCTCTCCCAGCGCTCCCTTCAATCCAAGAGCGTGTTTACTTGTTAAACACAATCTGTGAGTATACTCGATCCCCTTTTGCTTTACGCACTTTTGGGTGTTACATACGTTATCTATATTCAAATCACATCAATCGCAAAACGCAAACACTATTTATACGCTAACCGTTATTGCATGTTACGTGTTATTCGATGAATGCTTGTATGTTATGTTAACACAGTGATTGTTGCCTGACACCTTAGCAACGGTAGTACTATAGTTTGGACTCAGCACATGTCGTGGACAGGGGTTGTTAAGGGCTTTACTTCACGTGTCCCAGTGGGGATATGTGTTGCGCATTCTATAGCTCGCAGTCACGTCTGTGCATATTTCTCCGTCGATAACCTACTTGCCTTCACTTTATACATGTTTCATGCTGGTTATGCGTAAACGATTTCGAACTCTATTATATCTACTAAACTTGTATGCTCACCTTTACACTATGTGTATTGACACTTATTTTAACGTATGCGACAGGTGTTTAGGATGCTATCTGCTAGGATGCTTGCTACGTGGAATCAAGTTAGGAAGAGTTTAGAAACAAACAAACAACTTATTTGGATCTGAGTTGTCGAAACAATTTACTATCTTTGAGATTTTTATGTCTGTAATAATTATTTGCTGAATATGTTTTGGTATGGGACTTAACGTTGAATATTCGGTAATATTAGTTGTTATGGATTTCTCCTGGACAATCTGTTTCACTCAGTGCCATGCCCCGATGTTTCCGCCATTCGTTGGGGTGTGACAAATTGGTATCAGAGCCATAACTATAGGGAATTAGGCAAGACTCGACCTAGTCCGGTCGATGTCTTAGAAACGACCTAGTCTATAGTCTAAGTACCAACAGACCGACTTGTGCATACCCTTAGGGGTTTTGTACGAGCTTACTTGCTAAGCCTCGCTATTCTCGCTTTCAAAAATGAACAAGTGGTTAGGTCGAGATTAGGTGTGAAAACCGCAAACTCTCGACTAAATTGCTTGTTCGACCCGCGTTTTATCTATAAACAAGAGAAATTGCGTTGAATCAGGAGTAAAATCCGTACTTTAAACGCAGATTTTCTCCTCTATTTTCATCAAAACAGGAACGAAGTTGTTAAGTCAGGGGTGAAACCCGAACCTTGACGACTTGTTCCAATCTTTATTTTTTGTTTTACAAAACTCTCACCAAAGTCTCCACGGACTCCAACGACTTGAAGTCACACTGTAACTGGAAGGATGCGTGCCGTTCGCACAAATTCGAGGCGAGAGCACAGTCCTGAAGGCCAAAGTGTGTACCAAAATTCCTTGTGAATAGTCGAATCACTTTGGGTAGTCAACATCTATCGAGCCTTAGACAATCTATTTTTTATTTCAATCTCGCAATCGCTGATTTTATGTGTTTCAATTCTGAGCTCGCAACTGCTGTCTCTGATATTCGTCGCTTTTATGTGGATTTATGTATTTATGTGGTTTTACCTGTTTATGTGCTTCGATTTTTGGTGATTTATTCGCTTTTCGCTCTCGCTTTGATCGACACACATGACTCGCACTGCATATCTATCTCAAAACGTTAACAAATCGCTACTACTCGGGAATAACTGTACGCCATGTTACTCGCTGTGTACTCGCTAATCGCAATCGCTATACTCGAACGCGCGAACTTTGAATGATAGGTTTCTGTATTCTGACTGCTTCTATGTGCTTTTATGTGCCCTATGTGCCTTACGTGTTTATGTGATTATGTGTTTGTGTGCCAATGTGTTTATGTGTTACATGATTGTGTTCCTGAGCTTTGGTAGCGTTAAACGTGAGAGGTGAGATTCGATCATATTGTGTTTGAGTCCTGTGGCGATGTCTGTTGCAGATAATGTCGTCATCTGGATCCCTTCACTCTCGAACTGCTCGCCGAAATCAGAAAGACAAACGCCTTGCTGCTCTCGTCGCTAAACAGATAGCGAAAGTTATCCCTCAGATCGTTAGCGACCTGCACGAGAATGCCAGCAAGTCTTCTGAAGAGTCCAGGACTGATTCGCCAAAGTCTGTTTTTAGCTTCAAGCAGTTCAAAGCTTGCGGTCCGAAAGAATTTACAGGCGAATATTGTTTCAATGGATTGATTCGATCGAGGTCACCCTGCGCCAGAGTGGTTGTCCTGATGATCTCCGCACTCTGAATGCTACCGACGTCTTCCAATCCCGAGCTCTAGATTGGTGGACGGCCGAGAGAAACAAACGCGGAAATGATGCAGCTTATGGTTTGACGTGGGATGAGTTGAAGGACGTCATGTTGGAAGAGTTTTGCCCTCCCCACGAGCACCAAAAGTTGGAGGACGAATTCTGGCATATCAAGCAGAAGGATGGTGACAATGCTGCTTTAACTACTCGCTTCAAGCAGCTAAGCATAATCTGTCCTGATCAAGTTAAGACCCCCGATGTGACGATCAAGAAGTATATCCGAGCTCTGCTGGATTGTGTCGCAGACTTTGTGCAAGCTTCAAAACCAGCAACAATCGAGGAAACTTACCTGCTTGCCGCTGAGATCAACGACAAGCGAGTCAAGTCTGGTTACTGGGATAAAGCTTCTAAGAACCTGCATCAAGCTACCACTGCCGCAACCGCTGAACCCGCCGCCACTCCGCATTCTTCAAAGTCCTCTCGTCGCAAGAGGAAGAACAACAGCAACTCCAGCAACAAGAACTATGCTGTCACTACCGCTGCTCCACTCCAAGCTGTAGCAGCTCAGCAGCAGACCCAACACCGCCAAGTCGCGGCACCCGTTACCAACGCACCGCCGGCAAAGCGTGCGTACACTGGTCCTCACCCGACCTGCCCGACTTATACCTATCATCATCCAGTAGGAATCGCCTGCAGATACTGTGTACATTGCAACATGTATGACCACTTCACCGCCAAGTGCCACACAGGTCCACGCCAAGCTCCAGCTCAAGGCCAAGCTACTGCTCAACAAGCTCTACTTCCTGCTCCACAAGGCCAGCAAGCGGCTCCTGCACCCGCGATCCATGCTAGAGCTTGCTTCGCGTGTGGTGATCCCAACCACTTCGCAAACATGTGCCCGAATCGAGTGGTGAAGCAAGAGCCACAACAGCAGTAGCCCCAGCAACAGCAGCAGCAACAACAGCTAGCAGCTCGCAGACGCACTTTCAACATCAATGTCCGCCAAGCTCAAGTCGATAACAATGTGGTTAATGGTACGTTCCTTGTGAATGGTATATATGCTTCGTGTTTGTTTGATATTGGAGCCGATAACTGTTTTGTGTCGTTTGAATTTGAAAAGCTCCTTAATCGTAAGCGCGCCCATCTCCCCTCGACGTTCGATGTTGAAGTTGCCCCCGGAAGAACCGTCGCTGTCAATTCTATTCTTCGTGATTGTACTCTCGAACTCAACAATCACATCTTTCCTATCGACCTTATTCCGATGCAGCTCGGTAGTTTTGACGTCATAGTTGGCATGGACTTTCTTCGTGAAAACCATGCTAAAGTTGTTTGCTTCGATAAGATGATTCGATTCTCGCTCGCTAATGGTGATCAACTTTGTGTGTATGGTGAAACTCACTCGAAAGGTCTCAAACTCATGTCATGTGTCCAAGCTAGCAAGTATCTCCGCAAGGAATACAGAGCTTTCTTGGCTAACATTGTAGTAGCGGAGAAGGAAAAGAAAGAAAAGGTGGTAAACCAGGTACCTATTGTTCGTGAATTCCCTCTCGTGTTCCCTGATGATCTCCCAGGGCTACCGCCAAGTCGTGATATCTGTGACACCCCAGGAAAACCAGGAAAACCATACAACTTAACTAGCTTCCTCAGTGAGTACTTACCAAATTTCGGGACGAAATTTCTTTCAACTTGGGGATGATGTGACAACTCGAAATTTAGAACCTTCCGTGCATCTTAGTACAACCTACTTGTAATGTTATGTGACTACTTAACGTGATTGGTTTAATAAAATAAGTGAACATCCTATGTGACTACGTGTTATATTTATGTGTCGTGCTAGTACGTATGTGTGTACTTATAATGAACCGAGACAACAAGGACCCGACTCGAGACCATGAGGTCTCGAGTGAACAGTGCAACATTGGGCCGGTTGGGCCACACACGCACTTAGCCTATCCGAAACCCATTAGGGTGCACAAGGTGAAACAAGTATATAACCTTGTGATAGTCACACTTGGCAATTTTGGGCAAACAACACTCATACTCCCCTAACACACACTCTCTACTCTCCCACACTAAAACCCTAAACCACAACATTCCTCTCCTTCATTCTCGGATCAAATCGGTGACACTAGGAGCTCTCGGATCGGCTCACACACACACACCCGTTTGGAAGCTTCATACTCACCTTTGAAACTCATCAACCGGTTAGTGTTTATGATGCTTGTTGGTTAGTGTTTATGATGCTTGTTGGTTAGTGTTTATGATACTTGTTGGTTAGTGATTCTTGTTATATATTTCGGATGTTGATGATGATGTGTGATATTCGGTTGATGATGATAATGTGTGACATTTCGGTTGATAATGTGTGATGAAGATACTTGATAATGTGTTTGCTTGCTAAAGATTCATGTATGATTAAAGTGTTTGTTTGATTGATGAGTTCTTGTTGATTAAATGATACATGCTTGGGAGAACATGACTTTCATAGAATAACATTTGAACAAGATAGTTGAATAACAAAAGAATGATGAGCTTAGGACTATTCATGATCATCCGATTTTTATGTATGAGATTATGGAACGAATGTTTTGTTTGCAAGATGAGCTTGTTGTCTAGTTTAGGAATTATAACTCTTGTCCGTAATATGCAAAGTGTGATGGAATAAGAGTTGTTTGTGCTATGAACGTTTGATGATTATGATGAACCACTTGAACATATGAAGAACATGATGAATGTGATATGAACATGCTTTGAATATTTGAAAATTGTTGTTTGATCCATTTTAGTAAGTTGCTAGACAAGAAAACATGTTTAAGGGGATGGTACAAACTGTTACATGAAATCAAAATCCCATTGGATAGTACACTGTACCGAATCAGCAGTTGTCCAACCGAAACCTCCAGTTGCGACTCGAAACCACCGCGTGATGAGTCGAAATCCCCGGTTTCGACACAGGTTGCGAGTCGCAAACACCCGGTTGCGACTCGAAACCACACTTGATCAGCACAAACCTTATGACTCGAAACCACAGTTACGAGTCCGGTTGCAACTCGAGACCAAAACAGCATGAACCGAGACCATGATTGCGAGTCCGGTTGCGACTCGAGACCAGAACCTGCATCAGTTGCGACTTAAGCCCATGTGCATGTACACCCTGTTTGGACTCTCACTGTTACGGGCCGAAGTGCTTGGGCCGGACTGTTGGGCTTTGTTCGCTTGTATACTTGAACTCATAGGTGTCTTTGTGAACCGTTATGTTTATGCGTGTATGCCATAAATTATACCTGCATGCTACTTGCTAGTATACGTGTGGAACCTACGTGCACAACTTGGATACGAACCTGACTTGTATGGTACAACTATGATAGGACGCGAGTGACCACAATATTACTTGTTTGACTTTTCTGTGTATCTACCGAGCAAACCAAGGTGAGTTCACACCCTTTACAAAGCATGGGATTCCCAGGGGGCGGGAATTGGGGTTAAGGAACATGGGTTCCTCGTCCTCCTTGGGTAGGACAGCAATGGTTCAGGAATGTAATTCCTCGTCCTCACGGACAGATAACTCGTACTAGACCAAAACTCTATCACGAAGTCCCTCCTTTTTATATCGACTTAATCGCCGGGCCAATGGCGAGCGGGTCATTAGTTAGATAGCGCTATTTAGGTCTGAAAAACCTCACACCGGGCCGCAGAGGACGGGCGTGAACTAATGGATCTGGGGCACGTCAATGATGATAGACATTGACAGTTTCAGGGCACATAAACATGACTACAGTCAGCAGTCGATATGGTAACGAGTCTAGTGTATACATGGGGTAGCCCCCACGGCCGAAATGCCAGATAACTAACACGGGGTAGCCCCCACGGCTGGATAGTCAGAGTAACCGGGAATAAACAAGTCACGTTTTTAACTACGGGGTAACCCCCACGGCAGGATGCCAGATAAAGGAAACTGTTTTCAAAACAACTTAAAACGAACACCCAACCGTGAACTCACTCAACTTGTTGTTGACTCGTTACTACATGCTTTGCAGGTCCTTAGGTTCTTAGCTGGAGCTTGCATGGAGGAGGATCGTTGTGGGACATGGACGACTGTGTGCCATGTTGAACTTTGAACAATTAAACTTATGTTTTGATTTATGACTTATGCTTCCGCTTGCAACTTAACTATGTTTTGTGTGGACACCAATTGTATTGGTTGAACTATTATAATTACTTACATGCTTGTTCAATATGATTGGTGGCTGGATCCTGGTCAGTCACGCCTCCAAGCGGTGGTATTCCGCAGGTGGATTTTGGGGGTGTGACAGATTGGTATCAGAGCCATTGGTTATAGAGAACTTGGTTTTAATAAAGGGAAAAACGTTTTTTTGTTAAAACCAGACTATAACCTGTACAGTGCTCAACGGTCCACAACGATGCTTCACTCCACATGCAAGGCTCGACATTCTAGGTGATATGATCTGTGTACATATTGCCTACTTGTTAGTTACATAGTACATTGCTTATGGTATGCTTGGTTAGTATAACTACTGTTGCTTGAACACGTGCGTGCTTACTCTATTTTATCGTCGTACTTTCGCGAACCCCTCTCACTCACGTTCTTCTTGATATGAAGATCATGTCTGGACGCGTTAACCTGACACAAGCCCAGTTGACGGCTCTGATCAACGAACGAGTTGCCGCAGCACTTGCAGCTGCACACGCAGGAGGTATATCCTGCAGTCCGAACTCATGCTAGGATCTTTAGGATCCTACTCTCGTGAACCAACCTTTGTGTTAAACTCTGTCTTTTCTTTCACTAACGATAGGTCAGCATGTTCAGCCACCCGTGTGCACTTTTAAGACTTTCATGGACTGCCGACCAACTACTTTTAGCGGCACTGAAGGAGCAGTGGGTCTCCTACA
Organism: Helianthus tuberosus; assembly: GCA_030545235.1. Taxonomy (NCBI): domain Eukaryota; kingdom Viridiplantae; phylum Streptophyta; class Magnoliopsida; order Asterales; family Asteraceae; genus Helianthus; species Helianthus tuberosus. The sequence goes on from CM060363.1 coordinate 117,407,717, forward strand.
CTGGTTTGAGAAGCTAGAATCTGTGTTCGAAATGTGCGAATGCCCTGAGGCGCGCAGGGTGAAGTATGCTACTGGTACTCTCGAGGGTTTAGCCCTCACATGGTGGAACGCTCAGGTTCAGATGCTGGGGTTGGTTGCTGCCAACGCCACCCCATGGGAAACTTTTAAGGAAATGATCAAAGAAGAATACTGCAGTCGTGATGAGATTCACAAACTGGAAGTGGAGTTCTTCAACCTCAAGATGACGGGGTCCGAAATTGAAGCTTATGTGAAAAGGTCGAACGAACTGGCAATTCTGTGCCCTACTATGGTGGATCCTCCCATCAAACGCATCGAACTATTTCTTCAGGGCTTAGTGCCAGAAATCCAAAGTCATGTGACTTCAGCGAACCTCGCCACCTACCAGCAAACTGTTCAGTTGGCTCACCGTCTCACGGACCAGGCGGTGGAGCAGAACAAATTACCAAAACGCATAGGTGCTGCAACTACTTCTGGTACCTCTAGTGACAACAAACGGAAATGGGATGGAACTTCAAGTAAGGGTTCGACTTCTGTTCAGTCCCAGTCTCAGCAGAGGAAGACTGATGACCACAAGAGCCCTAATCAGCAATCGTCTGGTGGTCAAAGCCATGGTGGGTACAAAGGGAATCACCCCAAATGCAATCGCTGCAGCCTGCACCATAGCGGGCCATGCACCAGGGGCAACTGTCATCGGTGCAACAAGCCTGGTCACGCTGCAAAGGATTGCAGGAGCTTATACCCCGCCAATCAGAATCGTCAGCAAGCTCAACAGAACCAGCGCTAGCAACAACAACAGGGTGATAACAAGGGGTGCTTTCAGTGTGGAGCTGAAGGCCATTCAAGAGAGACTGTCCCCAACTGAACAGGAACCAGAACAACAACAACAACAATAACAACAATCAGGGGAATGGTAACAATGGGAACAACAACAACAATGGCGCCAGGGGGCGGGTGTTTGTGATTGGCCAAGGTGAAGCAAGGAATGACCCCAATGTTGTGGCGGGTAAGTTCCTTCTCGATGACTTTTATGTTTCAGTTTTATTTGATTCGGGTGCCGATACTAGCTACATGTCACTAGAAGTTAGTCGAATGCTTAAGCGTATTCCAACCCCTTTGAACAACAAGCACACCGTAGAGCTAGCAAATGGTAAGAGTTTAGAAGCCACACACGTAGTCAAGGGTTGTAAACTTATTCTCGCTGATCAGACCTTCTCTATCGACCTCATTCCTATTGTCTTGGGTAGTTTCGACGTTGTCATTGGGATGGATTGGTTATCCCAACGCCGAGCAGAGATTCTTTGCAACGAGAAGGTTGTCCGTATTCCAGGTCCCGATGGTGAACCTCTCATGATTCATGGCGACAAGAGGAGTGCTGTTGAGAACGTCATTTCTCTCCTTAAGGCCCAAAAGTGCTTGCGAAAGGGCCACACTGCCATTTTGGCTCTCGTTACTGACACCTCGGAAAAAGAGAAGAAGATAGAAGATTTTCCGGTGGTACGCGATTATCCAGAGGTATTTCCTGAGGAATTACCTGGTCTTCCGCCTCATCGCCAAGTCGAGTTTCAGATCGAACTAGCTCCTGGAGCTGCGCCCATAGCCCGTGCACCTTATCGTTTAGCCCCATCAGAGTTGAAAGAACTCTCCACGCAACTACAAGAACTCTTGGATAAGGGTTTTATTCGTCCTAGCTCATCGCCCTGGGGAGCTCCAGTACTATTCGTAAAGAAGAAGGACGGCACCTTCAGAATGTGCATCGACTACCGGGAACTCAACAAGGTGACGGTGAAGAACCGTTATCCCCTACCACGCATTGACGACTTGTTCGACCAGTTGCAGGGGTCGAGCTACTATTCAAAGATTGATCTGAGATCGGGATATCACCAGCTGAGAGTCCGAGAAGAGGACGTCTCCAAAACAGCTTTCAGAACTCGATACGGGCACTATGAGTTTTTGGTCATGCCTTTTGGAATGACAAACGCACCTGCGGTTTTCATGGACTTGATGAACCGAGTGTGCAAGCCCTACCTGGACAAGTTCGTTATAGTCTTCATCGACGACATCCTGATCTATTCCAAGAGTCGGGAGGAACACGAGCAGCATCTACGACTTATTCTGGAACTCCTTCGAACAGAACGGCTTTATGCAAAGTTCTCGAAATGCGACTTCTGGCTTCGAGAAGTCCATTTCCCAGGCCACGTGGTAAACAAGGATGGGATCCACGTTGATCCATCCAAGATAGACTCGATTAAGAACTGGCCTGCACCTCGTACACCAAAGGAAATTCGCCAATTCTTGGGTTTGGCGGGATACTAGCGGAGATTCATAAAGGATTTTTCTAAGATCGCACAGCCTCTCACCTCACTAACGCAGAAGGGCGTTGTTTATCGTTGGGGAAACGCACAGGAGTTGGCATTTCAGCACCTAAAGGATAGACTTTGTAGCGCACCTATCCTTTCCCTAGCACCTCTCCTTGGGGCGCACCAGTCCTTTTCGTCAAAAAGAAGGATGGGTCGTTTCGGATGTGCATCGACTACAGGGAATTGAATAAGCTGACCATCAAGAATCGTTATCCTTTGCCTCGAATCGATGATTTGTTTGATCAGCTACAAGGTGCTACGTGTTTCTCCAAGATTGATCTACGTTCAGGCTATCACCAACTACGCATTCAAAAGGAGGATATACCCAAAACCGCCTTTCGCACTCGATACGGCCACTATGAGTTCGTTGTTATGCCTTTTGGTTTAACCAACGCAACCGCGGTTTTCATGGATCTGATGAATCGCGTGTGTAAACCGTTTCTTGACCGCTTCGTCATTGTGTTCATCGATGATATCCTGATCTATTCCAAGTCGAAAACCGAACACGCGCAACATCTACGTTTGGTTCCCGAGCTACTCCAAGGGAATCGACTCTACGCCAAGTTCTCCAAGTGCGAATTCTGGCTAGAGGAGGTTCAATTCCTCGGTCATATTGTCAATAGTCAAGGTATTCATGTCGACCCCGCGAAGATCGAAGCTGTTAAGAGTTGGGTTACACCTAAGAACCCGTCTGAAGTCCGTTCTTTTCTCGAACTAGCAGGCTATTATCGCCGATTTATCGAAGGATTCTCTAAAATCGCCGTACCACTTACTTCTCTCACGCTCAAAGACAAGCCTTTTGTTTGGGGAACTGGACAAGAGACTGCCTTTCAAACTCTAAAGCATATGCTCTGCAATGCTCCTGTCCTCGCTTTACCCGCCGGAAACGACAACTTTGTTGTCTATTGTGATAACTCGAACCTTGGTCTTGGTTGTGTCCTCATGCAACGGGACAAGGTTATCGCTTACGCGTCTCGTCAGCTCAAGATCCACGAGAAGAACTATACAACCCATGACCTCGAGCTAGGCGCTGTTGTTTTTGCCTATGAATATAAAATGTTATTTCATGTTTTAACAATTTGTAATGATGAACATACACGTTATATAAATGTTTTGGCAACTTGTTGAAATTGAACTTGAAAAAACGTTTAAAATGTTATTTCATTTTTTGACAATTTGTAATGATGAACATACACGTTATTTAAATGTTTTGGCAACTTGTTGAAATTGAACTTGAAAAAACGTTTAAAACGAATCAACATTAACACATACCGACTGTATCTTCATCACTTCCGCATATAGTAATTTAAGAAATGTCACACCCCGACCGCGTAAAACAACAAATCGCGGCGGAAACATCGGGGCGTGTTGCGACAGAATTAATTGTTTCATAACCATGGCATACAAAGTTGTATTTTAATTATAAACAAAGGTGTTACATTGTTTCAAACAGGAAATTAAAGAGTTCAGAACATAATTAAACATAGTCTATCTTCTTTTAAAGTTTCTAAGGCACAGGTCCGCCCTAGTATCATGATCAACATCCTATGGAAAAGCACCTGAAAACACATGTGAAAATAGGTACGTCAGCATAAAAATGCCTGTGAGATACATAGGTTTTGCGAAAATAAGATTCATGACTTATGTTTGAGAAAATGTTTAGTCATGAACCTTGTTATTTGCTTTGTCGTGTAAATCATTTGAAAACAATAAGATCAGATGATATGTATAAGTAAATGTCAGGTTAAATAAATAACCATGTAAAAATGTGTTTGTATAAGGTAAGTTGTTTGTAAATCAATGTCTTGTGAAAAGTATGTTATTTGTATAAAATGTTATATGTATCAAACTGAAATGATTCAAATAACGTTACGCCATGTAATACCATACAAACACTTATATATAGGAAGTACCAGCGGCGTATCCACCATGCTTGTATCATATTACACACGCATCGTTACTTAATCACTTAATCAAACCAAACCAAACAATGTAAGAAGTCTATGTTTAACCAAATTGTCAAATGTATTGAATAATATGTCAAAGTGTTTATGTCAAGATGTAAATCATGTCAATTGTCTATGTCAAAATATCCATGTCAAATGTCTATGTCAAATATCCATGTCAAATGTCTATGTCAAATATCCATGTCAAATGTCTATGTCAAATATCCATGTCAAATGTCTATGTCAAAATGTCATGTATGGCAAGTGAAATGTCTCAACTAAACCATATGCACAAAAACAAAGTATTGAAGTAAAACATGGTTTAAATCAACGCTATGTTTTGTGTAAATGCATGCAACTATTTAATATGAACATTTATGCGGTATTGTGAAAATGCATACATCCAAGCCTGGCGACTGTGGTGATAAACCCTTTAAACAAATTAAAGGTCTATCTGTCTTATGTCAACGAATTCGGTCATTCCTTTCTGTCCCCTTTCCCTGGGATGTCCGGAACGGGAGTTGTCAATTCCTATGGTACCACTACCTACTAACGAACGGCGTAGCTAATGTTAATGGATATATTGTCCCATGTAAACAAACCAAATGTCATAACAAAATGTGAGCATGAGAAAACAATGCACTAAGTATGTAATCAAATGAACATACATAGCGTGAAATGTCATGTAAAACGATGTACTAAGTAATGCACACAATGGGCACACCTAGCATGAAATGTCATGTAAAACGATGTACTAAGTAATGCACACAATGGGCACACCTAGCATGAAATGTCATGTAAAACGATGTACTAAGTAATGCACACAATGGGCACACCTAGCATAAAATGTAATGAAATCATGTACTATAATGTACTAACAAACATAGCATGTATATGATGTGAAAACAGGAAAGCATGAAAGTAATAAGTAGGCACATGTGTTCCACCCCAAAACAGTTTAGAAAACAGTAAAAGAGGGGTCTATGTACTCACTTGTGATTGCTCAGTTGTATAAAGATAACCACCAAGCAATGCAAGAGATCTCGGAATCAAACGGCACCTAATATAGGTAACTATGTTAATAACCGGACCTTAATCGGATGATTGGATAGAATGAGGTTTCGTAAACCAAACGAGTGTAGAGACTCGTGTCATTTGGTTTAACAAAGCCTACATACTAAATGAAACCTAACATAATTGTTTACGACCCATTACGACCCGTTTAGGAAGCTTATGCTACTTTAACGTGTCGTGCGCGTGAAACGCGTTCGGACCGCCTAACTAGTCCTATGACAAGTATTATATGCCTAAACATATTACATAATCAGTTACGTGACAAAAGTTTAGGTTACATATGCTAAATTACCAATTATGTATGAAAAGGGTATTCTGGTAATTTACCTAAGGCATATAAACTACCTATCATACAACTACTTACACGTCGTGACCATAAGGTATAACCTCGGAAGGTTATTCCCTACACTATGGTCACCTAATGTATTTGGTCAGATCCTAATGATCGACCAAACTGGGTCGGGTTCGAAGGTATAGGCGATTTATTAGATCGCCTACCCTACGACCCTAGACAACGTGGTAATCAGTAGGCATAGTCCCAAGGGACTATGACCATCGTGATTACAATCACGTTGCGAAGTTCTAACGAACTTCGCATTGACCATTACTGGTCAACGCTGAAAGTCAAACAAAGTTTGACTTTCTGACTCGAAAAGCAGTAAAAATAAGGAAAAGAACGAAAGAATACTTACGAAGGGTCCCCGAATGCTAATCTAGATCAGTATAGTTCAGGTATGAAACAAGGTTTCAACTTAGAACACAACTAATAAGATTCTAGTGCTTAAAAACAATGAAAGGCATGGGGTATATATAGTTTTCGGTGAACCGTTGAGATCGTTTCTTGGAAAAGGGGACACGATCAAGGCCGTACACTTGTCGGAAAGTTATGGTGCCTCAAAATGCTCACCACCATAAGGATTGGACACTTGGCAAGGGGTTAGGGAGTGCAAAACAGCTGAAAACAGGCTGTTAAGTACTCTGCATCTGGTCTGAACTTGCTTTACGGACCTCAAAGCTGCCAATGTTGAGGTCCGTAAGGTAACAACTTTGGCAGATTTACAGTTTTGGTCCCTGCAGCCCCTAAACTTGGTTTTCAATGCATTTTTGACACGTTTAAGGCCCGTTAACCCCATTTCAAAGCTCTAAAATGAAGTTAAAGTATAGGGAACTTAAAATGTACTCAAAAATATGCCGGATGATGGTTCGTTTGGTCGTACGAACGCGATGTTCGCTTAATTACGACGGAATGCGCATAAGCGCGAAAAACGATCCAAATGACGCGACGAATGGATTTTTCTTAAGGCGAACACTAAAATAAAATATAGTCATGCTTCCATAAATTTTTGGATGTCCAGATGTATTCAGAACGTAAGTTATGCGCGAAAATGCAAACTTGTGCACTTTTTGACACTTTTAGTCCCTGAATGTTCCAAAAGTTTATTTTAGCACACCAAACCCCTCAAAGCCTATTTCTAAGCTATGTAAAGGATATTTAAGGTGTGTTTAACTTATGGTCATGTTCCGGAATGTTCGTTACAGTTCAAATTGACATACTTTCGCAGTTTGTCATATTTAGTCCCTGTAAACGAATTAACTTGTTTTTGCCATACCAAAGCCTTCAAAACTTATTTCTAAGTTATGTAAAGGTTATTTAAGGTATGTTGAGTATATGTTGATGTTCCGGAGTATTTCTCGCATTAAACTGAGTACGTTTACGCACTAGTTTGCGTATAACTCTCCAGAAAGCGATGTAGAGTTTGAAATTACATAAAAGTCAAAACATGAAAAATGTAAAACACAATCAAACAAACATTGGGATCAAATAACATTGTTTTATTGATAACAGAACTGTTCATAGTGATTACAAGCACAGTTGTTACAGGAAAAATGAAAAATACTCAATTGTATACGGGTCGTATAAATGTATACGCCTCGTATACAGGGATCGTATATGGAGTATACGACTGAATTAAAAAATAATAAATGATTGTATACGGGCCGTATACATATATACGGCCCCCGTATACATAAAATAAAAGGTCGTATAACATTTATACGACCTCATTTCCACCATACGGCCTCAACATTCTCTAAAAATTCTCTCGGTTTTCTCTCGGATCGTTCGTGGATAGCGTTCTTCGGCGTTTGTAGCGTTTTCTTCTCGTTCTTCCTATACGGTACGTTTTCGAATAGTATACTTTCAAATTCCGAAACATGTTAGATTATGGTCTTGTATAGTAAAGGATCGAATAGTGTACATAGGCGTAACGATTAAGATTGTATGATTGAATTTGAAAAAAAAAATTGAAACTGAAAATTGTAACTGATTATTCAAGTGTATACGGTCGTATACAATTTATACGATCGTATAAAGGTTGAATATTCAAAGCGTATACAATCTATACGATCGTATAGCAATTGAATATTCAAACTGTATACGATCGTATACACTATATACGCTCGTATAATGTTTGAATGTTCAAACTATATACGACCGTATACGATATATACGGCCGTATACAGATTGAATATTCAAGCTGTATACGATCGTAAACATTGTATACGACCGTATAAACTTATATTTTATTCCCGATTTGTTATATTTTTAGCGTATCCGTGACGTATAAGACTTGCGTATAGGAAACGTATATCTGAGGTGTACGTAGCGTATACATGCGTATAATACTTGCGCGTATGATACGTATACTTCATGTTTACAGATCGTGTACGAGATGTATAACACGTGAGTATACGAAACCTATACTTGATGTGTACAGAGCGTATATGAGATGTACAATACGTTCGTATACAAGAACAGTAGTCGTATAATACGTTAACACTAATCGTATAGTGATTGCTAAGTTGTAATTGTTATTTTTACAGACGATATGGCTGAGTCATCAGCAGCTGCTGCGGCCCGTAGAGGTCGAGGTCAGGGTCGGGGCCGTGGACGTGGATGCGGAAGTGGACAGGAGGAGGAGATTGTGCCCGATTTTACTGAGACGGGGCAGTTTATTTACGAAATCCCCCGAGGTACGGCTGCCTATAGGGTTTTGGGCAGATTACGAGAGATGGTGCTAGATGCGCCTCGGACCATTGATATTCAGTTTTTGACCGATATTGGATCGATCGGTCGGGTCCGGGAGCTCATGCCAGCTAACTTCGCGTGGGATCGCTTATTTGATGCCGCCACAGAGCGGGCCCACAAGGAGATTACTTTAGAGTTTTTATCTAATTTTTCATTTACGGACACCTAGGGTGGGGGTTTACAGCATTTTTTGACGACACACGCCGTAGCTTTTACTATTTGTGGCAAGAATCAGAGGATGACACTTCCTGAGTTCGTCATTGCCTTGGGTCTGTACTCACAGGAGTACTCAGTGTCCCAGTCATTTTTTGATGCGCACATCAGCACGTCCAGTGACGTGTTGTGTATCACACCCCCAAAATACCACATGCGGATACCCCACGAGACTTGTGACGTACCAGGATCTAGCCACCAATCACATTGAACTTATAACAAGATTTTTAATAAAAACTTTCATTAATTAACATAAGGCATTACAAAACGTTAAATGTATTTCAACATATACAGCGGAAGCATAAATCATTTGTTTAGTGTTTCATAAACCACATGTACAAAAACCATTAGACTTGACTTGCAATTCCATGTATCTCGACCCATGACCACTCCAGCATCCCAGACAACAAGTTCCAAATGATATCAACCTATAGACTTGCAAGCATGCAGACAAGTGTGTCAGACGACGCTGGTGAGTTCAAAGTTTTGTTAGCATGTTTAGATACCAGTTACCAGATTAAAACGTTTCACAGATTTGATGTTGTTATTAACTCGATTACCGCAGATGGCAGCTAGATTTATTTGCCCAAACCCCAATGTCTCTATCAAAACATTGGTCAAGTGGTTAAGGTAATTAGTTCATGCTCGTCCTCCCCGGTACGGTGTGAGGGTGCCAAACCTAATAGCGCTATCAGCTAATAACCTCGTTTCCTCCCCGGCAACTAATCGGTAGATGTAAGGGGTCTTAATGATAGAAGTGAGTGTAAAAACCAACATCCCAATAACCTGACATTCCTCACCGGAACGTTACCCGATATCCCTCCCCGGGATGCATGCTTGGAAAAAGAGCAGTGAACTCACCTTTGGTTTGCTCGGTAAGATTAGATACTTTGTTACCGTTGATCAACCAAACCCTAATATGGTTATCGATGACGGTCAGTTTCATAACACGTAATGCAATTTGTAACACATAACACACGAGTGACATACACATATGTACAAGTTGTAACAGTGATCGCAGAATCCAACAATCCAAAACATACAAACATTACATGATGGATGTCTAGGCTTCGTATCAGTTCGTTTATATGATCACATCTTATTACTCATAATTCATATAAGTGCACGAGTGTAATTTAAGTGTGTAATTGGTGACAGTTGGGTTGAAGTGTACGACCCGTCACATGTCCGGCCCAAATACTACAGCCCAACATCCAGAGGTACGATTGGGCCTAACTTGTGCAATTCATGTTACCAGTTCTTGTCCACATATTGTAATTTATAACACTATCGCATAATATGCAATAATTACTTAGGTCACAAAAACTTGTATCATAACATGCTAGACTAATGATATCATGACAGTCCATTACGGTAATCATCGTGGTACACAACCCAGTTGGTTTCAGGCCCAATCCACAGATGAAATCAGCTGTGCGGCCCCAGTACCGATTCAGAAGTGTGCACGTGTGTGTATGTGGCCCAACTTACATAACAGGCCCAAGTGAAATAATCTAATATTAGTGTGTGGCCCATGTTTCGTCGACAGGTTGGGTGGCGAAACATCAGATGTTTCGCCGACAAGGTGAGTGACGAAATACTAAGGTATTTCGTCGAGTTAGGTCTTTCTTCGAAGCTCTGATCTTTCGTCGTGAATACAAACCCTAGTTATCCTAACAGTTTCATACTATGCAATATTCATCCAATTTATCAAACAGTTTCATCATGGAATCAGGTTCAAGTTTCAATCATTGACACTATCATTCTTAACACATAATTATCATTAGATAAGTCGACGTCTATCGGTATGAACCCTAACATGTCAAGTAGTACTACCTAGCCATCACCGAATTGCATTAAACTATGCATTAGAATATCCTGTTATCATTCCTGTTATGATTATCAATTCACTACATCAATTCTCCAAATAAAATCATATCGAATCACCATCATATATAACAACACAAATCACTAGCATATTAATCGGCCCTCACATAACCCTCATAATAACAAACATTCAATTTCACCCGACAATCACATAACATAATCATCATATAGACTCACACATGAACAAGATCAATAATTATGCATTAAGAGTTTACGTAAACATGAATACTAACCAAATAATGCCTCGATGAAGGGGGGGTCTCCTGCCGCACGCAAACTTGGGAGAGGTTGGGTTTTATTTTGAGTTTTGTGTTTAGAAAGAACATAATACATACACTTAAATTGATAAGGGTTTGGGGCGGTTAACACTTTGGCTGAAATGGCTTAAGCCCATTCACTTGGGCTGCCGCAATCACATGGCAAAACTGCCAACAAAATGGGCAAGGGTGGCGGGTTTGGGCCTCTAATCCTATTGGGTTTTCTTTGGGTTTCGAGGGTTTGGGATGCGGCCCACTAAAACAACTGTTTATTTGGAAACACAAAGATGTGGCCCAATTATACTAATATATAAGTCTAATAAGGTTATCATATTTGTTTAACAGAATTTATTAGCACAGAGTGTGTAACTCATCAAAGGGGAATAACGAGGAGTTAAGGTTGCAAGATTAAACGTTATTAACCTTGAAAGTCCGGGTTGTCACATTGTGGCCTTGGTGGCGCACTATTGGGTCCGGGGAGTTCGCGAAACCGACTTCGCGATCCCCGAAGGCACGGGCGACTTTCCTTTACGACCCGTTACACCGATACCTACATCGGTGTATCGCCGTAACGATCGCCGGTCGTCATGATAGCAGGGAATGGGTCACCCAAAGTGACCTATTCTACTTGCACGACTTACTTACCAGCCGGGGGGGGGCAACTTGGCATACAGATTGGCCGCATATCTCGCCGAGTACGCCTTTAAGCGTACCTCTACCCAAATCAGCTGTGGGGGCTTCGTCCCCCTTCTGGCGAAGCATTTCCCTTGCCTCTTGTCCTCGCAGGTGGCAAAGGGTATGACCCTAACACTCCAGCTTGACAGGGTTGGGAGGGACACAGCCCAATCGATGGGTTTGGCTCACGAGGTCGAGGGAGGGCGGCTGGTTTGGGCGTATGGTGTGGATGAGGGTGAGGGACCCGAGGGAGAGGGAAGCGAGGGGGAGGGAGGCGATGGAGAGGGAGGTGAGGGAGAGGGAGGCGGGGTACATGAGGGGGTCGATCATACTGTCGATTAATCATAGGTAGCTGCGGAGGATTTACAGGGTGATCGCACGTATATTCGACGGAGCGTGAGACAGCGTGTGATGCCTCCACCGGGGGTAGAGGAGAGACTCGTTCAGGTCGAGTCGAGACTCACTCAGGTCGAGTCGGATGTAGCTGTAGTCAGAGGGGATGTGCAGTGGATGGTCGAGGCGATTGTGGCTATACATTCTGGTGCGCCCCTACCTCCACGAGCTGGCGCTGCACCACCACCACCACAGCCGCCGTAACTGCTTATTGTATTTTTTTTGTTATTTTACGTTTGAAACATTGTAAAAATTTATCTTTTTGTTTGTTTTAGATGTAAAACATTCTAAATATTAATCTTATGTTTAGATGTTAAGTTGTTTGTTTAATAATTGTTGTCGTAGTTTATCATAATCATATCACATATTTATCATTTTACAAAGTGGAAACTTATTAAACATTATAAATACGTTTAACTACAAAATCGTAACATAATCCAATATATACAACACTATTTTAAAATTTACAAAACTTATTAAACGGTTTCCTGATTGCAACAAAAAATTAACTTTTCTATACGGGCTATACGGGCCGTATAACATTATACGGCCCGTATACAGATTTCAAAACTAAAAACCCTTATCAAACCTTCGAAACAAAATTATGCAAATATGTATACGACCCGTATATAACTTACGTCCCGTATACATATAAAAACAAAAAAAAAAACATTCCACCACATTAAATTCTGTGCATAAACATTCTATACGGCCCGTATCAGACTATACGGCCCGTGTACAAATAGGGATGTGAAAATAAGATTATAGGGGCGTGGAAATAGAACAACCCTTGTTTTAACCTTCTAGTGCTACCGCAACCAAAAATACATTTGCTATACCGCTAAGTCACATGCAGGGCATGTTTGGCAAAAGTGGCTAGTGGCTGTAAGCTAGTAGCTGGTGGTTGGAAGCTGGTAGCTGTAGCTATTACTGTAGCTTTTTAGATATATTTTGTGTTTGGCAGAGTAGCTGTAGCTTTTAATAAAATGACCAAAATTGACATAACTAAAAATTTAAAAAGTTTGTGTATTAAAAAGTCTATTATCTTTAAAGGTTAAAATAGTCATTTTTCCCTAAAAGCTTGTAGCTCCTTCTAAACGCTACTAGTAGGAGCGTTTAACCAAAAGTTTCAAGCTCCTAACCTAAGAGCTTCAAGCTCTTTCAACCAAACAAGGTTTTTTTATTGATTATGACCAATGGTACCAAACATCAAGCTCGTTCCCATAACTTTATTCACCCTTTTTTATAATAATAACAATAGTAATAGTATATTGAAATAAACTTCTCTTAAATTTATTGAACATAATATTTTAGAATTTAAAGGATGGATAAATAAAAGTTTAAAGAAAGGAAAAATTACAAGTTTTATCCTTTATCTTAATACCACTTATCAGGCGGTGTCCTTTTTAACGAATTTTGACAAGTTTTGCCCTTTACAAGGAATTTTGTTGCACGTTTTGTCCTTTAGGCTTAACTCAGTTAGATTTTCTTTTTAAATCTTGTCACCCAAGAGTATTTTAGTCTTTTTACCCATTTATTTCAACAGTCAACACTAAAATATTTTGTTTTATTCTTTTAAATAATATTAAATAAATGGGTAAAAAGACTAAAATACCCTTGGGTGACAAGATTTAACAAGAAAATCTAACCGGGTTAAGCCTAAAGGACAAAACGTGCAACAAACTTCCTTGTAAAGGGCATAATTTGTCAAAATTCGTTAAAAAGGACACCGCCTGATAAGTGGTATTAAGATAAAGGACAAAACTTGTAATTTTTCCTTAAAGAAATAAATTAGTCAAAATATATACTTTCTGGACTTATGAGAACAATTTCATTTTTAAATAGTGGGTTGAACAATATTAGTTTAAAATATTAAAACTTAACTCTTAATTTATTGTATATTATATTATTTATTTAAAGAAGTATTATAGTAGGTGATACAAAGTTTGATGTTTCAAAATATATATATATATATATATAACTCAAATAATAATAATAATTCGTTAATTAATTTTGTAATTTGAGTTTTAAATAAAGTTATATAAAGGACAAATGTATTTGAGTCAATTATTTTTATGTGGGGCATCCATTTTAAAAAATGAAGCAGTAACTATAACGTTTAGGCAAATTTAACGTGCCAGGTAAAAAAATAATAAAATACTAAATTATTAATTTAAGTCGAGTAAGAAAAGAGGTTTTCATTTTGTAATATCTTTTACTTCTAAAAATTAATTATGTAACATCTTTTATATATACCGATTGTACCAACCATCAGGCCCATCTTTTCTCTTCTTTATAATATATCATAAAATAAAAATTATTACTTTTATTAAATATAATATTCTAAATAATAGACAATAAAAACATGACTATTTATATATAATTATACTAATATATATATAATAATCCTTTGAACATACACTTTCTTTAAATTATGTCATAGGTTTAAATGTATAAAATTTTATATGTATCCTACGTAAAATAAATTTTAGTTTACATTATATACACGTATAAACATATAAAATATATAAACATTATATAAATGTATTATAATGTATATATATACTTCAAATAAAATATAATTGTAATACATTTAAAATACTTATATATTTATATTAAAGTTGGTTATTATGGAGCAAATTGGTTTATAAATTATAAGGTGTTTTATTTCTATAGGGTAAGTTTAGTCAGTTTCGGCTATAACAAAATGTAAATAAATTAGATATATAACTTAAACTAGGATATATGTTTAAACTTATATAAACTTTAATGTTTACAATGTATATGTGGCAGCTGAGGAAAACCGGCAGCAATCTTGATTTCTCATCTCACTTCTCTGTATTGCTTGTCAAATTTCGGGACGAAATTTCTTTCAAGTTGGGGATGATGTGACAACCCGAACTTTCAAGGTTTGTAACTTTTAAATCTCGTGATCTTAACTCCTCGTTATTCCTCTTTCAAGTGTTTTACGTTCCGTGCTCGTGTGTAACTGTATAATTATGTTTTTGGGCTGCAATTGTATTGGGCCACATCATTAGTGTTATTTGTTCGAGTGAGCCGCACCCTAAACCCTCGTAGCCCAATAGAATCCAGTTAGTTTAAAATCGGCCCATTGTGCTAACCCATTACCTTTTATTGTGATTGTCAAATTACTTGGGCTTGAGCCCATGTCGGCCAAACAAGAACCGCCCCTTAAAGTTTATTAGATATTGCATGATTATTGGAATTGTTTATCATAAATTCAAAATCAAAACAAACCCTACCCTCCTCTCTCTCAAGATCACGCACTGCAGGAGACCCCCCTTTCATCGAAGCCTTTCAATCTTGTGTTCTGGACTTTGGTTAGTACATGGGATCTTTATTATTAATCTGTTATTGTTCTTGATGATGACATGAATTATGCCTATATGTGACATTATATGTGATATTATATGTGATATTATATGAATTATTATATGTGTTAATATGTTACATGGATTCTGGTTGATTATGAAGTGTGTGAGCCGATTGGATAGTAATGCTAGTAATAATTTGATGATGCGATCATGTTGTATTTGATGTCTTGGGTGCTAGTTAATTTCAAGATGATAGGCTTCTTGGTGGTTAGCTTTGTATTCATGAAAGTTGTTATGAGTTAGTTATGGGATTTGATGATTTATATATGATTTAGGGTATTAATATAATATGAGAAGTTTAACAAATACCTTATTGAACTTCCTGTTACATGTAATCAAAAAGCAGAATGATGATTGAATGAAAATGACCAATGTGATATATTAGTGGTCTTAGTGGTCCAATAATGTGAAGGATGAGTGGTCTGACAAACTTGACAATTGAATGAAAGTGGCTGCCATGTGTGCCTTGATCTAATCGAACTTGACATGTATTTTAATAAAGTTGTCATTTGATGGTCTAGGGAATAATGAACATTATTGCTATGATAGTTTATGAATTGCATGGAAATCAGATTTGACTAATCGATCGGGTTCAATTGTGATACGTGTAAACGACTGCACACCTTATTGGTTGCACATTTTACAATTGGGCCAGCCGCACTTGGGCCATGCATTACACAGGTTTGGTTTGGTAAATTAATGGGCTTTGGAAATGTCAAATGGATTGCTAAAATACGAGTCATAACATGATAGGGATTATGGTGAATTGATTATAATGTTAACAATGGAATTAAATATAGGAGCAACATGATAATTGGTTTACGGCTTAAGATTCTATAATAGTGGAATCTTTGATGAATCATGGTTATAATAAATGACATGTGTAAAATTGATTTGTATGGTTATCATGGGAATGGAAATTGCCTTTATTATGTGAACACTTAAAATTGCCTAACTGTGGAAATTGTGTAATGTGGGGATCGAAATTAGTGGGGTTGGTGTTGGGTACTGGATCGAACATTAGGGGAGCAGATCATAAGTTGGGTTGAGGGTTGGGCTTAGCATATGTTGGTCTAGATTGGCTGGTTTATTGGGCCGTACACTGACCAAGTGGGTTTTATCGTTAGGCTCGCATACGGGGTAGCTAACAGTGTTGATTAATGGTATATGTAGCTAATTACGAATTTATATATAATGTGTGTAATGGAACATTGACATGGAATAGGTTTAATTATCTGCTATATGATATATAATAAACCAACTTTTGTGTCTAACTTGTTTAATATGTAATTGGAATAAACGTGAATCTAATGGTCGTTGATAATTATGTTAGGACTCTATTGACTGAATTAGAAATCAAGTAACTAGTCTGACCGAGCAAATCGAGGTGAGTTCATCTCTTGAGCATGCGTCCCGGTGGTTGGGACAGTTAGTGGGTATCCCGGGGAGGGATAAGTCTTTTGGGTAAAAACGGGAATGTTGGATAATATACTCATCCTATCACCTTTAAAGTCCCCCCGTGTTGTTTGGTTACCGGGGAGGTAACATGGTATTAGTTAGTAGCGCTACTTAGGTTTGGCAACCTCACCCCGTACCTGGGAGGACGGGTGTTGAACTAATGACCTAGTCATGACCAATGCTTTGATAGGAGCATTGGAGAAAGGGCAAAATAATCAGAAGCCGTCTTGTATTCGGGGTATTATCAACATTACTTTCGGAATTAAATTCAATGGATTAACTAAACACTTGGTAACCAACGTTTTCGTAAAACTATGAACTCACCAGCGTTGTCTGATACACTTGTTGCATGCTCGCGGGTCGTTAGATGTTTTGGATTGGGAATTGCTGTCTAGAGTAGCTTGAGTGGTCATGGGTCGAACTGGGTGGATTCACGTGAATGGATTATGGATATTATACATTGGTTTTGATGACAGTTTAACCTTGGTTTACTATCTGCTTCCGCTGAACATGTTGGTTTTCATTTATAAACTTGTTAATGGTATTTTCATTAATAATTGAGGATTTTATTTATAAACTTGTATGGTTCAATGTAATTAGTGGCTCGTTGTTGGTACGTCACACGCCTAGCAGGGACATTCCCTAGGTGGTATTTTGGGGGTGTGACAGTTTGGTATCAGAGCCACTGGTTATAGTGAACTTGGTTTTAAAACGCTTTTATAAAACCAGACTATAACCAAACAGATCTGAAATCGACCATGACACTTAGCTCCAGATTGCAAGGTTCGTCTTTCTCACTTGTTGCATACATTACATGGCTAGTACACATTTGTTTATGACGTAGCATACGGACACACACTTGTCACTATAGCATTATTACATGAATTGCTTGCTTACATTATGATGCAATTGTAGTATGTCATAGTCTTGGGATTTCTGTGATCTTATCGTTTTGATAACTTTTGTTTGACACTCGAGTTTGAGGAACCATTTGACATGAGTTAGGAGGAGCTGAGATGAGCATGCAAATCACAATATTATTGTGGGTGCACACATAATAATAATGTGGGGTGCATGCGAGTCCCAGTGAGGCTTAACAAGTGAAAAAGGGGTTCCGTTCCGTTATTTGATCGATGTGAAACACAACAGTCTATAAGAGTCATAGCAGTGGTTGTCTCTTACTTGAACGTGATCTTTTCACTCCTCTCTGAATCCTTACGAATCTCGATGCTATCGAGTATTACCTGATCACACATCTGAACGCCTAGCGAACTGTGTAGAATGTTAGGTGCTAGTACGAACGTCCCTGAGTTGGATGGCTCAGCGTCAAATGATTGGACTATACTTTCCTCACTTATCTTTGTTTGCTGGAACTTAGCGTGTTGACGCCTTAGATCCCGAAGTGCGATCACTTCTGCAACACTCTCGTGACATACCGTGTATTACTCACTCAACTTGCAAGAACGATGGACAAGAGGGTAAACGTAGTACCTTACCGACTTCAGCATTTGAACGACCCTAGTTACCGGCAACAAACAACAGCGATTTGACTCCAATCGAATCCTTAACCCCAGCCAGTGACTCATGGGAGTCGACTCTTACGAACCAATCGGGACAAAATCGATGACGATTGACTGTAGAGCGGACTGTGTAACCGCCCGCACCAGGAGTAGTGCCTTAGGACGTGGCACAGAATGTGAAAAGATGGACCTTGTTGGTGAAAGGACGCAGGACACCGTTACAGGCAACAATATTAGAGGCAACAGTCGTGGCAACATCAAGGTACTCGTGATCATAGCTTACAGTATGGAAACGAAGGTGACCTCGACAAGGATTGACTGTGTTAAGTCAAGGTGACGACAACCAAGGGAACGACGACAGTACTGGAAATTCTCGTGACGA
Source organism: Helianthus tuberosus (assembly GCA_030545235.1). Lineage (NCBI taxonomy): Eukaryota > Viridiplantae > Streptophyta > Magnoliopsida > Asterales > Asteraceae > Helianthus > Helianthus tuberosus. The sequence continues at coordinate 117,426,383 of CM060363.1, forward strand.
AAACAACACTGGAAATGAAGCTCATGGAAGGACATTTAGTATTGGCATAGGCCATACCAGGCGTAATAGCAACACGATAGCTTGGATGGGTAGCTATTCGCTTCGTCTCTGTTCTGATTAACCCTGATGCTTCTTGAAACCGAACCTGTTGTGGAGTCGGCTGATGCAAGTCAATTGAAGCCTTATATGTTTGCTGGGATGCAAACTCGACCTTGGGGGATAGGTGCTTGACATTGACCTTCCTTCTACTACCCCTGATGGTTACAATGCATTAGTTAGTGTGGATTGGTTATTCAGAAATCGCGCAGACATACCTTGTGAGGAGAAAATTTTGTGTGGAGAATCGTTATTTGTTCTAAAGCAACAGAGTGGTGCAAAGGTTAGTGCCATATCAACTATGAAGGCCCAGAAGTGTCTACGGAGGGATCACCCCGCTACGTTAGCAACCGTTACTGATGTTGAGGCTAAGGAAAAGAGGATCGAGGATCCACCAATTGTTCATGATTCCTCTCAGTGTGCTACCCGAGGAGCTTTCAGATTTACTTCCACCACTGTTAGGCAGAATCTCAGTTTGATCTCACGACAGGGGCAGCCCTGATTACTCGTGCTACATACCGTCTTGCACCAGGAGGGTTGCAAGGACTATCTACAGGAACTGTTGGACATGAGTTTTATTGGACATGGTTTTGGTTCGCTTTGGGGAGCCCCGGCTATGTTCGGGAAGATAAAGCCTTTTCGTATGTGTACTGATTATCCAGAACTCAGCAAGGTGACAATCAAGAACTGTTTGCCTCGACCATGTATTGACGGAAGACCAAGAGGAGAATGTTCCTGAAATGGCATATCGAATGCAATACGGCCATTGCGACTTTGTACACCATGACCATTAAGTTAATCAACACACCAGCAACTTTATGGACCACATGAATCGACCGTATTTATGGATGACATACTGGATCATTTCCAAGAGGAAGGAACATCATGGGCGGCATTTGTATCTTATTTTAGAGCTCCTGAGGGAGGAGGCACTCCGCGCGAAGTCTTGTTAAAGGTAACTTCTGGATTCGAGAGATACCTTTTTGGTCATATGATCAACGAAGTGGGAATACACGTGGATCTCGCTAAAGACCCATTTCATTAGAAATTGTTCGGCACCAAAGATCCCTTCGAGGATGCAGCAATTTATTGGTCACACTAGACTCTATCGCAGATTCACCACAGGATTTTCGAAGATCGCGCAACTTAAATCTCTTTAGCACAGTAGGGTGCTGTGTTCGTGAAAGACAAAACAGGAGGACATCTTTTCAGCTTTCGAATCCCAACTCTGCAATATTTACACACCGACGCAACACGAGAAAGTGATGACTTACGTAATGGACTTACAGGAAGAACTGCACGAGTCACGACCTGCAGTGGAAGCCCTGGTCTTTGGATTTAAATTGGAGGCATTACTTAGACGGTACTGAATGCACCACTTAGACCGATCACAAGGGCCTCCCGTATACCTTTGTTTCAAGAGAGCTAAACATGTGATGGCACCGCTGGATGGAACTTTTGAATGCATACGACCGTGAAACCTGGACGTGCACGAGCTTTGCAGCTCGCTATCGACTTTAACATACCTGATCAGACTCGCCTTGTTCAAATTGAAGAACTGAAGGAAGAGAGTTCTCAAGATTGACCCATGCGGGGCGTGGGGAAGCAACCTTTGGCAGGTCAGACGATATTTTCTACTTAATGGAACGAATATGGCCCTCACTATACAGCAACCTTAGGGAACTGGTGCAGGCGAATCACACGGGCCTTGATATCCTACTCATCTGAGTTTGACAGGACGTATTAAAACCTGAAAACCATGTACGGGTGACCGGGCCTGAACGCCCACTTGTGGAAAGTCAAGGTGGGATATTGGCAACCAGAAACACATATATGGAAATGAGAACAGACTGCCATGGATTTTGTCACTGGTCTACTTACAACTCGAAACGGAAACATTATCACCCGGGTAATCGTTGATGGACTCACGTTACCAGCACACTTTCTTGCAATCAAGAAAACTGACGAGTTTTCACAGTTGTGAATGTTCCTCTGGGAGAGGCGGCTTTTAGGCACGAGGTGCCAACTCCTGTTTCCTCTGAATTTGATCTATACATGATTTATGTCAGGCAATACACAACACCCTTGGCTCACATCTAGACATGAGCATTACTTATCACTGTAGGACAACCGGATAGAGTAACGAGCCATCCTGACAGACGAAGACATGCTGCAATCATGTGCGTGATTGATTTTAGTAAACATATGGAAAGGACACTTATCTTTGGGTAAGCTCTACTGCAGTCGTTACCGTTTTAGTATGCATACAGCTCTGTTTGAGGCATTGCGTGGATGATAAACCTCCTTGTGGATTGAGGTGGAAGATAACCTAATCACGGGTCTAGGACTTGCACACGGTATTGGAAATTGTGTGGCGACAACGCGTGATCGCCAGGAACCCTGATGACTTAAGAGGCACCGGGAGTTCGCTGCAGGCAAACGTGTCATATTGGAAGACTCACCCTGGGAGGGTGTGGCACGCTTGGGAAGCGTGGTTAGCCTAATTATGTTACACTGAGTTATTCAGATTTCTGGAAAGAATCGGTCACGTCACCTACAAACTAGAGTTACACGACGAATTGGGTAACGTACATGATATCATTTATGCCTCGAATCTAAGGCGGTGTTTGTTCGATGGAACGCTTGTCATACCTTTGTTAGCGTCTGAGGTTAAAGACAAGTTGCAGATGTTGAGGAATTTATCGAACACATGGACCGGGAGGTCAAGGTTCGCAAACATAGCCGTATTCCGATTGTTAGAGTTCGTTGGAACTCAAGACGTGGACCAGAGTTCACATGGGAGCGCGAGGATCAGATGAAGCTCAAGTATCCTCAACTCTTTCCTAATGATCAATCTAAATCTGGTACTACTGGTGAATTTCGGGACGAAATTCCTCTTCAAGTTGGGAATGATGTGGCAGCTGAGGAAAACCGGCAGCAATCTTGATTTCTCATCTCACTTCTCTGTACTGCTTGTCAAATTTCGGGACGAAATTTCTTTCAAGTTGGGGATGATGTGACAACCCGAACTTTCAAGGTTTGTAACTTTTAAATCTCGTGATCTTAACTCCTCGTTATTCCTCTTTCAAGTGTTTTACGTTCTGTGCTCGTATGTAACTGTATAATTATGTTTTTAGGCTGCAATTGTATTGGGCCACATCATTAGTGTTATTTGTTCGAGTGAGCCGCACCCTAAACCCTCGTAGCCCAATAGAATCCAGTTAGTTTAAAATCGGCCCATTGTGCTAACCCATTACCTTTTATTGTGATTGTCAAATTACTTGGGCTTGAGCCCATGTCGGCCAAACAAGAACCGCCCCTCAAAGTTTATTAGATATTGCATGATTATTGGAATTGTTTATCATAAATTCAAAATCAAAACAAACCCTACCCTCCTCTCTCTCAAGATCACGCACGGCAGTTTATTGGGCCGTACACTGACCAAGTGGGTTTTATCGTTGGGTTCGCATACGGGGTAGCCAACAGTGTTGATTAATGGTACATGTAGCTAATTACGAATTTGTATATAATGTGTGTAATGGAACATTGACATGGAATAGGTTTAATTATCTGCTATATGATATATAATAAACCAACTTTTGTGTGTAACTTGTTTAATATGTAATTGGAATAAACGTGAATCTAATGGTCGTTGATAATTATGTTAGGACTCTATTGACTGAATTAGAAATCAAGTAACTAGTCTTACCAAGCAAACCGAGGTGAGTTCATCTCTTGAGCATGCGTCCCGGTGGTTGGGACAGTCAGTGGGTATCCCGGGGAGGGATAAGTCTTTTGGGTAAAAACGGGAATGTTGGATAATATACTCATCCTATCACCTTTAAAGTCCCTCCGTGTTGTTTGGTTACCGGGGAGGTAACATGGTATTAGTTAGTAGCGCTACTTAGGTTTGGCAACCTCACCCTGTACCTGGGAGGACGGGTGTTGAACTAATGACCTAGTCATGACCAATGCTTTGATAGGAGCATTGGAGAAATGGCAAAATAATCAGAAGCCGTCTTGTATTCGGGGTATTATCAACATTACTTTCGGAATTAAATTCAATGGATTAACTAAACACTTGGTAACCAACGTTTTTGTAAAACTATGAACTCACCAGCGTTGTCTGATTCACTTGTTGCATGCTCGCAGGTCGTTAGATGTTTTGGATTGGGACTTGCTGTCTGGAGTAGCTGGAGTGGTCATGGGTCGAACTGGGTGGATTCACGTGAATGGATTATGGATATTATACATTAGTTTTGATGACAGTTTAACCTTGGTTTACTATTTGCTTCCGCTGAACATGTTGGTTTTCATTTATAAACTTGTTAATGGTATTTTCATTAATAATTGAGGATTTTATTTATAAACTTGTATGGTTCAATGTAATTAGTGGCTCGTTGTTGGTACGTCACACGCCTAGCAGAGACATTCCCTAGGTGGTATTTTGGGGGTGTGACAGTATATTTGTGTATATCTATATATGTTTACATTTGTTTTATAACATGAATTTGAGTATATGTATATATAATATATATTTTACATATATTTATGTATAATTTTAGTTTACATGAAATTCAGATAGTTTTATGTATATTATTATATTAATATATTAGTATTATATCAATTCAATTTGTATAATACTAATATATTTTCACAATATATTTTTATATTACTAAAATATTTTTATATATTTTGAACATAGATATATATTAGTATAACAATTTTTTGAACATATATAAAAATATTTATATATATGAGAAATATTATTTATATAAAAAATGATAGACCATAAAGTGTAATTCTAAATAGAGAAGTGTTTGCCTAGTTAAAATATAACACACGTGTTATATTTTATTAGAAATATAATACATCTGCTTAGGTAGCCTATGGGTATATTTAATTATATTGGTCACTCATACTGTGAACTCAAAATTTGTTAAAATAACATAAAAATCATAATATAAATATTAAAATTTATTTACACAGAATAACACATAAGTTATTACATTAATTTCCTAACATAATGTTTAAGTTTAGGTATTAAAAGAACAACTAAATGGCTTAAACCGGTGGCTCTGATACTGATCGGTACATTATATGTACACTCTAATTTATTTTAATTATAATATAAAAGCATTAAAATTAATAAAAAATATATTGCTTTGGTCGAGTTTTATATTTTGTAGGTTGTTAAAAGTATGAGTTAAAATTTGTAATTAAATTAAATATGTATGAGATAAAAATCTTTTTTTATACCTTCTCGTTAATAATACAATATTAGTATATTACTCATTTATATCTATGTATTTTTGTAGGTATCAAGAAATGATGATATAAAGCAATGTTGAATTAATACTAAAAAGTAGTATGGTGTCTTTAGTTGGACTAAGTGCAGATCACGTGAAGTAAAGGAATTAATAATGTTATTTCATGAGTAAACAACAAAAGGAATTAGCAATCATGTTGGGCTAGAACGAGAATAGCAGCCCACAAATTGATCAGCCCACGCGAATGAAAAAGAAGAAATAAATGGGGGCACGACAAAAGAGTTAGGGGGTTGGACAATTGGTTCGCAAGAGGGGATCGCACAACAGCTTGCACATTTGAAGGCAGCCTCTTGGTTGTTGTTCTTGGCTTTTGCACGGAAATTAAGAGAAGTTTTTGCGAGACGGAATGAGTATACAAGGCTAATCTCTTCAAGTTTCACCCCGGTGTAGATTTTTGTAAGAATTCTGGGGTTTATACATTTGTGTTTAATTTGATTTTGTGAAAAGTTGTTTAGTATTTGAAACCTTTGATAATTGTCTTGCATTTGTTTCGAATTCGTAAATTGTCGAGTGATGATAAAATTTGACTTTGCGAAATGGTTATGTGCAATTATGCCTTATCTTAGGTTAGGATTTACATGTTCTTGGTAAAGAAGTGCACTGCGGTCCGTTCCTGTAACGTTGATAGCTTTTGGCACCTAAGCTACGTGACACTAAATTCGTTAATCACTATATGCAACTGAATCAAGTTAAAACATGTAGGAACCCTAGGTCTTGCAATTATCGAACCGGGTGTGGAACTTGTTTCTAAATTATTGTTTTCAACCACTTAGTTAAGTTTTGCAATCCTAGTTAATAAACCATTGTCTTAGATAATAGCAATTTGTCAGTTCAGTTCACTTCGACACCTTTTTCATCCAACCAACCAAACAAACAAAGAAAATTAGCAAGCTTCATAATTATTTTGTACACTTGTTTGTAAATAGTTTAGACAATCGAACCACTAGTGTGATACTGACCACATGCTCTTTGTGGATATGATACTCGACTTACCCTAGCTACCTAGGTTAATTTGGGTTTTTGACTGATCAGGACGACACGGTCACGTCAAAATGGCGTCGTTGCATGTTCGATTTTAGTTTAGTTTTTCTTTCTTGTATATTCGTGATTTTACTTTGGGTGGTCGAGCTTGTTTGCGCAGGTACATGTTTTGCAGGTATCATCTTTCAATATGAATTGGGTAGATGATGATCCGTGTGAGTGTTGCGGAAGCGGAGAGCATTATTTAGAGGATTGCTCTGTTTTCTACGAAAAAGTTCAAGCCTACAAGGATCGGGAAGACTACCTCAGCGGATTATATGAATATAGGAGGGGGGATTATGAAGATTTCAACGGTCCATCCTCACATTATCCATACACTATACCACCACCACCACCAAATTATCAAGAATGTCACTATTCAGAGATGGATTACCACTATGAGCGAGAGCGGAGTTACAATTATGAACCCGAATTGCCACATTTCTCAAGTTACCGGGAGGAGTATGATGATTATTATAAAGAATACCCTCAACCGGCATACGAGGAACCTCAAGATTCAATAATTTCAAAGCTTAATGCGATCCTGAATGTAATAAAAGATTCAAGGCAAGAAATTAAGATGGAACTGAAGAAGGAACTTGAGGTGAGTGATATTCACCAAAATACATATGTTTTATTCCCCCATTTTACCCCCATTTTACGCTTTTTTGGCCGTAAAACTGAGAATGGGTACTTAATCGGGTGTATTTTTGTTTACAAGCCTAAAACAGCGTGCCAAATAAGAAGATGAAGAAAACGAGGATTTTCCAGGCAAAACGACTGAGTTACAAAGATTCTGTCACACCCCGACCGCGTAAAACAACAAATCGCGGCGGAATCGTGGCTACGAGATTTTACAAATTATAACCAACCTGATTTGAGTTGGTTAATTATGTCGCAATACTACACTTTCCAAAACAAGGTTTTTAGTTAAGTATTGCAACACGTAAACTAGCCATGAATCCGACACTCTCAAAAACCTATGTACTCGCCAGCATTTCTTTGCTGACTTTGTTTTCACATATGTTTCAGGTGTTGTTGAATGATGTTGATTGCTAGGATGCATGCTCACATAGGATTGGACGAGGCCTTAGTGACTTAATAACAATGATAGACTATGTTTAAATTGTTTATTTGGATTTCCAGACGATGTAAATATTCAATGTATAAATAAAACGAAACTTCAAATTTCTGTGTGTTTTGAAACAACTTTTTTGTCACACCCCGACCGCGTAAAACAACAAATCGCGGCGGAATCGTCGGGGAGTGTTGTAACAGAATCATTGTTTCAAAACACACAGAAATTTGAAGTTTCGTTTTATTTATACATTGAATATTTACATCGTCTGGAAATCCAAATAAACAATTTAAACATAGTCTATCATTGTTATTAAGTCACTAAGGCCTCGTCCAATCCTATGTGAGCATGCATCCTAGCAATCAACATCATTCAACAACACCTGAAACATATGTGAAAACAAAGTCAGCAAAGAAATGCTGGCGAGTACATAGGTTTTTGAGAGTGTCGGATTCATGGCTAGTTTACGTGTTGCAATACTTAATTAAAAACCTTGTTTTGGAAAGTGTAGTATTGCGACATAATTTACCAACTCAAATCAGGTTGGTTATAATTTGTAAAATCTCGTAGCCATGATTCTTAACTCGAAAACATTTTGTTTTAGAAAAACCAATTTGTAAAACATCTCGTTAATAAAACTCATATATAAATCTCGTTAATAAAACTCGTATATAAATCTCGTTAATAAAACTCGTATGGTTTATAAAATTTCGAAAACCTCGTTTGTGTGACATTGTTTCAAAATCGTTTACCCAAGTGAACTAAATAACGCCACGGTATGTAATACAATGAAAACACTTATATATAGGAAGCGGCGTATCCACCATGCTTTCATCGCATTACACCCATCCCGTTATCTAAACACTAACCGAAAACCAATCGTTTACCCAAATCGTTCAATTCGTTAAAAATCGCCTTAGTCGTTTAAACCATTCTCGATTTAAATCGTGAAACTACTTTTGATTGTCTCGCTAATAACATCCAAACCTTCGTGACTCGCCTATCTCGCCTATCACTTCTCGCATTAATAAACCACCAAAGGGTAAATTAACAATCACAAATTCAGTCGTTACCCACCTAACCCACACATAACCATGGGTGCAGTCTGATAACGGGATTTGTCAGATCCTATGGTACCATAACCTAATACTGGTCGGTTCGGCCAAAACTAATGGATATTATTCGTTATGTAAATACAACCAACAAGTTTGTTTACTATATCGAAATCGTTATTAATTTAATATAAACCATTTTAATCGTTTTTGAAACCATTGTTATAATATCGAAAATCGTTTTGAAAACCATCGTTAAAACCTTGAAAACATTTAGCACATATGAATCACTCCAAAACAATTGAAAACAGTAAAATAGGGGAACTATGTACTCACATGGAGTGCAAAGTATCCTCAATCAATAGAACTTCAACAAACTCGAGCAAACCAGAGAAATCAAACAGCACCTAGTAATCGAATCACTAGTCAATCAATAGACACCTAAATCGGAGGATCGGATAGAATGAGGTCTTGTAAACCAAATGAGTGTTGGAACTCATGTGATATGGTTTATCAAAGCCTACATCCTAAATTGAAACCTATCCTAAGTGCTTTCGACCCATCGTGACCCATTAAGGTAGCTTATGCCACTTTAACGCGCTGCGCGCGCAATTGCGCGTTCGAGACGTCTAACTAGTCCTATGAAAAGTATTATATGCCAAAACATGTTTAAATATGTTATATAATCAGTTATGTGACAAAAGTTTAGGTTACATATGCTTAATTACCAATTATGCATGAAAATGGTATTTTGGTAATTTACCTAAGGCATATAAACTAATTATCATACAACTACATTAAACTAGGTGACCATAAGTTATAACCTCGGAAGGTTATTCCTTATGCAACTATGGTCACTAACCATGTTTGGTCGGATCCTAATGATCGACCAAACGGGTGAGTTCGAAAGTCTAAGCAGGTGTTTAGTCCGCTTGACTTACGACTCTACACAAGCACAAATCTAAAAGTGACGAGCTAAACATACTAGAACATGTTTAGTTAAGTTAGAAAACAGGTTTGGTATCAAAACAAATGGTTTTGATACCCTAGAGTAGTTTGGTTACAAAATACGCAAGAATACGCATTTTGGCCGAAACTACGACTCGTCACTGAGCCTAGATAACGTGGTAATCAGTAGGTATAGTCGCTAGGGACTATAACCATCGTGATTACGCTCATGTTAGGAAGTTCAAACGAACTTCGCATTGACCATAAACTGGTCAATGCAGAAAGTCAAACGCAGTTTGACTTTAACGATAAAACGAATGAAAAGAACGAAGGAACACTTACAAAGGGTCCCCGTAAGATTGAATTTCCAAGTATTTCTCAGGTATGAAGTGTTTTCACACATCAACTTAGAGAAAATCTCAGAATTCAAGTGAGTTGCAAGTGAACTATGGGGGGGGGGTATTTATAGTTTTCGTAGAACCGTTAGGATCGTTTCTTGAAAACCGTGATTCAATCCTGGCCGTACACATCGAGCCCACTGTTTTAGAAAACCAGGGGAGCCCATAGAAATGCTCAAAACCATGTGCACAAGTGTGAAGCAGCTGTATCAAGCTGGAATCAACATTCTGCTGATCTGGGGATGCCTTACGGACCGTAATGTTCTTAGGCTTACGGTCCGTAAGCCTTGTGCAGGCCAGCAATAATTGCATTTTGGCAGAACAGGCCCCTGAAGCCCCAAACTTGGTTTTCGATGCATTTTTGACACGTTTAAGCCCCGTTAACCCCAATTCAAATCTCTAAAATGAAGTTAAAGTATAGGGAACTTAAAATGTGCTCAAAAATATCTCGGATGTCGGTTCGTTTGGCCGTACGGCTGCGTTGTTCGGTTAATTACGACGAAAGTCGTAACGAACGCAAAAACGATCCAAATTAAGCGACGAATGGAATTTTATTATGCCAAACACTAAAATAAAATATTTTAATGCTTACATAAATTTTTGGATGTCCGGATATATTCAGAACGTAAGTTATGCGCGAAAATGCAAACTTATGCACTTTTTGACGCTTTTAGTCCCTGAATGAACATAAAGTTTATTTTAGCACACCGAACCCTTCAAAGCCTATTTCTAAGCTATGTAAAGGATATTTAGGGTGTGTTTAACTTATGATCAAGTTCCGGAATGTCCGTTACAGTACGAATCGACATACTTTCGTAGTTTGTCGAATTTAGTCCCTGTAAGCGAATGAACTTGATTTCGACACACCAAACCTTCCAAAACTTATTTCTAAGTTATGTAAAGGTTATTGAAGGTATGTTAAGCCTATGTCACTATTCCGGAGTGTTTGTTGCATTAAACTTGTTATATTTACGCATCAGTGCGCGTATAACCTTCCAGAAAGCGACTTAGAGCCCGAAATCGAACAAGAGTTGATATGTGCAAATGATACACATATTTATACAAATCCCAAGTATGAAACACAACATTTCATTGATTTGGTATTTGTTCGATGGCCGTGGAGGCACAGATGTCACAGTCTCCCCTACTTCAGGAAATTTCGTCCCGAAATTTAATTAGAGGAAACTTGTGAGAGCTCAAAACATGAAGTCGAAAAGATAAAACAACACTGGTTAGGATTCTGAACTTCTAGTAACTTTAAATAACATTATGATTGCAATGTAAGAGGGACACTTATATACAAGTATATGAAGTGCCATTGGTGCGTCCACCGTACCTCCATTACATTGTTCACGTTTCGTTATTGTTGTCACCATTGGTTCTTACACATGATAAATCTTACCGTGGTTTCCGTGCACTGAATTTTATAATTATGTACGTGTCTATAATTACGTAATTCCTTGCATAGTCCACACAGTGCATTTGATAATGTGTAGTGAAAAACCAAATGAATGAACCTGTGATGAGTGCGACTGGACCACCATAGGGTCCTTTCAGCTGTATCATTTGTCACACCCCCAAAATCCACATGCGGAGTATCACCGCTTGGAGGCGTGACTGACCAGGATCCAGCCACCAATCATATTGAACAAGCATGTAAGTAATTATAAAAAAAATCCAACCAATACAATTGGTGTCCAAACAAAACATAGTTTTTTTTTTGGGTAAAGGGTTACCCCGGTGATTCTATATATCAACAAAAACCAATACAAAACAAGTAGTATGGAGAGACCATACTAGTTCAAACATGGGGCATACCCCATGAAAGTAAACCAACAAAACACACGACACCCAATTAAAACAACTAGACTACCAATCTAGACAAAGATCAACAAAAACACTATTGAAAATCAGCCGCCATCTAATAATCGAGTATCACAGATCTCCCATGCACGAAGCAGCTCCCTCACCTTTATAGTGTCCTTAAACTTCACTCCCATAAGTTTATAACGAACCGTATGAAGAATTGTATCACATAAAACATCTGGAGGTCTTGTCTGATTCTTGAAAAGACGAGCATTTCTTTCTTGCCAGATAAAATAAGTAGTAGCTGCAAGGATCAACCTACTAACATAGTTGGAAGCCGATTTAAACCGAGACCTAGCCATCATCCAATCCACAACCGAGCTCCAATCAGAATCAACATTAGACATGCCACCTTTGCTGCGAACCGACTTCCAAACTTGCTTTGAGTAATTACAATCAAAGAAAAGATGAGCATGAGAGTCCGTATTAGCATAACACAAGAGACAACACATCATGTTCATATTTTTTCTTCTTGAAATATCCCATTGTAGGATTTTGTCTTGTGTCAAGAGTTTACGACGAATAACCAACCACATAAAAAACGCATGCTTCGGGATACACTGGGGAAACCAGATAAAATTCATCCAATCCACCTCTTGATCTCGTTGCCAAACTGAATGCCAAACCTGAGAAGTCGAGTGCTCAAATAAATCATTACCATCTTTCCACATAAGCTTATCTCGCTGATTAGGAACCAAATGAATGTGATCAATCTGATTAAGAACTGGGAAAAGATCTCTCCACGCAACCGGCCATTTCCAAACACCATTAAGTTGAACATCTTGAACCGTAGCACTGAGCCTGAAACCTGCTGAAGTGATAACTCTCGGTGAGAGAAAATCACCTAACAGCCCCAATTGACACCAAGCGTCATACCAAGCCGAAGTACTACTACCATCCCCTAGCTTGGACCAAACAAAATTTCTAATGAAAGGCCTAAGCTGAAGGATTTTTCGCCAACTCCAGCAACAATTAGATACAGATTTGCAAACCCAAAAGCTCTTACCTCTTAATCTATACGAATGAATCCAATCAACCCATAAGGATTGACGTTTAATCAAAATACTCCTGATATGAGAGGTCATAAGAGCTTTATTTACTTCACCAATACGACGAACCCCCAAGCCTCCTTCAAACTTAGGGACACACACCGACTTCCAAGAAACCTTTGCCTTCCCCTTTTGAAACGAACCAGGTGAAGACCATAAAAAATTCCTCATTTTGGCTTCGAGATCTAAAATTACCCGAGTAGGAAGAATAAATGCAGAAGACCAATACACATGCATAGCAGATAGAACCGAATTAATCAGTTGCAATCTGCCAGCAAATGAAAGGAATTTATTTCTCCAACTCATAATACGTTGATCCATTCGTTCAACTAAGATGCTACAATCTTTATATAAAAGCATAGAAGTAATAAGCGGAACTCCTAGATATCGAACTGGCAACGATCCCTCCTCAAAAGGCATAATATCCAGAATCTAGGATTTAACATTAGTAGGCACATTACAGAAGAAACCCGTACTTTTCTGAATACTAGGCACCAAACCAGACATATTTGTGAAGTTTGTAAGGGAAGACATAATGCATTTGACTGAATTAATATCTCCTCTCGCAAACAAAAATAAATCATCTGTAAAGCACAGGTTAATAATCCGTTGTCTTTCACATTTATTGTGGAACCTGAACGAAGCATCAATCCACGTAGTATGCTGAAGGATACACGTCAACATCTCCATAACAAGAGTGAATAAATAAGGGGATAAAGGATCTCCTTGTCGAAGGCCCCGTTTCCCCTTGAAATACCATTAAATGTTACCATTGACACATAAAGAATAAGAAACCGTCGAGACGCATATCATAATCCATTCCACCATTTTAGAATCAAAGCCGAAACCAAGCAGCACATTCCTTAAGAATTTCCAATCAACCGTGTTATAAGCTTTCTGAATGTCCACCTTAAAAGCACATCTAGGAGGACCTGCACTTCTATGATAATTATGTAAAAGCTCCTGAGTCAACAAAATGTTGTCCGAGATCTTCCTCCCCGGGACAAAAGCAGATTGGTTTATGCTAACAACTTGATATAAAACTCCTTTTAAGCGGTCAACAATGATCTTAGTAATGCACTTGAACAAAACGTTACAACAAGCAATAGGCCGGTAATCCGTGACCAGCATCGGAGTGGATTTCTTTGGCACAAGAGCAATAAGAGTATGATTTAATTCCTGAAGTAATTTACCTGTAACGAAAAAATCCATAACCGCCTTGGAAACATCATCCCCAATAATCGGCCAAGCTGCTTTAAAGAAAGCAGCCGTGTATCCATCCGGACCTGGAGCCTTGTCATTACCTATCGCAAACATAGCTTTTTTAACCTCATCCATCGTGACTGGCCGAACCATATTAGAAGCATCCATCGGATTCACATGTTTAGTAAATAAATCAGGAGAAGGTTGTAAAGAAAGATCATCACTACAACCCAAGAAATTCTCATAATGTTGCACTAAAATAGAGTTAACATCCTCCCCTTCATGCATGACCCCGCTAGCATCCGTAATAACCTGAATCTGGTTCCAATGATTCCTACTTTTTACAGCTGCTTGGAAAAAAGCAGTGTTCGAGTCACCTGCCCTAAGCCACTCCATTTTCGACTTTTGTTTTAGAAATCTTTCCTCATCTAAACAAGCCTCCTGATAATCAGAAGTTAGGTTAGTTTCTCGAGTTCTTAACACCACATTCGAAGGGTCATTATCAATCTCATGCTGAATATCATCCAATTTACCATGAAGCTCTATGACTTTCTTGTGAAGATTACCCTGGCTAAATAACAAAGCTCGCATCGGAGACTTTAATTGATGAAGCTTCTTTACAACCTGAAACTGAATCACACCATTAATATTCACCTCCCAAGACTTCTTGACAATACTCATAAAATCCTTCTTATGTACCAAAAAATTAGCAAACTTAAATGGTTTATGTTTCTGTGACAACTCGAGTTTCCAAGATTCTATCTTCGCATTTAGTGCACGTTAAAATTTTTTTTAGTTGTTTGTTAATACGACTCGTTGTTTCACAACGCTTACCTTTGTAATACGTTGTATCGTATTTCGATTAATATTGTGTACTTGGAAATCCATGATATTTATTATATGTGATTGTATGATTAATAAGTTTTTATTAATTAACATATGTTAAAAAGATGGAACTTTTTCTGTAAACAAGTATCATGAAAACACCCAAGTGGTGAAAACACATAAGTGTTTTCGTCCACTGATGACCAGACGAAATCAGAGATGGGCTTGGCCCATGGCCCAGTATTTAGATATTTTGTATAAATCATTTTTTTAAACAAATCTTCTCTGATAAGTTTCCCATTTACCAAATCAAGCTTATCACATTGTTTCTCTCTCTATCTCTGAAAACCCACTAAGAGAGCTCATCTTGAAGCATAACCTCTGTTTAAAATCCTTGGTTAGTGATCTTCATGTTCATTGTTTAAAATGCTTATCGTATGATTATTGGATGTTTAATCATGTTGTATGTATATATGTGATTATGTGATTGATTATTGTGTGCTTGATAAGATGATTATTATCTATGAAATGTATGAATATTGGATGTTTGGATCAACAGTGGGTATAAGTTATGAATGATAAACTGATGGAAATATGTTCTAGATCTCACAAAGTTTTGGTAGAATATTTATTTCATATCAATGGTTGATTAATGGCTTGTAGATGATTAAACTGTAACTGTAATGAGATTTAGATTGCTGGGTTTAACTTACAGAGATTGTTGGAGAAGAAGGTAACTGGACGAAATCACTCACAACACTCTAAAGTGGACGAAATCACAAAGAGTGATTTCGGCCCAACATGTGTTTTCGGCCCAGTAAGGGTTTTCGGCCCACATGTGGTTTTCGGCATTAAGGGGATTTCGGCCAAGGATAGTGTTTTCGGCATTAAGGGATTTCGGCCAAGGAGGGATTTCGAAATCCTGTTTTCGTCCCATGTATTATGTGTTTTACTAAACTGTTAGTTAATAACTCAGTTAATTAACTCTGTTAGTTATTAAGTAAGTTAACTAGGTTAACTTTATTGATATATATAACCCTATTAAGTGGGTAACTATGTTAAGTAAATAATCCTGTAGTTGGTAACCACTAGTAGACTGTTATATTTGTTAAGTATATTAACTGGGTTATATCAACTATGTCAACTCTGTTAGTTCTGATTTAACTATGTTATGGCTCATTAACTATGCCAAGTCAGTAAATGTATTAAGTACGTTATTGGATGATATGCGATAATAGACTGTGATTAACTATTATATGATGTGCGATTAACTGTCAAACACGCTTTGTGATATTACTGTGATGATAGTTACATGTGAAATATTACGAACGTAAACTGACTGAACATACGTGCACTATAGGACTTGACTGATTAACTGTGAGCACTTAACTTAGCATACCGAGCAAACAAGGTGAGTTCACACTTCTACCAAGGCATGGGATTCCCAGGGCTTGGGAATGGGATTTAAGGAATAAGGTTGAATAGATTCATACGGACATTATTACTAGACTTCCATACCATCGCCCTCGGTTGTGCAGGACCCATACGTAAAACCTACGTATACTTATGCTATTCGCTATCCTCGGTTGTGAAGGATACTCACGTAAAACCTACGTGAACCTATATTTACTACTGCCTCGGTTGTGTCAGGCACTTACGTAAAGCCTACGTAAACCCCCGCGTACCCCTATCCTCGGTTGGGAAGGATACTTACGTAAAACCTACGTAAAACTTGTACGTATTACTGTTCTCGGTTGTGAAGAACACATATGGTTACAAATAGTCTAGTGGTTATACAACACGGGAAGCCCCCACTAATAGAACTTACTACCGGCCCAGTAAAGCCACATGTTACAAACAAACTTACTATTACGCATTACTTTCTGTGAACTCGCTCAACTAGTTGTTGATCCTTTGTTACATGCCTTGCAGGACTTTAGGTACCTTTGGAGCTTGCACGGGAGGCACGGTCGTTGTGGACATGGATCGTAAATGTGTTGTTAAACATTATGACATTTTGTACTTAAACTTATGTTGGGTTTTACATTAATGCTTCCGCTACACACTTGTTTATATTTGGTTTTGGAAACACCTATCGTATTGATGAATGACTTTTACTTTATACTTATGTTCAATATGATTGGTGGCTTGATCCCGGTCATGTCACGCCTCCAAGCGGTAGTACTCCGCGTGTGGATTTTGGGGGTGTGACAGTTTCCTTTTCAGCTGATGTTGGACTTTAAGAATACAAGGAGCATGATCAGACAACTGATAAGGATGAAAAATAGCAACCGAATTCGGAAATTCAGCAATAAATTGAGAATTACCCATCACTCGATCAATTTTCTTTAGCAAACCAACACCCTTCTTCGGCTTTTGATTCCATGTGTAATGGAGACCCGATCTGTTTATATCCATCACTTCAATATCTAACACACAATTCTGAAAATCACGCATACCTACAGAGAAAGAGGACGCTCCTATAGACTTATCCTCCAAGTGTAAAGCCGTGTTGAAATCACCCATAATTATCCAAGGCTTGTCGGCTACCACATGCTTATGCAAAGATAACTGAGCCCATAATGCACGTCGAGTAATATAGTAGTTAGCCGCATAAACAATAGAACAAAACAAAACTCTGCTGTCTTCTTTAAACACAAGTTGAATATGCATGAGCTGGTCCGATTGAAATAAAACTATAACGTCAAAAACCTCCGGGTTCCACCCGACGATAATGCGAGTACCTTTATCACAACAACCTCCATTAGACGTCCAATCCCAACGACGAAATACTGACGAACAAACCTTACTTAGATTCACCACATCCACATGAGACTCCAGAATAGCACACAAACTAAGATTACTATCTTTTAGAACTTGACGAACCTCTTTCTGTTTAAGAGGACGGTTCAATCCTCTTATATTCCACGTTGCTAGACTAACCATCAGAAACTATCGGTGGAGGAGTGCTTGCCCCTTTTTTATTCTTGTTAGTAGTGCCATCCATGATGAATTCATCAGTTTCATTATAACTGTCAAGAAACTCATCTTCATCCGAATCCTCCTGACCACCACCTGCATCCTTACTACTTTGCCCTTGATCCCCACCTTCATTCCTCAAAACATCAAACGGATTGCTAGAGAAAACATTTTTAGTCGGCGCTAGTTTTTCCACCACATTCTTCGGCTTTGATAAAGATGTTATCAAAAAGATGGGATTAAACATGCCAACTAAACATAAAGGTGTTGATAATGATAATGATAATGATGTTGGGAGCTCAGCAGCTGGTAATGGTTCGGCTGAAGTGGATGGTGGCATAGAGAAGGTAACTACATTGCATGATGAGGTCTTAGAAACCATTCCTACTGAAATGTCGAGATATATGGGTAGTAATCTAAATGGCAGCCAATCTGAGGGGGCAAGCACTCCCGGTTCTATGGGTTTCAATGGGTAGTGTCGCTGCATGGAACATAAGGGGTTTGAATCGTCCCCTGAAACAAAATGAAGTCCGTGTACTTATTGCAGAAAGTCAATTGAGTGTTTGTGCTATATTAGAGACGCGTGTTAATGTCAATAATCTTGTTAAAGTTTGCAAGAGTGTGTTTCGTAGGTGGAGCTGGTCGTCTAATGGGAATTTATGTCAGCGAGGAACAAGAATTATTATGGGGTGGAATACGGATGATGTTGACCTTATGGTTCTTTCCCAATCTGATCAGGTTGTTCACACGCAGATCCGGTTAAAAGTGGATTCCAAGGTTTTCTTTTGCTCCTTTGTTTATGCTGAAAATAAGTATCAAGATCGTCGTGCTCTGTGGGAGGATTTATGTAGACATAGTATCGTAGCTAAGGATCATCCTTGGGTGGTGCTTGGGGATTTTAACATAGCCCTTAACATGGAAGATTGTCTTTATGGTCCGTCATGTCATACTATAGGAATGAGAGAGTTCTTTGACTGTATTCAAGTGGCGGAGATTATAGATATTAAACATCATGGATGCCATTACACCTGGAACCAGAAGCCTAAAGAGGGTGTTGGAGTTTTTAAAAAAATTGATCGTGTTATGGGTAATCTTAAGTTCATGGATTTATTTCCGAATGCTTACGCGATATTCCAGCTTGCTCGTATCTCTGACCACTCTCCGTGTGTCCTAAAACTGCCATCTATCAATCATGCTAAACCAAAGCCTTTTAAATTTGCAAACTTCCTAACCACTAAATCAGAATTCAAACAGTATGTTACTACTGAATGGGCTAAGGGAGTGCAGGGTTATGCTATGTTTTCGGTGGTCAAGAAAATGAGGAACCTGAAACCTTGCTTTCGTAAGCTATTACATCAACAAGGTAATCTCCATGATAAAGTTTCTCGGCTTCGTAGTGAGTTGGATGTGCTCCAGAAGCAGGTTGATGCTAATCCCCTTGATACCGGAGCTCGAGATTTGGCTGCCAAATGCCTTAGTGACTTCCAAGAGGCAGCTTACGATGAAGAATGTTTTCTTAAGCAAAAATCAAAGGTTGAGTGGCTTTGTGCGGGAGACTCAAATACTTCTTATTTTCACAACTCTGTGAAAAGTAGGAATGCTAGAAACAAGATCCAGTGTATTAATGATGTGCATGGTAATCGTTTTGAGGGTAATGATGTTCCAGCCGCTCTTTTGGACCATTACTCGAATTTTTTGGGTACCGATCAGCCGGTTCAAAACCTTAATGATGATGATTTGTTTATTAACACTCTGAGCCAAGATGCGGCATCCCATATGGTTAGAGAAGTGACTAGAGAAGAAGTTAAAAAAGCTATGTTTAACATTGGTGAGAATAAGGCTCCCGGACCGGATGGTTTCACATCTGCGTTCTTTAAGAATGCTTGGGATGTTGTGGGCGAGGAGGTGACAAATGCGGTTCTGGATTTCTTTGATAATGGTAAGCTTCTAAAACAAGTTAATCACACCATCCTTGCTCTGGTTCCTAAAAAGGATACGCCTAACACTGTTTTAGACTATTGGCCCATCTCTTGCTGTAATGTTCTGTTTAAGTGTGTTAGCAAGATCATAACGGATAGGATTAAGGGGAGTTTGAATAATTTGGTCAGCATAAATCAGTCAGCTTTTATTTCGGGCAGGAAAATTTCTGACAATATTCTCCTTACCCAGGAATTAATGCACAATTATCATCTTAATAGAGGGCCCCCAAGATGTGCGTTCAAGATCGATATTCAAAAGGCTTATGATACAGTCAGTTGGCAGTTTCTTGAGTCCATTCTGCATAGTTTTGGGTTTCATCATAAAATGGTTAATTGGATAATGACATGCGTTACAACGGTGCCATATTCGTTAAGCATTAATGGAGAGCTTCATGGTTATTTTGCGGGTAAGCGTGGGCTTAGACAAGGGGATTCTATGTCCCCTTATTTGTTTACATTAGTCATGGAAGTCTTAACCCTTCTATTACATCAAACCTCGTCCCATACGTCGTTTAAGTTTCATGCTCGATGCTCTAAACAGAAGATCATTAGTGTTTCGTTTGCTGATGACTTGTTTCTATTTGCTCATGGTGATAGTGGCTCGGTTAAACATCTTAGAGAGGCCCTTGACAAGTTTTCTCTAGCCTCGGGTCTGCTTCCTAATCGGGATAAGAGTACTGTATTCTTCAGCAATGTTCCTCGAGCCATTAAAGATCAGATTATGAACATTATGCCGTTTCAAGAGGGTTCGTTTCCGGTTCGGTATCTTGGGGTTCCGTTGATTTCTACTAGACTGACTGCCAAGGATTGCAAGACACTTTTGGAGCGTATGGATAGACGAGTTGATAACTGGATGTCAAAATCTCTCTCATTTGTAGGGAGACTCCAACTTATCAATTCTGTTCTCACGGCTTTATACTCCTATTGGGCGTCGGTTATGATGCTCCCATCTAGTATTTTAAAGGATCTGGAGAAACGTCTCCGTAGATTCCTATGGAATGGTTGTAATTCAGGTTCGGTTCGTGCTAAAGTAGCCTGGAAGGATGTTTGTATGCCTAAAGATGAGGGTGGCTTAGGTATTCGGAGCATAGTGGATGTTAATAAGGCCCTTTTAACATCTCATATATGGAGCTTAGTCACCAATCGGCCTTCTCTTTGGGTCCAATGGATCCACTCATACAAACTGAAAGGTCAAAGCTTTTGGGAAGTTCAATGTCGAGCTAATGTTAGCTGGGGATGGAGGAAACTCTTATCTATCCGTTCGAGTGTTCGCTCGTTTTTTTGGATGTCTATTCGGAGTGGCCGTCAAACTAACTGTAACACCCGTGTCATTTCAACCATCAAACAAATGCCAAACCAATGAAATATTGTATTTCATACTTTGGACTTGCATAATTATGTGTATCTTTTACACATATCAACTCTTGTTCGATTTCGAGCTCTATATCGCTTTCTGGAAGGTTATACGCGCACTAATGCGTAAATATAACCAGTTTAATGCAACGAACACTCCGGAATAGTGAAATAGGCTTAACATACCTTAAATAACCTATACATAACTTAGATATAAGTTTTGGAAGGTTTGGTGTGGTGAAATCAAAGTTAATTCGCTTACAGGGACTAAAGTTGACAAACTGCGAAAGTATGCCAATTTAAACTGTAACAGACATTCCGGAACATGACCATAAGTTAAACACACCATAAATATCCTTTACATAGCTTAGAAATAGGCTTTGAGGTGTTCGGTATGCTAAAATAAACTTTTGGAACATTCAGGGACTAAAAGTGTCAAAAAGTGCACAAGTTTGCATTTTCGCACATAACTTACGTTCTGAATACATCTGGACATCCAAAAATTTATGTAAGCATGACTACATTATATTTTAGTGTTCGCCTTAAGAAAAATCCATTCGTTGCGTCATTTGGTTCGTTTTTCGCGCTTATGCGCATTCCGTCGTAATTAAGCGAACATCGCGTTCGTACGACCAAACGAACCATCATCCGGCATATTTTTGAGCATGTTTTGAGTTCCCTATACTTTAACTTCATTTTAGAGCCTTGAAATGAGGTTAACGGGGTTCAAACGCATCGAAAATCGCTTAAACGGGCTGCAGGGACTAAACCTGCCATTTTTTGAAACTTTTCTGATCAGGTGAGGTGCTAGCGTAGCGCGAGCCCTAAGGCTCTCACCGTCGCGCTACGCGACTGCCTAGTCTGGGGCAGAAACATGCAGAAACTCATTTTTCGCATTTTCGGGACCAGATTCGACGTATCTACAGCTGTTAACAGCTGCAATCCACTCCCTAATCCTATGCCAAGTGTTGATTTCTTATGGTGAGTGGCAAATGAGCCACCATAAGCTTCCGACACTTGTACGGGTGAGATCAAGGCACGATTTTCGACAAACGATCCTAACGGCTCTACCTTTTCTATAAATACCCACCCCCCATTGCTTCAAAACCCACAAATCTGATCATTGGAGCTCTAAGTTGGAACTTTCGTTTCATACCGGAGTTACTTAGATCGGGATTAGCATTCGGGGACCCTGGGTAAGTATTCTTTCGTTCTTTTCTTTATTATATTGTTTTATCGAGTCTGAAAGTCAAACTTTGTTTGACTTTCTGCGTTGACCAGTAATGGTCAATGCGAAGTTCGTTTGAACTTCGCAACGTGATTGTAATCACGTTAGTTATAGTCCCTTGGGACTATGCCTACTGATTACCACGTTGTCTAGGGTCGTAGGGTAAGCGATCTGATAAATCGCTTATACCTCGAACCCGACCCAGTTTGGTCGATCATTAGGATCCGACCAAACACATTAGGTGACCATAGTAGGTAGGGAATAACCTTCCGAGGTTATACCCTATGGTCACATCGTTTAAGTAGTTATATGATAGGTAGTTTATATGCCTTAGGTAAATTACCAGAATACCCTTTTCATGTATAATTGGTAATTAAGCATATGTAACCTAAACCTTTGTCACATAACTGATTATGTAATATGTTTAGGCATATAACACTTGTCATAGGGCTAGTTAGGCGGTCCGAACGCGTTTCACGCGAACGACGCGTTAAAGTAGCATAAGCTACCTAAACGGGTCGTAATGGGTCGTAGACACTTAGGTTAAGTTTCATTTAGTATGTAGGCTTTGTTAAACCAAAAGACACGAGTCTCTACACTCGTTTGGTTTACAAACCCTAATGCTACCCGATCCTCCGATTTAGGTCCGGTTTATTAAAGTAGCTACCTATACTAGGTGCCGTTTGATATCCGCGATCTCTAGCATTGTTTAGTTGTTACTCAAGGACTACTGAGCAATCTCAAGTGAGTACATAGACCCCTCTTTTACTGTTTTCCAAACGTTTTGGGGTGGAACACATGTGCCTACTTGTTATTTTCCTGCTTTCCTGTTCTCACATCATATACTGCTATGTTCGTTAGTACATTATAGTACATGATTTCATTACATTTCATGCTATGTATTGCCATTGTGTGCATTACTTAGTACATCGTTTTACATGACATTTCGACATAGACATTTTAACATGATTGACATTGATCATGCATTTCCCACAAACATAACTTTGATTTAAACCAAGATTTACTTCAATACTTTGTTTTTGTGCATATGGTTTAGTTGAGACATTTCACTTGCCATACATGGATATTTGACATAGACATTTGACATGGATATTTGACATAGACATTTTGACATGATTTACATCTTGACATGGATACTTTGACATAGACATTTTACATGTTTGGTTTGGTTTGATTAAGTGATTAAGTAACGATGCGTGTGTAATATGATACAAGCATGGTGGATACGCCGCTGGTACTTCCTATATATAAGTGTTTGTATGGTATTACATATCGTAGCGTTATTTGAATCATTTCAGTTTGATACATATAACATTTTATACAAATAACATATTTTTCACAAGACATTGTTTTATAACAACTTATCTTATACAAACTCAGTTACATGGTTATTCATTTAACCATACATTATTCACTTATTTATACATATCATCCGAACTCATTGTTTTTCAAATGATTTACAAAACAAAGCAAATAACAAGGTTCATGACTAAACATTTTCTCAAACATAAGTCATGAAACCTATTTTCACAAAACCTATGTATCTCACAGGCATTTTTATGCTGACGTACCATATTTTCACATGTGTTTTTCAGGAGCTGTTGCATAAGATGATCAAGATACATATAGGCAGACTTGGGCTTTAGTGACAATAAAAGATGCAAGACTAGTTAATTATGTTGTTTTTCCTTGTTTGTTAAGACATTGTAACACTTTAATCAATAAAACGAAACTTCAATTGCCATGGATTTGAAACAATTAATTCTGTTACAACACTCCCCGATATTTCCGCCACGTTTTGTATGTTCCACGTGGTCGGGGTGTGACAGAAAAGATGGTATCAGAGCCAATGGTTATAGGGAATTAGGTTATTAGTAATGCTTTGACCTAGTCTATAACTTTCTTAGGACCCTAACGCGAGTTTACTTGCGTTTAGTCATAAAACAATACCGTCACCTATCCTTAGGCGACGACCACAACTAGAACATAAATTTCAAAACCGCTTTGAAAACTAATCATCTGTTCTAGGATGATTGATTACTAGGTTTTGAACCCTCTATTGTAAGGTTTTGAACCCTCTGTTATACGGTTTTGAACCCCTTTGAGTTTTCAAAAATCTCGTCAAGGTTTTGGGTTTTAAATAATGTGAACACGTGCAAACTGGAAGGGTGAATGCCTGTATTCTGAGTTTTCTGTCTAGGCAAGCACTTCGTATACATCCCAACCAGACGCGAGACCAGTTGTGCTTACCTGGGAATTCTTGGAATGAGTGTTCACTTATAGGCGAGCATGTCTTCGCGATACGTTATTTTTGACCTATTTACTTTGATTTTTCACCGAGGTCGTTTGTTGCTTTGTAGTGACAAACAAATGACCACTATCCTTGCTTTCATCAAATTTGTTTCATCTCATTCTTTTCGTCTAATTCTCTCACTCGTTTCAATTCATGTTTCCTCTTTTAGAATGCCTCCTCGACGCGAAAATCAGATGACGCCTGCCGAGCTGGCGGAAATCATCGCGCAGCAAATGGCTGCTGCCTTCCCAAATCTTTGTGCTCAAATAATACAAGCCATCAACAACAATAATGCCCTCTGCAGCTTCAAGACGTTCAACTCGGCCAAGCCATCAAAGTTCTCTGGGTCTCAAGGAGCGACAGCACTTCTGCAATGGTTCGAGAGTCTAGAGAGCACCTTCAGGCATGTACAATGTCCAAATGAGCGAAAGGTAGATTTTGCATCTAGTGTCTTTGAGAAACGAGCTTTGACGTGGTGGAACGGTGTGGTGAGAGATAGGGGTGCCGAAGTGGCACTGGCCCAAACTTGGGAAGAACTTCGAGCACTGATGATGAAGGAATTCTGTCCTCGTCACGAGATCAGGGCATTGGAAAGGGAATTCGACGATCTTAAGCAAGACAGCGGTGAACATCGAGCATACACTGATCGATATGAGGAGCTGAGCCTGTTGTGTCCTACCATGGTTACGCCTTTGGATAAGGCGATCGAAAAATACATTGATGGTCTCCCTGACTTAGTTCAGGACATTGTTACCGGTAGTAACCCCACTACGGTTAGGCAGGCCATTGAGCTATCTGCAACGTTGACTGAATCTCAGATCAGAAAACGTAAGCTTTTTCGAAAGGGTGACAAGAAACCAGTTGAGGAATCAAAGACCATGGATGTACAGACTGAATTCCCTGAGAAGTCAAAGAAGCAAAAGGCTTCTCAGAACTTCGCCATGGTTACTTACAGTAATCAAGCTATCCCCAACCAACCAGCTCAACCCCGTACTAGGAAGCCATACAATGGAACTTCACCCTTGTGTAACCGATGTGGCCTACATCATCATGCTAATGTGAAGTGCCGCGAATGCGAAATTTGTGGACTTAAAGGTCATGTGGCAAAAGTTTGCGTTGCAGCAGTTGCACCGAATCAAGCCGACAACAAACCCGCTCGAGCTCGCTTTCCACCAGGTTCTTGCAACAAGTGTGGTGAGATGGGACATTTCCGAAGAAATTGCCCAAAGCTTGCTAATGCTAATCCAGCACAGAGATGAGCATCTGATCGACTAGGGGACAACACTCTTTAGAAATAATCATATCTTATGTATTATTTTCTTTTGTTGTCAAGGTTCACGAAACAGTTGTTATCATTGTTAATAAATAAATCTTTTTATTTACATTACAATGTATTTATGTAGTTGTATGCATAAACAACATATCCCCTAAAATACCGACAATCGAGGAATCGTATTCCTTGAAAAGCAAACTACTCCCAAAATTCTTCTATTTTACAATCTCTTGCGTTTTCCACAAAGATCCTAAGTACCCGTCTCTTGTAAAGAGACGAAGTACAAGGTGCAAGTTATAATTCTGTACGAATACCCCAAGTACCACTATAAATTCTTAATAGGGTACCTAAGGGTATTTCCGTATATCCTAAATTATTGTGTACCTTAATTCGAATATTGCGTTTTCCTGAAAACGAAAATCGAATTTTTGGTAGATCATCCTATCTTCATGGATGGATTCTTGAAATGATTAAAGTACCAAATGAAATCCACGAATTGGATTTCCTGGTGTACTTTAAGTATCCGCGTCCAAAGATAACAAATTAATAACCAAGTTAAACAACTATGTGATTATGTGCTTATGTGTTTTCTTTTATGATTTTGTGTAATCCAAGTTTTGTTATCCAAAATCCTCGTAGAATCTTCCATATCTTTGTATAAGGAAATTCATAGTAGGATATCCAAAGGTACTATATTAAATCCTCAATGGGCTTCTACGTTGTAGTTAAGTCCCTCGGATTATATTGTACTATTCCATAATTAGACCCCTGAGTGGTCTAGTTAAACAGATTGATCCAAAAATCTGGTTAGGAATATCATGTGATGATATAGCTGAAAGGACTCCTTGGTGGTCTAATTAAAAAGATCATGTGTTGATCTGATTAAAAGGACCCTAGGGTGGTCTAGTCACACTCATCACAGATTTGATATTTTTCCCCTACACATCATGAAATGCACTGTGCGGACTGTGCAAGGAATTACGTAATTATGGACGCGTACATAATTATAAAACTTAGTGCACAGAAACCACAGCAAGTTTTGTCATGTATCTAGAGTTTATTCCGTTCATTTTTGTTTCTGAAGATGTAAAATGACTATTCCGTTCATTTTTGTTTCTGAAGATGTAAAATGACTATTCCGTTCATTTTTGTTTCTGAAGATGTAAAATGAC
This sequence comes from Helianthus tuberosus, assembly GCA_030545235.1. Lineage (NCBI taxonomy): Eukaryota > Viridiplantae > Streptophyta > Magnoliopsida > Asterales > Asteraceae > Helianthus > Helianthus tuberosus. The sequence goes on from CM060363.1 coordinate 117,453,546, forward strand.
TATTCATTTTTGTTTCTGAAGATGTAAAATGACTATTCCGATCATTTTTGTTTCTGAAGATGTAAAATGACTATTCCGTTCATTTTTGTTTCTGAAGATGTAAAATGACTATTCCGATCATTTTTGTTTCTGAAGATGTAAAATGACTATTCCGTTCATTTTTGTTTCTGAAGATGTAAAATGACTATTCCGTTCATTTTTGTTTCTGAAGATGTAAAATGACTATTCCGATCATTTTTGTTTCTGAAGATGTAAAATGACTATTCCGTTCATTTTTGTTTCTGAAGATGTAAAATGAATTTTTGTTTCTGAAGATGTAAAATGACTATTCCGTTCATTTTTGTTTCTGAAGATGTAAAATGACTATTCATTTTTGTTTCTGAAGATGTAAAATGACTATTCTGTTTTGTTTCTGAAAATGTTGTGGAAAATGACTATTCTGTTCATTTTTGTTTCTAAAGGATGCCTGTTGAAAATAACTCTGTTCATTTTTCATATCTGAAAAATGTTCGTTAAAGAGAAATTACAGGATTATGTCTTGTTCATCTTTAATGGTTATTTAACACAAAGTCACAGATAGACTCCTACGAATTAATTTCGGGACGAAATTTCCTAAAGTAGGGGAGACTGTAACACCCGTGTCATTTCAACCATCAAACAAATGCCAAACCAATGAAATATTGTATTTCATACTTTGGACTTGCATAATTATGTGTATCTTTTACACATATCAACTCTTGTTCGATTTCGAGCTCTATATCGCTTTCTGGAAGGTTATACGCGCACTAATGCGTAAATATAACCAGTTTAATGCAACGAACACTCCGGAATAGTGAAATAGGCTTAACATACCTTAAATAACCTATACATAACTTAGATATAAGTTTTGGAAGGTTTGGTGTGGTGAAATCAAAGTTAATTCGCTTACAGGGACTAAAGTTGACAAACTGCGAAAGTATGCCAATTTAAACTGTAACAGACATTCCGGAACATGACCATAAGTTAAACACACCATAAATATCCTTTACATAGCTTAGAAATAGGCTTTGAGGTGTTCGGTATGCTAAAATAAACTTTTGGAACATTCAGGGACTAAAAGTGTCAAAAAGTGCACAAGTTTGCATTTTCGCACATAACTTACGTTCTGAATACATCTGGACATCCAAAAATTTATGTAAGCATGACTACATTATATTTTAGTGTTCGCCTTAAGAAAAATCCATTCGTTGCGTCATTTGGTTCGTTTTTCGCGCTTATGCGCATTCCGTCGTAATTAAGCGAACATCGCGTTCGTACGACCAAACGAACCATCATCCGGCATATTTTTGAGCATGTTTTGAGTTCCCTATACTTTAACTTCATTTTAGAGCCTTGAAATGAGGTTAACGGGGTTCAAACGCATCGAAAATCGCTTAAACGGGCTGCAGGGACTAAACCTGCCATTTTTTGAAACTTTTCTGATCAGGTGAGGTGCTAGCGTAGCGCGAGCCCTAAGGCTCTCACCGTCGCGCTACGCGACTGCCTAGTCTGGGGCAGAAACATGCAGAAACTCATTTTTCGCATTTTCGGGACCAGATTCGACGTATCTACAGCTGTTAACAGCTGCAATCCACTCCCTAATCCTATGCCAAGTGTTGATTTCTTATGGTGAGTGGCAAATGAGCCACCATAAGCTTCCGACACTTGTACGGGTGAGATCAAGGCACGATTTTCGACAAACGATCCTAACGGCTCTACCTTTTCTATAAATACCCACCCCCCATTGCTTCAAAACCCACAAATCTGATCATTGGAGCTCTAAGTTGGAACTTTCGTTTCATACCGGAGTTACTTAGATCGGGATTAGCATTCGGGGACCCTGGGTAAGTATTCTTTCGTTCTTTTCTTTATTATATTGTTTTATCGAGTCTGAAAGTCAAACTTTGTTTGACTTTCTGCGTTGACCAGTAATGGTCAATGCGAAGTTCGTTTGAACTTCGCAACGTGATTGTAATCACGTTAGTTATAGTCCCTTGGGACTATGCCTACTGATTACCACGTTGTCTAGGGTCGTAGGGTAAGCGATCTGATAAATCGCTTATACCTCGAACCCGACCCAGTTTGGTCGATCATTAGGATCCGACCAAACACATTAGGTGACCATAGTAGGTAGGGAATAACCTTCCGAGGTTATACCCTATGGTCACATCGTTTAAGTAGTTATATGATAGGTAGTTTATATGCCTTAGGTAAATTACCAGAATACCCTTTTCATGTATAATTGGTAATTAAGCATATGTAACCTAAACCTTTGTCACATAACTGATTATGTAATATGTTTAGGCATATAACACTTGTCATAGGGCTAGTTAGGCGGTCCGAACGCGTTTCACGCGAACGACGCGTTAAAGTAGCATAAGCTACCTAAACGGGTCGTAATGGGTCGTAGACACTTAGGTTAAGTTTCATTTAGTATGTAGGCTTTGTTAAACCAAAAGACACGAGTCTCTACACTCGTTTGGTTTACAAACCCTAATGCTACCCGATCCTCCGATTTAGGTCCGGTTTATTAAAGTAGCTACCTATACTAGGTGCCGTTTGATATCCGCGATCTCTAGCATTGTTTAGTTGTTACTCAAGGACTACTGAGCAATCTCAAGTGAGTACATAGACCCCTCTTTTACTGTTTTCCAAACGTTTTGGGGTGGAACACATGTGCCTACTTGTTATTTTCCTGCTTTCCTGTTCTCACATCATATACTGCTATGTTCGTTAGTACATTATAGTACATGATTTCATTACATTTCATGCTATGTATTGCCATTGTGTGCATTACTTAGTACATCGTTTTACATGACATTTCGACATAGACATTTTAACATGATTGACATTGATCATGCATTTCCCACAAACATAACTTTGATTTAAACCAAGATTTACTTCAATACTTTGTTTTTGTGCATATGGTTTAGTTGAGACATTTCACTTGCCATACATGGATATTTGACATAGACATTTGACATGGATATTTGACATAGACATTTTGACATGATTTACATCTTGACATGGATACTTTGACATAGACATTTTACATGTTTGGTTTGGTTTGATTAAGTGATTAAGTAACGATGCGTGTGTAATATGATACAAGCATGGTGGATACGCCGCTGGTACTTCCTATATATAAGTGTTTGTATGGTATTACATATCGTAGCGTTATTTGAATCATTTCAGTTTGATACATATAACATTTTATACAAATAACATATTTTTCACAAGACATTGTTTTATAACAACTTATCTTATACAAACTCAGTTACATGGTTATTCATTTAACCATACATTATTCACTTATTTATACATATCATCCGAACTCATTGTTTTTCAAATGATTTACAAAACAAAGCAAATAACAAGGTTCATGACTAAACATTTTCTCAAACATAAGTCATGAAACCTATTTTCACAAAACCTATGTATCTCACAGGCATTTTTATGCTGACGTACCATATTTTCACATGTGTTTTTCAGGAGCTGTTGCATAAGATGATCAAGATACATATAGGCAGACTTGGGCTTTAGTGACAATAAAAGATGCAAGACTAGTTAATTATGTTGTTTTTCCTTGTTTGTTAAGACATTGTAACACTTTAATCAATAAAACGAAACTTCAATTGCCATGGATTTGAAACAATTAATTCTGTTACAACACTCCCCGATATTTCCGCCACGTTTTGTATGTTCCACGTGGTCGGGGTGTGACACTAACGTATGGAGTGATAACTGGTGCATATGCAATCCGATTCGGTCATTCATAACCCCTAGAGCTATTGCCAATGCTGGTTTTTCTTTAAATGCTACAGTGGCTGATATTGTGGCGGATGACGGCCAATGGTTATGGCCTCAGGCATGGTATGATCTTTTCCCCGTCCTTATGAACATCGGTTCTATCCAGATTACTCCTAATACGAATGACCGGTTTTGCTGGAAAGATTTGGAAGGTAATCTTCAAGTATTTAATTCTTGGGAGGTTTGGAATTGTTTGCGTAATAGATGTAATAAGGTCCTATGGACCAACTCGGTTTGGTTCAGCCAATGTATTCCCCGACACTCTTTTCACTTGTGGTTGGTTATCAAAAACAAGTTGAAAACGCAAGACAGGATGGCCATTTGGGAAGCGGGGAATGCTTCTAATTTGCGACTTATGTGTTGCCCTTTATGCAAGTTTGATCGTGATTCAAGAGATCACCTGTTTTTTCAATGTGCATATGCTTCAGAGGTTTGGAGACCGGTCAGGCACTTGGTTGACATGGAGAATGTTACGGATACATGGGATCTATCATGCAATGGATGGAGCTCAATGCTAATTCTAGAACCATGGATCATATTATTTGCAATATCCTGGTGGCGGCTTCCACGTACTTTGTTTGGCAGGAAAGAAATAACAGATTATTTTCTCATAATCAGCGGAGTGCTAGAGCGCTTGCAAAGGTTGTCATTGATACGGTGTGGCTCAGAATCATGGGTTTCCGGTTTGGAAGAGACCCGAATCAAAAGAAAATTTTGGACAGGTGGCTGATATCGAAGAATAACATAGAAGTTGATCCCGGCTAGAGTAGTTATTTTGGTTTCTTAGTCGTGTTTGTCTTTGGGCTGTGTTTTAGTCTTGTAGTTCTGTTTGTTTTTGGTTGTGACTTTGTCGGGCTTGTTTGTTTTGTCGTCCTAGTCTTGGTATGCCAAGTCTAGTAGTGTGTATCGGTGTCTCGATACACCCTGTTTCCTTTTTGTTTGGTTGATATAAATTTCACCGGGGTAACCCTTTACCCAAAAAAAAAAAGATGTTTAACCGATCCCATATAGCTAGAAATTGCAAAGAGTTGCAATTGTCAAACGTTGACTACCTTGTTAATTTAAATAGAGGGATAAAGGTCACCTAACCAATATTTAAATGTAACGTTGGATTCTAGATTTTAATTATTAATTGTCTTTAAGACACAAAAGGGTATTAATGATTAAAATATAATAATATTGAAAATACTAAAATTGAACTTGTTAAATTTTGTAGATGGCCGCTAACAATATTACCCAAACCGTCCGTAACCTATCACTAAAAACAATCCTTGACAAGGATCGTCTCAATCATAACACTTCATGGATTAATATCGAAACTTAAGAATCGTTCTCAAGTAAAAGATATCCTATGTGTTGAACGATCCTAATCCCGGTGAACATCTTATGGAAGATAAGGATGCCTATAAAGATTGACTAAATATATCGAGGATACTATGCAAGCCTCTTGCCTCATGTTAGGAATTATGATTTCCGAGATTCAAAAGGATTTTGAACATCATGAGCATACGACATGATTAACCAATTGTAGGAAATGTTCCTAAGGGTAGAACGCTTCGAAACGGTTCGAGCGCTTCATGCATGTCGAATGGAGGAAACCCAATCGGACTCATCTTATGTCTTTAAGATGAAAAGCCACATTGATCACCTCGAAAGGCTCAATATGGATAAAAGGGTTTTATCCATTCTAACGATCAATGAGGGTGGCAACTAGAAAAAGCATCACCCCGACACCAAAGCAAATGTTGAAAGTGGAAACGGGTAATTCAAAGGAAAATCATTAGAAAGACTAAAGTGAAACCACCGAAACCAAAAAGGAAGAAGGCAAAGGTTGCCATGAACGATCCATGCTTTGAGTGTGGTGAGATAGGGCATTTAAATAGGAATTGTCCAACCTATCTTAAAGAGTTGAAAACTAAGAGGGATGCAGGGCAAACCTCAGGTACAGTCTTAATGATACATATTGACCTTAATGATATTTCTTCTAACACATGGGTATTAGATACCAGATGTGGAACTCATATTTGCAATTCATTGCAAAAATTCAAAAGAAATAAGCATTACAAGAAAGGAGACCATGTTTTGAAACTTCCAAATGGTTTGGAAATTGTTTTAAAATGTATTGAATGCTCCTAGTTTGATTAGGAACATTATTTAAGTTTCCCTTTTGAGACAATATGTTTTGATTTAAAGTTTGTAAACAATGACATTTATATTTCGATGAATGACATGTTTTACTTTAAAACTATGCCTTCAAATGGTAGTTATGAATTGGTTCATAATAATACATCATTTGATAGTTCAATATACCAAGCAATCACCAACAAACTCAAAATGGATTTGAGTGAGACTTATCTTTGGCATTATCGCCTTGGTCATATAAACAGATGTCACATGTAAATACTTCGAAAGAATGGTCTCTCAGAGACAAATGAAATTAGTTCATTTGATACATGTAAATTGACTAAGGAACCCTTTAGTGGGAAAGGGTAAAAGATTTATTAGGTATCATACATTCGAATGTATGTGATCCTTTTAAGCCAATGACTAGGAATGGTGATAGATACTTCATTACCTTTTACCAACAACTATAACAGTTATGGTTATGTGTACTTACACAAAGTTGAAGTTTTGAAATGTTCAAAGCCTTCAAAAGGTGAAGTACAATATCAACTCAATTAAAAGTTCTTCATTCCGATAGATGAAGAATCGAACTCTATTTGGATATGGTTCGATCTATGATGGCTAGGAGCGCATTATCTCTATCATTTTGGGGTTACGCTTTGCTCTCCGTGGCTCGTATATTAAATATGGCCCAAGCCAAGAAAGTGGATAAGACACCTTTTGAAATATGGGATGGAAGGGTTCCATCATTATCATATTTAAAGGTTAAGGGTTGTAAAGCTTATGTTAAGCTATACACCTCAAATAAATTGAAAGTCCGATCCACTAAGTGTATCTTCGTAGGATATCCTAGAAATGGTATAGGATATTAATTATATGATCCAACAGAGCAAAAGGTATTTGTTACTCAAATGGCTGAGTTCTTGGAAGCTAAGTTCCTTGTGGAAGGAATTAGTAGAACTGTGGAACTTGATAAGGATCAAGAACCACAAGCCGATACACGTTTGGTTGATACTAGCACTCAACAAGAGGTTGTTGGAAACGATCAAGTGGTTGATCAACATATAAAAAACGTTCGCAGATCTGGTAGAATAAGTAGTCCACCTGAAAGATATGGATTTTTCATGGATGGATGTTACGTGGTAGATTCGGGTGAACCTACCACATACCATGATGCAATGTCAAAATCCGATTGCGACAAATGGCTTGAGGCTATGAACGTAGAGATGCAATCCATGTATAACAACCAAGTTTGGGAATTGGTTGTGCCACCTCTTAACTCCAAAGTAGTTGGAAGTAAGTGGGTTTTTAGGAAGAAAACAGATATGCATGGTAACTTGGATACTTATAAAGCGAGACTTATAGCAAAAGGTTTCACTCAAACTCAAGGGGTTGATTATGATGAGACTTTTTCGCCTGTGGCGATGCTAAAGTCAATAAGGATATCATTTGCCATACCTGCATAATATAATTATGAGATTTGGCAAATGAATGTCAAAACGGCTTTCCTTAATAGATATCTTGAGGAAGATGTCTATATAAGCCTGAAGGTTTTGTCGATCCAAAACATCCTGACAAAGTATGCAAGTTAAAGAAATCAATCTATGGATTGAAACAAGCATCTAGAAGTTGAAATCACCGTTTTGATGAAAAGATTAGGGAATATGGATTCATCAAGAACGTTGATGAAGCTTGTGTGTATAAGAAGGCTAGTGGGAGCATCATCACTTTCTTAGTATTATATGTCGATGACATTCTACTATTTGAAAATGACATTCCAACCATGGAAGGTGTAAAAGCCTGGCTTGCAAGTTGTTTTTCTATTAAGGATTTTGGTGAAGTCGCCTATATTTTGGGAATAAAGATCTATAGGGATAGATCAAGGCGCTTGATAGGTTTAAATCAAAGTGCATACATTGACAAAGTCTTGAAAAGGTTCAAAATACAGAACTCTATGAAAGGATTGGTACCTATTCAATGAGGGGACAATATTGAATGCGTTTCAATGTCCAAGCTCAAAGGATGAGCAAGAAAGAATGAAAGGAATCCCATATGCGTCTGCTATAGGATTAATTATGTATGTAATGATATGCACTAGACCAGACATGTTATGCTCATTAAGCATGACGAGAACATACCAGCAAGTAACAGTCATTGGGTGACTATTAAAAATATATATTGAAATACCTTAGAAGGACTAAGGATGTATTTCTGATATATGGATCTGGTGAAGAAGAACTCGTTGTAAAAGGTTACAGGGATGCGAGTTTCGGAATTCGTTGTAAAGGGTTACATGGATACGAGTTTCCAAACTGATCGAGATGGTTCTCGATCACAATCAGGGTAGCATTGTCCACTACAAAATCAGAATACATAGCCGCTTCATTGATCGAGATGATTCATGTGGATCTGCCACTTGAATTATTGCCGATCTAGGGGTAGTCCCTACCATTCAGGACCCCTAGAGATCTTTGTGATAACGATGGTGCGATTGCTCAAATCAAGGAACCTCGTGCACATCAAAAGACTAAGCACATTGAGCGGAATTTCAACTACATAAGGGATGAAGTTGAAAAAGGGAAAGATATGAATTCGCAAAGTTCACACTGATCAAAATATTGCGGATCCACTCACGAAGCTCCTTGAACGGGCAAAGCATGAAAGGGTCATACTTGTGCCTTAGGACTTCGATATTCTAGTGATTGGATTTGATCTATTTTGTATTTGGATATTGGAACAATTGTTATTATAACTCTTTATGGTATGTTGAGTTACGTTCCATTTTAGCATGTTTAAATCCATGAATAAGTTAATTATTCTAAATGTCCGTAGTCGATCATAATTGTGGGAACAAATATGAATGTAAGACTATTATGAATTTGGATTGGTGGATATTCATTTAGAATGAATATAGAGCAAAGTGTTGCTGCCAAAGTTCATAGATATTTGTGGGATACAAATATTGGACTGACTCGCTCTCAAATATTACTGCATGGAATCATTTGTGATTGATCATAAGTAAATTTGAGTAAAGGAGAATATCATAGTATCCTCTGACCTGAGATACATATTGGGTCTTGATATTCACCAAGTATTATACCTTGACCTAGTTCTTAGCTGTCTGTAATAAGGCAGTACACAAGGCTAAACTCAGGTGTGGTACAAGGTGATTATGAGAGACGTATGTAGTCAAGAAGGGATTTGTTCCTCTTATTCGTTGAGAGTAAGATGTCTAAGGCCTGATAAAGTTAAATCAACAGAGAGTGATCACTCTATGTCTCTGGATTTAACATGACATCTGTAACGAAAGGATAAATGATAGATTCACCTAAATCATGTTCAAGTAAGGGACTTGAAGGGGATGATGTTATTAAATGGCACATATAGTCATACGTATTAGGGGTAGTAAACCGCAGTTAGGCGTCATTTACTGCTTGCATCAATCTTCTATGTATCTTGTGCAAGTGGGAGATTGTTGGACTCTGTATGCCCAAGACACATATTAAATTGATGTGGCTAGTACGTTATGATCCAAGTCGAGTCATACCCAATAACAAGCTAGACAAACACTTATATTATTTATTTGTGATATGATCAAACAAATAAATATTAACACTTACAATATTTAGAAATTGGTTTTCTAAATAATTACACTTGATAAACTAATAAATTATATGGATAATTTATTTTGAGAGAATATTTTATTTTGTTATTTAATGGGTTAAATAACATTTTAAAAGGTTTCATGCATGTGTAGGAGCCTTTTGATTGGGTGGTCTTTTCAAGACTTTTGCTCCAATCAAACAACATGCATTTTGCATGGTTAGTCTTCTCTTGATTGGCTATTGAAAGAGGTGGCAACTTGTCTCATTTTATATATTTTTGTATGACAAAAATAGAAGTAGAAGACATAAAATTTCAAGTGTGGAAGACTTGAAAACTCTCTCAAAAATTTCGGCCATAAGGGTTGTTCAAGGAGTTTTTCGGTTTTGATTCAAGTGTTGAAATCCTAGCTAATCTCGTGGTGTTTGTTGGAAGCTTGGGGTATACGAGCTTGAGGCCTTCTACTCTTGAAGGCAACCGTTCAAGAAACATCATCCCTTTCATCATCCTATTACTCCAAGAAGGTAGTTTTCTAAACACCCTATGGTTGTGTATGATAGTATGCATCTTCATATATGGATCCGGGTTTTGGGATTTTACTTATAAATGAAGTTTATATCATAAAAGTAACATGTTTTAAACATTATTTCCGCTGCGTTTTTATTTCATATGGATGAAATTGCTTTGATAAACATGTTAAAATCCCATCACAAATAACATAGCAGAACCCCTTTTTCACTTGTTAAGCCTCACCGGGACTCGCATGCACCCCACATTATTATTATGTGTGCACCCACAATAATATTGTGATTTGCATGCTTATCTCAGCTCCTCCTAAGTCATGTCAAATGGTTCCTCAAACTCGAGTACTAAACAAAAAGCATCACGAAACGTGGGTCATGAATGTTTAGGGAAATACCACCCTATCAATCACATAACACATGCCAATAATACATGAATTCATACTGTTGTGCTAAACGTGCAATCACATGCAATATCATATGTAAGTGTTCACTAGTTATGCAATACAATGAGTATACGAGAGTAGAACCTTGCAGTCTGTAGCTGAGTGTCATGGTCGTATTCAGAACTCGTTCGGTTATAGTCTGGTTTTATGAAAACGTTTTTAAAACCAAGTTCACTATAACCAGTGGCTCTGATACCAAACTGTCACACCCCCAAAATACCACATGCGGAAACATCGCGGGACGTGTGACGTACCAGGATCCACGCCACCAATCACATTGAACTATAGTATATATATTTAAGTCAAAACTTTCATTCATTATCATAAAGTGTTACAAAACATTAAATGTAGTTCATTGTATACAGCGGAAGCATAAATCGTTTGTTAAGTGGTTTAATAACCACATGTTCGAAAACCTTTAGACTTGTCTTGCGATCCCATATATCTCGACCCATGACCAATCCAGCCTTCCAGACAACAAGTTCCAAATGATATAACCCTATGGACCTGCAAGCATGCAGACAAGTGTGTCAGACGACGCTGGTGAGTTCAAAGTTTTGTTAACGTGTTTAGATACCAGTTACCAGATTAAAACGTTTCACAGATGCATTGTTGTTAATCACAAGCTTACCGCAGATGGCTCTAGTTTGTTAGCCCTAAATCCCATTGCCTCTATCAAAGCAATGGTCAAGATGGGGGTCATTAGTTCATCACCGACCTCCCCGGTGTGGTGTGAGGGTGCCAAACCTAAGTAGCGCTACTAACTAATACCCCGTTGCTCTACAAGCAACAATCGGTAGGATGGACTTGAGTGATAGATATTGACGTGTATTAACCAACAACAACATTTACTAAAAACCGATGCATATCCCCTGCAAGGATAGCATTTGTGAAATCCGCCTCACATCCCCTACAAGGATGTGGGTAATTGAAAACCGCCTCATATCCCCTACAAGGATATGGGTTTACGAAACATCAAGAATCACAGACTATCCAGACTCTATGCCATGCGAACATGTCCACTGTTCACACTGTTATATTTGCCTCATCCACGGCGAAGGACCTAGGCGACGAAACACCTATGTTTCGTCGGCACAACAAGGGGACGAAAGATCAGTGTTTCGTCGGCACAACAAGGCGACAAAAGACTTATGTTTCTTCGTGAATAACTATGATGATTACAGTGACCTTCAAACCCTAACTATCCAGTAACAATTTCATCAACATTAATGAACATCTTACTCGAAATCAGATCTATACAAGTCTTAATACAATAATCCTAACTCACCGATTTCAACATCATGATCACATCTGATATACATTAACCAGACAATCATCAGACAACCATCAGACAACCCCTATTCGTCAATCATTAATCCAATCGGTTATTCATCATCCAGATTAGTCAGTAAACAAAACCTTTCCCCATTATTCATCTTATAAGCATATCATAACAATACATGCATTCATAACTAAAAGAAAAGCAAAAGTATAACACAGTTAATAATAACAAGAAATCAAATCCACACACAGAACCTTATATCACTTTGTTCATTACCCATGCACATAAAGAAACCTAGCATGTTATACGAACCCAAGGCAATTACAACGAGAGCAAACATAAGCAGCCAATAGAAGTCAGATTAACACATGGTTAGAACATACTAACCGAGTTATGCAAGGAAGGATAATGTGCCAAAACCGAGAAGAAGGCTTCGATGAGAGGTGATGCCGTCGTTTGGAGAGGGGATAGGGCACTAGGGTTTGCAAGGGTTATAACATTACATACGATAAACAGTTGGGCCACGAGATGGATTGGGCCGAAGCCCTTAATGGCGAAAGAACCCATAGACGAAACATGTGTTTCGTCGGGCTCAAAATGAAGTCAATACATATGTTTCGTCGGGCTCAAGATGACAAGGTTCTTATGTTTCGTCGAGGTTTGGTTGAGACGGAGAATATTATTATTAAACACTAAGTAGATTATAATTAACACTTTACACATAAAATCAAGCACTACACGTAAACATTAATCATTCAGATAAGTTATACAAACACCACGTAAACCAAATTGTAAAAACAGGATTGTGTAGTCAGTGATGTGTAAAGTAAAGACCTTGAAATCTCGAATTGTCACATCATCCCCAACTTGAAAGAAATTTCGTCCCGAAATTTGACGAGTAATCCAAAATAACAAGATGTTAACTCAGGATGACTGTGGATTTTTCGCGGGCACCACAGATACACACTCCAAAACTACCGTCCTTCTTCTTGATGAACAGAACTGGAACTCCCCCAGGCAGGAAGCTTGGCCTTTTAAATCCCTTAACTAGCAACTCCTGAAGCTGCGTTGACAACCCTTGCATCTCTGAAGGCGCAAGTTGATAAGGTGTCTTAGCTACAGGCACAGCGCCTGGAACCAAGTCAATGTGGAACTCGACTTTTCGTTGAGGAGGTAATCCTGGCAAGTCTTTGGGGAAGACTTCCGGATATTCCCTTGCCAGAGGGATATCTTTGAGCTTCGGTTCTTCGGCCTCTTTGTCCACAACATGAGCTTAGAAGGCAACACATCCTTTGCACAAAAACTTCCGTGCCTTCAAACAACTAATAATCCGTAGAGGCGTATCCTGCTTCTCCCCATGAATCACGATCGTCTCTTCATTCGCCATCAGGATATGGATAACCTTCTTATGGCATACAATCTCTGCACGATTACTCGACAACCTATACATCCCAACTACGACGTCGAAGCTTCCCTATCCAACTGGCAGAAGATCTATCGAAAACTCACGCTCTCCGGGCTCTATAACACAGCCTCTAATCACTTCGTTGGCTTCTACTAGCTTCCCATTAGCTAGTTCTATTGAATACGGGATGTCTACTTACTAGCAACTAAATCAAGCATGTTCTTAATCTCTAGAGATATGAAGCTAAAACCGGCACCAGTATCAAATAGCACAGATGCATAACATTGACTAACAGGGGACGTACCGATAACCACGTGATCCTGCTGTGCTTCCCAAGCTCCGATGTTGAGCACTCTTCCACGTGCCTGATTGTTTTTAGGGTAATACTTCCTGAAATACCCCATGTCTCCACAGTTAAAATAACGTTGACCATGTCCTTGATCATTACCATTTCCACCTTGATAGTTGTTATTGTCGTTGTTTCCTCCGTGATTTCCGCTACCATCTTGACCTCCATTTCCACATCCCGTACCATGCCAACACGTCTCCTTGCTGTGAGAACCCGAAGTTTCAAGGTCCTTCCTATGCATATCATTTGTTTTGCAAACCTTGTTTTACAATTTGATATGCGTGAAGTCGTGTGCAATTACTTGATTGATTAATGTTATGTGTGATGTTTGATTGTTAAATGAGTATGTTTAATCTTACTTGAGTGGTTACGAGTTTAATTGTGTAACTTGTGAATGGACTAAGTTTGTACGCATTATGCTAATTGGACCGCACACTTAATTGCTCTTTGGTTGTTGGGCTCAGCCCAAGACCCTTCACAATGGTGCACTGATATACAACCTAAACCAAACCTTAACACACACATCCACACTTATTATTATTATGTTAAGTATACATTGTTGACCAAGGCCCAAATGGAAACATGGAATTGGGTCGACCATTGTGAGATGATATAAACACGCACACACCTTCTTGCACTTGAGCCCAACTCACTTGAACTATTATTAAACCCCTGGCCCAATTCTTGCAACCAGAGCCCAATCCGAGCCCCCCTTATTTACGTATATCATGCACTAGATTTCACAATCACTTGTAAACCCTATGTTCTCCTAAAACAAGCGACGACAGTAGATTCATTCGAAGCATCATCATCCCTAGTCAAGCCCGCCTCTTGGTTAGTTGATTCATGTTAGTTTTAATTGTTAATTGATTGATCTTGTTAACTTCTATGGGTCGATTTTGTCTATGTGTGATTTTAATTAACAAAAGTATGTATATATGTGCTCTGTAAAACATAGTTTGATGCTATAAACTAGGTGGATGATTAGAGTGCTAAACGATTGATGTAGATCTAATAAATATAATCGGCCATGTGGTAAATTGGTTAGAATGTTATGTGAACTTGAATGTTTGCTAAGTATGATGATTTGGTTGATGCGTTGAAGCAGTTAAGACCTTAGGGTTTGCAGGTGCGCCATAACTGTCTGATGATAATCACAACAAAACATGGAGTTTCGCCACACACCTTCACGACGAAACATAGAGTTTCGCCACACACCTCCACGACGAAACATGGAGTTTAGTCGCCCTTCATTCTGACGAAACATGTTTCTCGCTGTAGAAGTATCATGATGATTTGACTTGTGATTTAAGATTGTTTAATAAGTGGAGTCCTTTATGAATACATGGTTATATCAATGACTGAATGGAATGACGAGATGATATGTGTAATTATGATATGTATAATTATAATAGGAATGGACACCTGTTGACATGTGTAATCATGGCGTGTTCCTTATGATTGACGTGTTCCTTGTAATGCCTACTGTTGAAATTGTGTAATGAGGTGACTGGAATTAGTGGGTAATTAGGAATAGCTATGGGAAGGTAAAAAGGGGTCAACCGTACACCTGTGTAGCACAGTCCCATGTGCATATTGTACAATGGTGGTTACACGACTAGAATGGGCTGCACATGGAACTGTTGTGTGTTGGGCTATGTGATTGATCATGTTTTGGGCCGTCACTAGTTTAATTGGTAAATTAGAATTGGCATTTGAGCTATGTTATAAATAGATTTGGTAATTTAGTATAACTGCAATGAGTGGGCCGAAGCAGTGATGGGCTGTTACATGCTAAGTGATTGCTTGATGATACTAAGTTAGTGGACTACTGTTATGATTTAGATTACGTGAGTGTGCTACATGTAAAATAACTGTGCTTTATGTGAGCAATGAATATGTGAATTGATTGTACGTGAAAGATGTGGTTCATGTGCACGTAGAACTGACTGTTATCGGTAACCCTTTTAGGACGTGTTTGTTTAACTGATACACAAGATACTTAATCTTACCGAGCAAATCACTGGTGAGTTCAATACTATTGAGCGTGTGTCCCGGTGGTTGGGACAGTCAATGGGTATCCCGGGGAGGGATAAGTCTTTTGGGTAAAACTGGGATGTTGGATAATATTCTCACTCTATCACTCTTAAGTCCCATCTTTTTGTTACCGGAGAGGTAGCGGGGTATTAGTTGGTAGCGCTACTTAGGTTTGGCACCCTCACCCCGTACCGGAGAGGATGGGTGTGAACTAATGACCCAGTCATGCCCAGTGCTTTGATAGGAGCACTGGGGAACGGGCAAAACATACATCAGGAGCCGTCTTGTTCAGTATCGAGATATTATCAACATTACTTTCGGAATTGTAATCAATGAACGGAACTAAACACTTGGTAACTAACGTTTTCGTAAAACTATGAACTCACCAGCGTTGTCTAATACACGTGTGTGCATGCTCGCAGGTTATTGATACATGTGGATGTGGAACTTGCTGTCTGGGATGCTGGAGTGGTTATGGGTCGAGGAACATGGAAACTTGAAATGAGATTAAATGATTTCATACACTTGGGTTTTAGTTAAACATGTATTATGCTTCCGCTGAATACGATGTATTACATTTAATGTTTTTGTAACGCTTTATGTTAATGAAAGCTTTTATTTCAAATCTTGTTATGAGTTCAATGTGATTGGTGGCTAGATCCTGGTACGTCACACGCCTTGCGGGGGTTTCCGCATGTGGTATTTTGGGGGGTATGACAGTTTGGTATTAGAGCCACTGGTTATAGTGAACTTGGTTTTAAAACGTTTTGTAAAACCAGACTATAACCGAACAGTTCAGAATACGTGAATACGACCATGACACTCAGCTCCAGATTGCAAGGTTCGTCTTTCTCACTTGTTACATACATTACATGACTAGTACACATTTGTTTATGACGTAACATACGAACACACACTTGTCACTATAGCATGATGACCAACTCTAAGAGGGCAGCTTTATGATCCATACTTTCCTACACACTATACTAGTGTAACTCTTGGTTTCTGGCTCATTCTGTGTCTCAATACCATGCATGTCTATGTACTGAATTCCGTCAGCATTTTCTGATTTGCATGATAACTGTGCTAGCTTTGTTTCGTGCATCATTTAAGTCAATAAAGTGTTGCATGCAGTAATGATATGACATTATGCAATATATGATGCACATGGATGTATATGACAAATATCAGAAGCATTCATGTCATAAATTTTTAAATCAGCACAGTCATTAAGTTACTAATTACTGTTTAATCAATGTACGGATACCTGGAATTTTGACAATTGTCACAATAAATAAGTTAAATTTGTTTATATTAACACTATATTATGCATAACCATTAACTATATACAAATAAATTATATTTATTAGTAAATGAAATAAATATAAGTGAAAATTTATAATTATATGTTTTTATATTAATATAATCTATCTCTGTATACAAATGATTTTAGCCCAATCGGTATATATGAGGTTATGTTGTACAATCACGTTACAAACAAAAAACCAAACGACTTATATAAGAATAGGTTTAGAAAACATTAAAAAGGTTGGATGGCCGAATCAGGTTAATTATAAATTAGAATGAAATTTTTACACGTAATACCAACATGTGGAAAATGGTTATTAATAAGTATACTAATGTAGATATCGAATAAGTATGAGAGACAAAATAAGGACATGATATCGTATGTCCTTAAAGTATACTTCAAAGTTAAGTTTGCAAGTCCATTTAACAATGAAAGAAGAGATACTATAGAAAAATTATTAAAGAAAAAACACCTGTTATTTGAATCAAAATTGAACCACAAAATGTAGATGTTCGGATAAACCAACCACACACGTCAAAACCATTGTCAATTAAAAAAACACACAAATATCCAAAGTCGGAAAAAAAAACAATCGATGCTATCAAAGGTTTGGATTGACGGTGAACTACTCTTCAATCTTTGGAATTAGAAGCACTGCGTCGACAGCATCATTGTCCTCATGCCCAATATCATTTTTACGCAACTTTGATGACGACTGGGAAGAAACCACATCAACATCATAAACGTTATCCAAATTGCGCTTCAAGTCACCTTCAAACATCGTATCCGACTTAGTATTCTTCAGATCAAACGGTGTTGTAAAGCAAGTTTTAAAAACATTTGAGTAGGGGGTTACATCGTCTCCCGTTTGGGATATAGAATCCTAAATAAAAATAAATTCAAAAGGATGATTTATAAATATACATTTAACAAATAAAGACTAAAACGTCAATCATATATAAATAAAATGGCTAAACCTTAACAGGACAATTGACATTACGATTGGAATCAGACAGTTCGACATTGACGGCTTCCTCATCAATAGGTTGTTTCGATTTAAAAAAATAAAATAAAAATGATAATAATGATAAGTTACCTAATGTTGGCAAATTGCAATAATACTAAGCAGAAAGGGTATAAATATACCTAGATTGTCACACCCCCAAAATCCACACACGGAATACTACCGCTTGGAGGCGTGACATGACCAGGATCAAGCCACCAATCATAATGAACATAAGTATAAAGTAAAAGTCATTTATCAATACGATAGGTGTTTCCAATTCCAAAAATAAACAAGTGTGTAGCGGAAGCATTTAATGTAAAACCCAACATAAGTTTAAGTACAAAATGTTATAATGTTTAACAACACATTCACGATCCATGTCCACAACGACCGTGCCTCCCGTGCAAGCTCCAAAAGTACCTATGGTCCTGCAAGGCATGTAACAGAGAGTCAACAACTAGTTGAGCGAGTTCACAGTAGGTTATTCAGTTATAGTTTTCGTATTGTAAATCGTAAGTTCGTTTTGTAGTCATGTATCGTATGTAATAGCATCGCGGCCCTCAAGGCATGTTTGTGAAGATTAGTGGGGGTTTCCCATGTTTTCTAGACTAGTTATATTTGTATCGCGGCCCTCCAGGCATGTTTGCGAAGATTAAAGTATAGTTCGCGGCCATTCCAGGCATGTTTGCGAAGATTGTTCTAGTATCGCGGCCGATCCCGGCATGTTTGCGAAGAGAAGTATATGTATCACTAGTCTAGTAGTATCTTCCATTGACCTTCCTCTCCCGAGGCCAATGGTATGTAATTCCAATAACTCTTAAGCTTAAATAATCAATCAATCAACCCATTCCCAACCCCGGGAATCCCATGCCTTGGTAGAAGTGTGAACTCACCTTGTTTGCTCGGTATGCTAAGTTAAGTGCTCACAGTTAATCAGTCAAGTCCTATAGTGCACGTATGTTCAGTCAGTTTACGTTCGTAATATTTCACATGTAACTAGCATCACAGTAATATCACAAAGCGTGTCTAGCAATTTGCATTCTTGTATCATGTAAACAGTTAATTCCATTCATGTCAATTCATCTTACCCATATTAGCTTTCACAGTTAATTCAAACATAATTAACCAATCAACACAGTTAATTGAGCTAGTTAAATGAACTAACATATTCAAACAGTGGTACACAGTTAACAAGCTTAACATTTAATAACTAACTGTGTCACATGCTTTTACTTAACTAATTTAATAGGTTTAACAGAGTTAATAACTTAAATCAAGCTAATAAACTAACAACTAACTAACCCAGCAAAGTTAACCTCTAACTGAGTTAATTATTAACAGTTTGGTAATACATAACATATGGGACGAAATCTATGTTGGGCCGAAAACACATGATTGCCGAAAACCAAACATAAGCCGAAAACACACATTTGGCCGAAATCCCTTAAGGTTGCCGAAAACACAACCCTTGGCCGAAATCCAAATAGTGCCGAAAACAAACATGTGGGCCGAAAACCAACTATGGGCCGAAATCCTTAACTGGGCCGAAAACACTTCCCTATAGTCGAAATCCCTCATGGCCGAAATCCCCTAAGTTCCGAAATCATACAAGTGGGCCGAAAACCCTTTGGGCTGAACTGTTTGGGCCGAAATCACACCATGTGATTTCGTCCACTTCCTTTTTGTGGGGGGTTTTCGTTACTATTCAATCATCATCAACAAACTCACTGTAACTTAACACCCAGTAACTATCTCATTACAGAAACATGATTTAAACATCTACAAGTCATATAATAAATCATGAATATATAATATATGATTTGCCAACATCGTATGATACCAGAATCCCAGTTTAATCAGTTTATCATCCAATACAAATACCCACTGTTGATCATACTTCAAATATACACACAGTTTCATGGATAATAATTATCTAACAATCACACAATTATTAATCACATAATCACATATATCAAATATATACAAACATCATGATTAAACATCCAATAATCATACGATAAGCATCTTAAACAACTGAACATGAAGATCACTAACCAATGATTTAAACAGAGGTTTTGCTTCAAGATGTGTTCTCTTTGGTTGGGTTTTCAGAGGTAGAGAGAGAGAAAGTGATAAGACTTGGTAAAATGTGAAACTTCTATGAGAAGATTTGTTTATAAACTGATTATACAAAATATCTCAATACTGGGCCATGGGCCAAGCCCATCTTGATTTCGTCAGCCATATGGACGAAAACACTATAAGTGTTTTCACCACTTGGTGATTTCATGAGTACTTTGTTTCAGTAAAGTCCCATCTTTTAATTAACATGTAATTAATACAAACCTTAATAACACACACTCACATATTAACAAATATTACGGATTTCCAAGTACACAATATTAATCGAAATACGATATAACGTATTACAAAGGTAAACGTTGTGAAACATCGAGTCGTATCAACAACAACTAGAACAATAATAATAAAAAAAAATTTAACGTGCACTAAATGCGAAGATAGAATCTTGGAAACTCGAGTTGTCACATTATCCCCAACTTGAAAGAAATTTCGTCCCGAAATTTAGCATGCGGTTACTGAGGAAGCTAGGTAAGTTATCGTTTACTAGTTTTCCTGGGGTATCACATCATCCCCCTGTTGAGTTGGGATTTCATCCCGAACTTCTGTAGTAGCTTCAGCCTCAGTAGTAGTTGCATTGTTTTCGAACAACTGGGGATATTTGAGTTCCATTTGGTCTTCGCGTTCCCAGGTGAACTCTGGGCCACGACGGGAGTTCCAACGAACTCGAACAAGTGGTATTCTGGTGTTCTTGAGGACCTTAACATCTCGGTCCGTGATTTCAACTGGTTCCTTGACGAAATGCAATTGTTCGTCGATAGTGAGCTCCTTCAGAGGAACTATGTGGGTCTCATCTGACTGAAACTTCTTCAGATTTGACACGTGAAAAACGTTGTGAACTGCACTGAGTTCAGCTGGTAAGTTCAGTCTGTAGGACACTTTGCCTATCTTTTCTATGACTTCAAATGGTCCAACATATCGTGGATTGAGTTTGCCTCGTTTGCCAAAACGAACAACACCCTTCCAGGGTGAAACTTTGAGTAGTGCTCGATCCCCAACCTGGAACTCGAGTATTTTCCTGTCTTTATCCGCGTATACTTTCTGACGGTCACGAGCTGCCGCCATGCGTTGTCGTATTTGAGCAATCTTTTCAGTAGTATCAACTACCATTTCAGGACCTGTGATCTGACTGTCACCCACCTCTGCCCAACAAAGAGGTGATCGGCATTTACGCCCGTACAATGCCTCAAATGGAGCAGCTTTAATGCTGGTGTGGTAACTGTTGTTGTATGAAAATTCCACAAGTGGCAAATGTTTTTCCCAGCCTTTGCCAAAGTCAATTACGCACGCCCGAAGCATGTCTTCTAGAGTTTGAATAGTTCGCTCAGACTGCCCGTCTGTCTGAGGATGATAAGCTGTGCTCATGTCTAAACGAGAGCCAAAAGATTTGTGCATTGCTTGCCACAGTTCTGAAGTAAAACGTGCATCACGATCAGAGATAATAGAGGTGGGCACCCCGTGCCTCCAGACAACTTCCTTAAGGTATACGTCTGCTAGAGTGGAGAACTTATCCGTTTCCTTGATAGCCAAGAAGTGAGCAGACTTTGTGAGTCGATCAACGATCACCCAAATAGTATCATTCCCACGCTGAGATCTAGGCAGGCCAGTAACAAAATCCATGGAAATTTGCTCCCATTTCCATTGTGGTATCTCAGGTTGTTGGAGTGGACCTGATGGTTTCTGATATTCTGCTTTGACTCTCGCACAAGTCAAACACTTGCTAACGTAAGTTGCTATGTGGGCCTTCATGCTAGGCCACCAATATGTAGTTCTGAGGTCGTGGTACATCTTATCTGAACCAGGATGTACTGAGTAGCGAGACTTATGAGCTTCATCCATTACAAGCTCGCGTAGGTTGCCATAGAGTGGGACCCGGATGCGTCCGGTTACATAATAGGCGCCGTCTGCCCTTCGTTCTAACCGTTGTCTTGAGCCGCGTAGGGCTTCAGCCCTGACGTTTTCCGGTTTCAATGCTTCTACCTGAGCATCTCGTATTTGTGAAGGAAGACTAGACTGAATAGTGAGTTGCAACGCTCGTACACGCCTAGGTATAGTATCCTTTCGACTGAGGGCGTCGGCCACCACATTGGCCTTGCCTGGATGGTACTTTATAGCACATTCGTAATCGTTCAGTAACTCGACCCATCGACGTTGTCGCATGTTCAAGTCTTTTTGCTTGAAGATATGCTCAAGACTCCTGTGATCGGTGTAGATGGTGCACTTGGTGCCATACAGATAATGTCTCCATATCTTGAGTGCAAAGACAACAGCTCCAAGCTCTAAATCGTGCGTAGTGTAATTCCGTTCGTGAATCTTAAGTTGGCGCGAAGCATAAGCAATAACTTTATCCCGCTGCATCAACACACATCCAAGACCTTGGATAGATGCATCACAGTAGACTACAAAATCGTCCGTGCCTTCAGGCAATGAGAGGATAGGTGCGCTACAAAGTCTATCCTATAAGTGCTGAAACGCTGTTTCCTGTCTATCACTCCAACGGTAAGCAATACCTTTCTGTGTCAATAATGTAAGCGGCTGTGCAATCTTTGAGAAGTCTTTGATGAACCGTCTGTAATAACCCGCCAAACCCAAGAATTGGCGTATTTCGGTTGGTGTACTAGGTGCAGGCCAGTTCTTGATCGAATCTACTTTGGATGGATCAACATGAATCCCATCCTTGTTTACCACGTGGCCTAGAAAGTGGACTTCACGAAGCCAGAAGTCGCATTTTGAAAACTTAGCGTACAGCTGTTCCGTTCGAAGGAGTTCCAAAATAAGTTGTAAATGCTGTTCGTGTTCCTCCCGATTCTTCGAATAAATCAGGATGTCGTCAATGAAAACAATAACAAACTTGTCAAGATAGGGTTTACACACCCTGTTCATAAGATCCATGAAAACCGCAGGCGCGTTCGTTAGCCCGAATGGCATGACCAAAAACTCGTAATGGCCGTAGCGAGTTCTGAATGCTGTTTTGGAGACGTCCTCATCCCGGACTCTCAGTTGATGGTAACCTGACCTCAGGTCAATCTTTGAGTAATAGCTCGACCCTTGCAACTGGTCGAATAAGTCGTCGATACGTGGAAGTGGATAACGATTCTTCACCGTCACCCTGTTCAGTTCGCGGTAATCTATGCACATACGAAAAGTACCGTCTTTCTTCTTTACAAATAATACTGGAGCTCCCCAGGGCGAAGAGCTAGGACGTATGAATCCCTTTTCCAAAAGTTCTTGCAATTGCTTAGACAGTTCTTCCAGTTCAGTTGGAGCTAAGCGGTATGGCGCTCGAGCTATAGGTGCTGCTCCTGGAGCTAACTCGATCTGAAATTCGACCTGGCGATGGGGCGGTAGCCCAGGTAACTCTTCAGGAAACACTTGAGGAAAGTCGCGTACTACAGGAATATCCCCAATCTTTTTCTCTGTCGTCGATGTATCAGTAACGAGTGCTAAAATAGCTACGTGGCCCTTTCGCAGACACTTCTGAGCCTTCAAGAGGGAGATGATGCCACTCACGACACCACTCTTGTCGCCTTGAACTTCAAGAGGTTCTTTGCCAGAACGAGGAATACGAATGATCTTCTCCTTGCATAGGATCTCTGCTTGCTGTTGGGATAACCAATCCATACCGATGACAATGTCGAAACTACTCAGAGTTATAGGAATGAGATCGATAGAGAAAGTCTGACCAGCGAGGATAAGATTACAACCCTGAACTATGTGTGTGGCCTCTAGACTTTTACCGTTAGCTAACTCTACGACATGTTTGGTGTTCAAAAGTGTTGGTGCGCGTTTAAGCATTTGACTAACGTTCAGAGACATATAACTGGTATCCGCACCCGAATCAAATAATACGGTAACATAAAAGTCGTCGAGAAGAAACTTACCCGTAACCACATTAGGATCGTTCCTTGCGTCACTCTGACCAATCACAAACATACGACCCTTTGCACCATTGTTGTTGTTGTTGTTTCCCCCATTGTTGTTCCCACTGCCCTGATTATTGTTGTTGTTGTTCTGATTCTGGTTTAACTGGGGGCAGTTCCGCTTGAAGTGACCTTCAGCCCCACACTGAAAGCATACCTTATTTCCTTGCTGTTGTTGTTCATCCACTGAAAGCATACCTTTCAGTGCTTCTTGCCCTTGTCCAGCCCCACACTGAAAGCATACCTTTTCGATTCCGGTGCCGATAAGAGTTTCGTGTCTTTGTCTTTTGAGCAAATGCTTCGCGTGTCTAGAACGAAACTAGGAAAACCTTTGACAGTAGAAGTTGCTAGTGGGGAACCCATTATTCTTGATTCTGTTCTTCACAACTGCCAGTTGAATCTTAACGACCATCTTTTTCCTATTGACCTCGCGCCTATGCAACTTGGAAGCTTCGACGTTATTGTGGGAATGGATTGGTTATCCAAGCATCACGCAGAGATAGTTTGTTCTAAGAAGATTGTTCGTGTGCCACTTTCGACAGGCGAGATCCTGCAAGTTCAAGGTGAGAAGCCTACCGGTGGTCTCAAACTCATGTCTTGTTTTAAAGCTCGGAAGTATCTGCAGAAGAACTATGTGGCTTTCTTAGCACATGTTACAGAAGATAAAGGCAAGGGTAAGTCTATTTCAGATATTCCTGTCGTTCGGGATTATTCTGAAGTATTCCCTGAAGACTTACCTGGTCTACCTCCAGCACGCCAAGTCGAGTTCCGCATTGATCTCGTACCTGGTGCAAATCCCATTGCCAGAGCTCCATATCGTCTTGCACCATCTGAGATGCAAGAGTTGTCTAAACAGCTTCAGGAGCTCTCTGACAAAGGTTTTATCCGTCCCAGCTTTTCACCGTGGGGTGCTCCCGTTCTTTTTGTCAAGAAGAAGGATGGATCCTTTAGGATGTGTATCGATTATCGTGAGCTTAACAAGCTTACCATCAAAAATCGATATCCTCTACCTCGCATCGATGATCTCTTTGATCAGTTACAAGGCGCTTCTTATTTTTCGAAGATCGATCTGCGTTCCGGGTATCATCAACTTCGGGTGCAAGAAGAAGACATTCCGAAGACAGCATTCCGTACTCGTTATGGACATTACGAGTTCACAGTCATGCCATTCGGTTTGACTAATGCTCCTGCTGTTTTCATGGACTTAATGAATAGGGTCTGCAAACCTTATTTGGATCAGTTCGTCATTGTTTTTATTGACGATATCTTGATTTACTCTAAGACGCGAGCTGATCACGAGCAGCATCTTCGTCTTACTCTGGAGCTCCTGAAGAAAGAGCAACTTTTCGCCAAATTCTCCAAGTGCGAATTTTGGCTTAAAGAAGTTCAATTTTTGGGACACATTATCAACGAACGAGGTGTTCATGTAGATCCCTCCAAGATCAGTGCGATTAAGGATTGGGATACGCCTACTACTCCTACTGAAGTTCGTTCATTTCTTGGTCTAGCGGGTTATTATCGCCGCTTCATTGAAAACTTCTCTAAAATTGCAGTTCCTCTAACTGCTCTAACTCAGAAGAAAATGCCCTTTTACTGGGGATTCAGACAAGAGGAAGCTTTTCAACACCTGAAGCAGAAGCTTTGCGATGCGCCTGTCCTATCATTGCCTGAGGGTGATGATGATTTTGTTGTGTATTGTGATGCATCGAAATTGGGTCTTGGCTGTGTTCTTATGCAAAGGAACAAAGTCATAGCCTATGCATCAAGACAATTGAAGATACATGAGAAGAACTACACCACTCACGATCTTGAGTTGGGTGCAGTTGTCTTTGCTCTCAAAATCTGGAGACACTATTTGTACGGTACAAAATGTGTGGTTTTCACTGACCACAAAAGTCTTCAGCATATCTTCAACCAGAAAGAACTCAACATGAGACAACGACGTTGGGTTGAGCTTTTAAACGACTACGACTGTGAAATTCGCTACCATCCTGGTAAGGCGAATGTCGTGGCTGATGCATTGAGTCGCAAGGAACGTACTAAGCTTCATTGTGTACGTGTTCAGTCTGTTATTCAAGCTCGATCCGATATTCAAGCACGCATTTCTCAAGCTCAACAATCTTGTGTTTCACAAGGTTTGTTGAATAAAGAATTTCCCTATCACATAACACCTGCTCTTGAACTGAAGGACAATGGGTCATATTACTTCATGGACCGTTTGTGGGTCCCAAGCCAGGATGATCTTCGTACCTTGCTTATGGATGAAGCCCATAAGTCTCGTTATTCCATCCATCCGGGCTCAGACAAGATGTATAAGGATCTTCGTATTCACTATTGGTGGCCTGGTATGAAGAAAGACATTGCCTTATACGTATCCAAATGCCTTACTTGTCTTAAGGTTAAGGCTAAACATCAGCGTCCTTCGGGTTTATTGGAGCAACCAGAGATCCCAGTTTGGAAATGGGAAAACATTACTATGGATCTCATTACTAAACTCCCGCGCACAAAGAAAGGTCATGATGCCATCTGGGTAGTCGTTGATCGTCTTACAAAGTCAGCGCATTTCTTGCCAATCCGCGAGGATTTTCCTACTGACAGACTTGCTCAAATATATGTAGATGAAATTATGGCTCGACATGGTGTTCCTTTGAACATCATTTCTGACAGAGATGCTCGTTTCACTTCTCATTTTTGGAGAACCATGCAATCTGCTATGGGGACCCAACTTAATCTGAGCACAGCTTATCATCCGCAAACGGATGGTCAATCTGAGAGAACAATCCAGACTCTGGAGGATATGCTAAGAGCTTGTGTGATCGATTTTGGTGGTAGCTGGGATTCACATCTTAATTTGATTGAATTCTCCTACAACAAAAGTTATCACACTAGCATCGGAATGGCTCCTTTCGAAGCTCTCTATGGTCGAAAATGTCGTTCACCAGTCTGCTGGAATGAGATTGGCGAGGCTCAACTTACTGGACCTGCCCTCATTTTAGAGACAACTGACAAGGTCAAGAAAGTTCGTGATAACCTTCAGGCAGCTAGAAGCCGCCAGAAGATTTACGCGGACCCAAAACGCAAAGCCTTGGAATTTCAAGTCGGTGATCGAGTATTACTTAAGGTCTCACCTTGGAAAGGTGTGATCAGATTTGGAAAGAAAGGAAAACTTGCACCTAGATACGTTGGACCATTCAAAATCGTCGAAAGAATCGGAAAGGTAGCCTACAGACTTGAGTTACCTCCTGAACTGGGAAATGTTCATCCAACTTTTCACGTGTCCAATCTCAAGAAGTGTACAGCTGATGAGAACTTCTCCATACCGCTTGACGAAATTCGTGTTGGCAAAACACTAAAATTTGTTGAGAAACCAGTGGAAATCATGGAACGTGAAGTCAAGTGGCTTAAACGCAAGCGCATTCCTTTGGTCAAAGTTCGCTGGGAAGCTAAACGTGGACCTGCGTTTACTTGGGAACGCGAAGATCAAATGAAGGCGAAATATCCACATCTTTTTCCACGAGTTTCCTCTAAATAAATTTCGGGACGAAATTTCCACAAG
The DNA here is from genome assembly GCA_030545235.1 of Helianthus tuberosus. Taxonomy (NCBI): domain Eukaryota; kingdom Viridiplantae; phylum Streptophyta; class Magnoliopsida; order Asterales; family Asteraceae; genus Helianthus; species Helianthus tuberosus. The sequence continues at coordinate 117,481,071 of CM060363.1, forward strand.
TAGGGGAGACTGTAACAACTGTGCTTGTAATCACTATGAACAGTTCTGTTATCAATAAAACAATGTTATTTGATCCCAATGTTTGTTTTGTTATGTTATACATTTTTCATGTTTTGACTTTTATGAAATTTCAAACTCTACATCGCTTTCTGGAGAGTTATACGCAAACTAGTGCGTAAACGTACTCAGTTTAATGCGATAAATACTCCGGAACATCAACATATACTCAACATACCTTAAATAACCTTTACATAACTTAGAAATAAGTTTTGAAGGCTTTGGTATGGCAAAAACAAGTTAATTCGCTTACAGGGACTAAATATGACAAACTGCGAAAGTATGTCAATTTGAACTGTAACGAACATTCCGGAACATGACCATAAGTTAAACACACCTTAATTATCCTTTACATAGCTTAGAAATAGGCTTTGAGGGGTTTGGTGTGCTAAAATAAACTTTTGGGACATTCAGGGACTAAAAGTGTCAAAAAGTGCACAAGTTTGCATTTTCGCGCATAACTTACGTTCTGAATACATCTGGACATCCAAAAATTTATGTAAGCATGACTACATTATATTTTAGTGTTCGCCGTAAGAAAAATCCATTCGTTTCGTCATTTGGATCGTTTTTCGCGCTTATGCGCATTCCGTCGTAATTAAGCGAACATCGCGTTCGTACGACCAAACGAACCATCATCCGGCATATTTTTGAGTATGTTTTGAGTTCCCTATACTTTAACTTCATTTTAGAGCCTTGAAATGAGGTTAACGGGGTTCAAACGCATCGAAAATCGCTTAAACAAGGTGCAGGGACCATTTATGTAAAATCTGCCAAAACAAGGGCCTAGCGTGACGCGAGGGTCCTTAGCGTCACGCGAGCCCCCCTTCTGGACAGATTCAATGTTTTAAATGCAAGTTGCAACCAATTAATCCTCAACCACATGTTTGCAACTTGCTTAATCACTAAGATTAGGAGCATATGTGGCTCCATAACCTTTGTGACAAGTGTACGGCTCGGATCGTGGCACGATATTCAAGAAACGATCCTAGCGGCTCTACTTTTTCTATAAATACCCATCCACCCACAACCCCAAAACCCACAAATCTGATTAAGAAAGCTCTAAGTTGGAACCTTCGTTTCATACCTGAGCTATTTTGATCTGGGTTAGCATTCGGGGACCCTTCGTAAGTATTCTTTCGTTCTTTTCCTTATTTTTTTACTGCTTTTTGAGTCAGAAAGTCAAACTTTGTTTGACTTTCAACATTGACCAGTAATGGTCAATGCGAAGTTCGTTTGAACTTCGCAACGTGATTGTAATCACGATGGTCATAGTCCCTTGGGACTATGCCTACTGATTACCACGTTGTCTAGGGTCGTAGGGTAAGCGATCTAATAAATCGCTTATACCTCGAACCCGACCCAGTTTGGTCGATCATTAGGATCCGACCAAACACATTAGGTGACCATAGTGTAGGGAATAACCTTCCGAGGTTATACCTTATGGTCACGACGTTTAAGTAGTTATATGATAGGTAGTTTATATGCCTTAGGTAAATTACCAGAATACCCTTTTCATACATAATTGGTAATTAAGCATATGTAACCTAAACTTTTGTCACGTAACTGATTATGTAACATGTTTAGGCATATAATACTTGTCATAGGACTAGTTAGGCGGTCCGAACGCGTTTCACGCGCACGACGCGTTAAAGTAGCATAAGCTTCCTAAACGGGTCGTAATGGGTCGAAAACAATTATGTTAAGTTTCATTTAGCATGTAGGCTTTGTTAAACCATATCACGTGAGTTCCTACACTCATTTGGTTTACAAACCCTAATGCTACCTAATCTTCCGAGATAGGTCCGGTTTATTAACATAGTTACCTATATTAGGTGCCGTTTGATTCCGAGATCTATAGCATTACTTGGTGGTTATCTTTTGACAACTGAGCAATCTCAAGTGAGTACATAGACCCCTCTTTTACTGTTTCCAAACGTTTTGGGGTGAAACACATGTGCCTACTTGTTACTTTCATGCTTTCCTGTTTTCACATCATATACCGGCTATGTTTGTTAGTACACTATAGTACATGATTTCATTACATTTCATGCTAGGTGTGCCCATTGTGTGCATTACTTAGTACATTGTTTTACATGACATTTCCTGCTAGGTGTGCCCATTGTGTGCATTACTTAGTACATTGTTTTACATGACATTTCATGCTAGGTGTGCCCATTGTGTGCATTACTTAGTACATCGTTTTACAGGACATTTCACGCTATGTATGTTCATTTGATTACATACTTAGTGCATTGTTTTCACATGCTCACATTTTGTTATGACATTTGGTTTGTTTACATGGGACAATATATCCATTAACATTAGCTACGCCGTTCGTTAGTAGGTAGTGGTACCATAGGAATTGACAACTCCCGTTCCGGACATCCCAAGGTAAGGGGACAGAAAGGAATGACCGAATTCGTTGACATTAAGACAGATAGACCTTTAATTTGTTTAAAGGGTTTATCACCACAGTCGCCAGGCTTGGATGTATGCATTTTCACAATACCGCATAAATGTTCATATTAAATAGTTGCATGCATTTACACAAAACATAGCGTTGATTTAAACCATGTTTTACTTCAATACTTTGTTTTTGTGCATATGGTTTAGTTGAGACATTTCACTTGCCATACATGACATTTTGACATAGACATTTGACATGGATATTTGACATAGACATTTGACATGGTTTACATCTTGACATAAACACTTTGACATATTATTCAATACATTTGACAATTTGGTTTAAACATAGACTTCTTACATTGGTTGGGTTGATTTGATTAAGGGATTAAGTAACGATGCGTGTGTAATATGATACAAGCATGGTGGATACGCCGCTGGTACTTCCTATATATAAGTGTTTGTATGGTATTACATGGCGTAACGTTATTTGAATCACTTCAGTTTGAGACATAGAACATTTTATACAAATAACATACTTTTCACAAGACATTGATTTACAAACAACTTACCTTATACAAACACATTTTTACATGGATATTTATTTAACCTGACATTTACTTATACATATCATCTGATCTTATTGTTTTCAAATGATTTACAAGACAAAGCAAATAACAAGGTTCATGACTAAACATTTTCTCAAACATAAGTCATGAATCCTATTTTCACAAAACCTATGTATCTCACAGGCATTTTTATGCTGACGTACCTATTTTCACATGTGTTTTCAGGTGCTTTTCCATAGGATGTTGATCATGATACTAGGGCGGACCTGTGCCTTAGAAACTTTAAAAGAAGATAGACTATGTTTAATTATGTTCTGAAATCTTAAATTTCCTGTTTGAGACAATGTAACACCCTTGTTTAATAAATAAAATACACTTTGTGTGCCATGGTTATGAAACAATTAATTCTGTCGCAACACGCCCCGATGTTTCCGCCGCGATTTGTTGTTTTACGCGGTCGGGGTGTGACAGAAGAGTTGGTATCAGAGCCAATGGTTATAGGGAATTAGGTTATTAGTAATGCTTTGACCTAGACTATAACTTTTCTAGGAACCTAACACAAGCTATCTTGTGTTTAGATCTTAAAACATGTACATCACCTATCCTTAGGTGATTAACAAAACAAGGAACCAAAATTTTTTTCCGAAACGATTTTTGAAAAACAATCATCTGTTTTTGAATGATTTTTTTACAAGATTTTGAACCCTCTGTTATATGGTTTTGAACCCTTTTCAGTTTGGTTTTTGGCCTTGTGCCTTCTAATTTTCAAAATCCCGTCAAACGTTTTGGGTTTTTAATAATGTGAACATGTGCAAACTGGAAGGGTGAATGCCTGTATTCTGGGTTTTCTGTCTAGGCAAGCACTTCGTATACATCTCAAACAGACGCGAGACCAGTTGTGCTTACCTGGGAATTCTTGGGATGAGTGTTCACTTATAGGCGAGCATGTCTTCATTATACATTATTTTTGACCCATTTACTTTGATTAGTCACTGTGTGTCGTTTGTTTGCTTTGTGATACGGACGAATGACCACCATCTTTGCTTTTGTTGATTTTGTTTCATCTCATTCTCTTCATCCAATCATCTCACTCGTTTCCTTTCATGTTTTCCTCTTTTAGAATGCCTCCTCGACGCGAAAATCAGATAGCAACTGCCGAGCTGGCAGAAATTATTGCGCAACAGATGGCTGCTCAGTTTCCAAATCTCTTTGCTCAATGGAACCAGGCCAACAACAACAACGTTCCATGCAAATACAAGGATTTTAACCAGGCTAAACCACTCAAGTTTAGTGGTTCTGAGGGAGCGACTGGTCTTCTTCAGTGGTTTGAGAGCATAGAGAATACTTTTCGCCATGTGCAGTGTCCGGATAATCGCAAGGTCGAGTTCTCCTCGAGCGTATTTCAGAAGAGGGCTTTGACATGGTGGAACGGGGTTATGAGAGACCAGGGTGCTGAAGTTGCTCTCGCACAGACATGGGCTGAACTTAGAGCCCTTATGATGAGGGAATTCTGTCCTCGCCATGAGCAGCGAGCATTGGAGAAGGAGTTTGATGTTTTGAAGCAAGATAGTGGTGTGCACAGGGCTTATACTGATCGATTTGAAGAATTGAGTCTGCTTTGCCCAACAATGGTCACCCCACTCGACAAGGCTATCGAGAGATACATCGATGGTCTACCTGACTCGGTACAAGACATTCTTACTGGTAGTAACCCTGCCACACTTCGTCAGGCGATCGAGTTATCTGCGACATTGACTGAGTCGCAGATCCGGAAGAACAAGTTACACCGGAAGGGTGACAAGGGCAAGAAGCAGTCGGCTGACAAGGAAGATAGCAAGAAAAGTCAAAACTTGAATGGAAAGAACTCTGGTTCTTCGAAAAGGTCAAGGAAGCGTAAGGCTTCCCAAAATTTTGCTATCACTGCTCAAGCTAATCAGGCAGCTCCCAACCAACCCGCACAGTTTCCAGCAAAGAAACCCTATACAGGGAATGCACCTTTGTGCAATAGATGCAACAGTCACCACCAGCCACAACTTCCATGCCGTTTCTGTACTAACTGTGGGAAATCAGGCCATCTCGCCAATGTTTGTCGGTCTGCTCAGAATCCCGCGGTTCAGAACCCGGCTCAACAAGTTGCTCAGCCTCCTGCTCCGCAACAGGGTCAAGCTGCACGACCACAATACCCACCAGGTGCTTGTTACAATTGTGGGGATCTAACCCACTATAGGAATCGGTGCCCAAGACTAGTCAACCAGAACCAGAACCAGAATCCGGCTCCGGCTCGAGGCCGAGTTTTTAACATGAATGCCCAAGAGGCACAGGCGGATGATAATGTGGTGAACGGTACGTTCTTTATTAATAATCAGCCTGCATCTGTTCTTTTCGATTCCGGTGCCGATAAGAGTTTCGTGTCTTTGTCTTTTGAGCAAATGCTTCGCGTGTCTAGAACGAAACTAGGAAAACCTTTGACAGTAGAAGTTGCTAGTGGGGAACCCATTATTCTTGATTCTGTTCTTCACAACTGCCAGTTGAATCTTAACGACCATCTTTTTCCTATTGACCTCGCGCCTATGCAACTTGGAAGCTTCGACGTTATTGTGGGAATGGATTGGTTATCCAAGCATCACGCAGAGATAGTTTGTTCTAAGAAGATTGTTCGTGTGCCACTTTCGACAGGCGAGATCCTGCAAGTTCAAGGTGAGAAGCCTACCGGTGGTCTCAAACTCATGTCTTGTTTTAAAGCTCGGAAGTATCTGCAGAAGAACTATGTGGCTTTCTTAGCACATGTTACAGAAGATAAAGGCAAGGGTAAGTCTATTTCAGATATTCCTGTCGTTCGGGATTATTCTGAAGTATTCCCTGAAGACTTACCTGGTCTACCTCCAGCACGCCAAGTCGAGTTCCGCATTGATCTCGTACCTGGTGCAAATCCCATTGCCAGAGCTCCATATCGTCTTGCACCATCTGAGATGCAAGAGTTGTCTAAACAGCTTCAGGAGCTCTCTGACAAAGGTTTTATCCGTCCCAGCTTTTCACCGTGGGGTGCTCCCGTTCTTTTTGTCAAGAAGAAGGATGGATCCTTTAGGATGTGTATCGATTATCGTGAGCTTAACAAGCTTACCATCAAAAATCGATATCCTCTACCTCGCATCGATGATCTCTTTGATCAGTTACAAGGCGCTTCTTATTTTTCGAAGATCGATCTGCGTTCCGGGTATCATCAACTTCGGGTGCAAGAAGAAGACATTCCGAAGACAGCATTCCGTACTCGTTATGGACATTACGAGTTCACAGTCATGCCATTCGGTTTGACTAATGCTCCTGCTGTTTTCATGGACTTAATGAATAGGGTCTGCAAACCTTATTTGGATCAGTTCGTCATTGTTTTTATTGACGATATCTTGATTTACTCTAAGACGCGAGCTGATCACGAGCAGCATCTTCGTCTTACTCTGGAGCTCCTGAAGAAAGAGCAACTTTTCGCCAAATTCTCCAAGTGCGAATTTTGGCTTAAAGAAGTTCAATTTTTGGGACACATTATCAACGAACGAGGTGTTCATGTAGATCCCTCCAAGATCAGTGCGATTAAGGATTGGGATACGCCTACTACTCCTACTGAAGTTCGTTCATTTCTTGGTCTAGCGGGTTATTATCGCCGCTTCATTGAAAACTTCTCTAAAATTGCAGTTCCTCTAACTGCTCTAACTCAGAAGAAAATGCCCTTTTACTGGGGATTCAGACAAGAGGAAGCTTTTCAACACCTGAAGCAGAAGCTTTGCGATGCGCCTGTCCTATCATTGCCTGAGGGTGATGATGATTTTGTTGTGTATTGTGATGCATCGAAATTGGGTCTTGGCTGTGTTCTTATGCAAAGGAACAAAGTCATAGCCTATGCATCAAGACAATTGAAGATACATGAGAAGAACTACACCACTCACGATCTTGAGTTGGGTGCAGTTGTCTTTGCTCTCAAAATCTGGAGACACTATTTGTACGGTACAAAATGTGTGGTTTTCACTGACCACAAAAGTCTTCAGCATATCTTCAACCAGAAAGAACTCAACATGAGACAACGACGTTGGGTTGAGCTTTTAAACGACTACGACTGTGAAATTCGCTACCATCCTGGTAAGGCGAATGTCGTGGCTGATGCATTGAGTCGCAAGGAACGTACTAAGCTTCATTGTGTACGTGTTCAGTCTGTTATTCAAGCTCGATCCGATATTCAAGCACGCATTTCTCAAGCTCAACAATCTTGTGTTTCACAAGGTTTGTTGAATAAAGAATTTCCCTATCACATAACACCTGCTCTTGAACTGAAGGACAATGGGTCATATTACTTCATGGACCGTTTGTGGGTCCCAAGCCAGGATGATCTTCGTACCTTGCTTATGGATGAAGCCCATAAGTCTCGTTATTCCATCCATCCGGGCTCAGACAAGATGTATAAGGATCTTCGTATTCACTATTGGTGGCCTGGTATGAAGAAAGACATTGCCTTATACGTATCCAAATGCCTTACTTGTCTTAAGGTTAAGGCTAAACATCAGCGTCCTTCGGGTTTATTGGAGCAACCAGAGATCCCAGTTTGGAAATGGGAAAACATTACTATGGATCTCATTACTAAACTCCCGCGCACAAAGAAAGGTCATGATGCCATCTGGGTAGTCGTTGATCGTCTTACAAAGTCAGCGCATTTCTTGCCAATCCGCGAGGATTTTCCTACTGACAGACTTGCTCAAATATATGTAGATGAAATTATGGCTCGACATGGTGTTCCTTTGAACATCATTTCTGACAGAGATGCTCGTTTCACTTCTCATTTTTGGAGAACCATGCAATCTGCTATGGGGACCCAACTTAATCTGAGCACAGCTTATCATCCGCAAACGGATGGTCAATCTGAGAGAACAATCCAGACTCTGGAGGATATGCTAAGAGCTTGTGTGATCGATTTTGGTGGTAGCTGGGATTCACATCTTAATTTGATTGAATTCTCCTACAACAAAAGTTATCACACTAGCATCGGAATGGCTCCTTTCGAAGCTCTCTATGGTCGAAAATGTCGTTCACCAGTCTGCTGGAATGAGATTGGCGAGGCTCAACTTACTGGACCTGCCCTCATTTTAGAGACAACTGACAAGGTCAAGAAAGTTCGTGATAACCTTCAGGCAGCTAGAAGCCGCCAGAAGATTTACGCGGACCCAAAACGCAAAGCCTTGGAATTTCAAGTCGGTGATCGAGTATTACTTAAGGTCTCACCTTGGAAAGGTGTGATCAGATTTGGAAAGAAAGGAAAACTTGCACCTAGATACGTTGGACCATTCAAAATCGTCGAAAGAATCGGAAAGGTAGCCTACAGACTTGAGTTACCTCCTGAACTGGGAAATGTTCATCCAACTTTTCACGTGTCCAATCTCAAGAAGTGTACAGCTGATGAGAACTTCTCCATACCGCTTGACGAAATTCGTGTTGGCAAAACACTAAAATTTGTTGAGAAACCAGTGGAAATCATGGAACGTGAAGTCAAGTGGCTTAAACGCAAGCGCATTCCTTTGGTCAAAGTTCGCTGGGAAGCTAAACGTGGACCTGCGTTTACTTGGGAACGCGAAGATCAAATGAAGGCGAAATATCCACATCTTTTTCCACGAGTTTCCTCTAAATAAATTTCGGGACGAAATTTCCACAAGTAGGGGAGACTGTAACAACTGTGCTTGTAATCACTATGAACAGTTCTGTTATCAATAAAACAATGTTATTTGATCCCAATGTTTGTTTTGTTATGTTATACATTTTTCATGTTTTGACTTTTATGAAATTTCAAACTCTACATCGCTTTCTGGAGAGTTATACGCAAACTAGTGCGTAAACGTACTCAGTTTAATGCGAGAAATACTCCGGAACATCAACATATACTCAACATACCTTAAATAACCTTTACATAACTTAGAAATAAGTTTTGAAGGCTTTGGTATGGCAAAAACAAGTTAATTCGCTTACAGGGACTAAATATGACAAACTGCGAAAGTATGTCAATTTGAACTGTAACGAACATTCCGGAACATGACCATAAGTTAAACACACCTTAAATATCCTTTACATAGCTTAGAAATAGGCTTTGAGGGGTTTGGTGTGCTAAAATAAACTTTTGGGACATTCAGGGACTAAAAGTGTCAAAAAGTGCACAAGTTTGCATTTTCGCGCATAACTTACGTTCTGTATACATCTGGACATCCAAAAATTTATGTAAGCATGACTACATTATATTTTAGTGTTCGCCGTAAGAAAAATCCATTCGTTTCGTCATTTGGATCGTTTTTCGCGCTTATGCGCATTCCGTCGTAATTAAGCGAACATCGCGTTCGTACGACCAAACGAACCATCATCCGGCATATTTTTGAGTATGTTTTGAGTTCCCTATACTTTAACTTCATTTTAGAGCCTTGAAATGAGGTTAACGGGGTTCAAACGCATCGAAAATCGCTTAAACAAGGTGCAGGGACCATTTATGTAAAATCTGCCAAAACAAGGGCCTAGCGTGACGCGAGGGTCCTTAGCGTCACGCGAGCCCCCCTTCTGGACAGATTCAATGTTTTAAATGCAAGTTGCAACCAATTAATCCTCAACCACATGTTTGCAACTTGCTTAATCACTAAGATTAGGAGCATATGTGGCTCCATAACCTTTGTGACAAGTGTACGGCTCGGATCGTGGCACGATATTCAAGAAACGATCCTAGCGGCTCTACTTTTTCTATAAATACCCATCCACCCACAACCCCAAAACCCACAAATCTGATTAAGAAAGCTCTAAGTTGGAACCTTCGTTTCATACCTGAGCTATTTTGATCTGGGTTAGCATTCGGGGACCCTTCGTAAGTATTCTTTCGTTCTTTTCCTTATTTTTTTACTGCTTTTCGAGTCAGAAAGTCAAACTTTGTTTGACTTTCAACATTGACCAGTAATGGTCAATGCGAAGTTCGTTTGAACTTCGCAACGTGATTGTAATCACGATGGTCATAGTCCCTTGGGACTATGCCTACTGATTACCACGTTGTCTAGGGTCGTAGGGTAAGCGATCTAATAAATCGCTTATACCTCGAACCCGACCCAGTTTGGTCGATCATTAGGATCCGACCAAACACATTAGGTGACCATAGTGTAGGGAATAACCTTCCGAGGTTATACCTTATGGTCACGACGTTTAAGTAGTTATATGATAGGTAGTTTATATGCCTTAGGTAAATTACCAGAATACCCTTTTCATACATAATTGGTAATTAAGCATATGTAACCTAAACTTTTGTCACGTAACTGATTATGTAACATGTTTAGGCATATAATACTTGTCATAGGACTAGTTAGGCGGTCCGAACGCGTTTCACGCGCACGACGCGTTAAAGTAGCATAAGCTTCCTAAACGGGTCGTAATGGGTCGAAAACAATTATGTTAAGTTTCATTTAGCATGTAGGCTTTGTTAAACCATATCACGTGAGTTCCTACACTCATTTGGTTTACAAACCCTAATGCTACCTAATCTTCCGAGATAGGTCCGGTTTATTAACATAGTTACCTATATTAGGTGCCGTTTGATTCCGAGATCTATAGCATTACTTGGTGGTTATCTTTTGACAACTGAGCAATCTCAAGTGAGTACATAGACCCCTCTTTTACTGTTTCCAAACGTTTTGGGGTGAAACACATGTGCCTACTTGTTACTTTCATGCTTTCCTGTTTTCACATCATATACCGGCTATGTTTGTTAGTACACTATAGTACATGATTTCATTACATTTCATGCTAGGTGTGCCCATTGTGTGCATTACTTAGTACATTGTTTTACATGACATTTCCTGCTAGGTGTGCCCATTGTGTGCATTACTTAGTACATTGTTTTACATGACATTTCATGCTAGGTGTGCCCATTGTGTGCATTACTTAGTACATCGTTTTACAGGACATTTCACGCTATGTATGTTCATTTGATTACATACTTAGTGCATTGTTTTCACATGCTCACATTTTGTTATGACATTTGGTTTGTTTACATGGGACAATATATCCATTAACATTAGCTACGCCGTTCGTTAGTAGGTAGTGGTACCATAGGAATTGACAACTCCCGTTCCGGACATCCCAAGGTAAGGGGACAGAAAGGAATGACCGAATTCGTTGACATTAAGACAGATAGACCTTTAATTTGTTTAAAGGGTTTATCACCACAGTCGCCAGGCTTGGATGTATGCATTTTCACAATACCGCATAAATGTTCATATTAAATAGTTGCATGCATTTACACAAAACATAGCGTTGATTTAAACCATGTTTTACTTCAATACTTTGTTTTTGTGCATATGGTTTAGTTGAGACATTTCACTTGCCATACATGACATTTTGACATAGACATTTGACATGGATATTTGACATAGACATTTGACATGGTTTACATCTTGACATAAACACTTTGACATATTATTCAATACATTTGACAATTTGGTTTAAACATAGACTTCTTACATTGGTTGGGTTGATTTGATTAAGGGATTAAGTAACGATGCGTGTGTAATATGATACAAGCATGGTGGATACGCCGCTGGTACTTCCTATATATAAGTGTTTGTATGGTATTACATGGCGTAACGTTATTTGAATCACTTCAGTTTGAGACATAGAACATTTTATACAAATAACATACTTTTCACAAGACATTGATTTACAAACAACTTACCTTATACAAACACATTTTTACATGGATATTTATTTAACCTGACATTTACTTATACATATCATCTGATCTTATTGTTTTCAAATGATTTACAAGACAAAGCAAATAACAAGGTTCATGACTAAACATTTTCTCAAACATAAGTCATGAATCCTATTTTCACAAAACCTATGTATCTCACAGGCATTTTTATGCTGACGTACCTATTTTCACATGTGTTTTCAGGTGCTTTTCCATAGGATGTTGATCATGATACTAGGGCGGACCTGTGCCTTAGAAACTTTAAAAGAAGATAGACTATGTTTAATTATGTTCTGAAATCTTAAATTTCCTGTTTGAGACAATGTAACACCCTTGTTTAATAAATAAAATACACTTTGTGTGCCATGGTTATGAAACAATTAATTCTGTCGCAACACGCCCCGATGTTTCCGCCGCGATTTGTTGTTTTACGCGGTCGGGGTGTGACAATTAAGGACCGGAAATCGATCCCTCCATTCATTAGGCCAACCCCACGAAGACTCCAAGCAAATATCAGAAACTTTAACATCCAAATTGAAACCTGCATTAGCAATAAGTCTCAGAGAAAGGAGCTGAATCAATGGGCCTATATTATTCCACGAATCGAACCAAGCTGAAGTAGATAAACCATTCCCAATTTCGGACCAAACAAAACTCCTCATAACCGGACGGACCTGAAGAATCTTCCTCCACGACCAGCAACAAGAAGAAGGAAATTTACATGCCCAGAAACTTTTACCTCTTAATCTGTAAGAATCGAACATAAAGGCTTTGTTAACATCACCAATACGACGAATCCCTAACCCACCCTCATACTTAGGAACACAAACTGCTTTCCAAGAAACCTTAGCCCTGCCTTTTTGAAACGTATTGTCATGAGACCATAAAAAATTTCGCATCAATGCTTCCAAATTAAAAATCACCCGAGCAGGCAAGATAAACACAGACGACCAGTAAATATGCAGAGAGGACAAAACCGAAATAATAAGTTGCAATCTACCTGCTAAAGAAAGTAATTTATTCCTCCAATGCATGATACGTTTTTCGAGCTTCTCCACTAACACCTGACAGTCTTTGTACAGTAACCGCGATGATATAAGAGGAACTCCCAAATATCTCACTGGCAACGAACCCTCTATAAACGGCATAATATTCAAAATAGCAGTTTTAACAAACGATGGAACATTAGAGAAAAAAACTGTACTTTTCTGAATATTTGGCATCAAACCTGACATCTTTGTAAAAGAATTGAGCGCTTCCATGATACACCTGGCCGACATATTTGGCATCAAACCCGACATATTTGGCATCAAACCCGACATATTTGGCATCAAACCCGACATCTTTGTTAAGGGGGCTATCTTGGGTGTTTTACCGTTTGAGGAGGGTTTGCTGCCGGTCAGGTATTTGGGGGTACCTCTTATCTCGTCTAGACTACTTGTAAAAGATTGTAGTGTCTTGGTTGAGCGATTGGAGAAACGCATCGATAATTGGAAAAATAAACTTCTATCATTTGCTGGCAGATTACAACTTATAATTTCTGTTTTGTCGGCTATGCATGTTTATTGGTCCTCGGTTTTTATTCTACCTGCTAGTATTATCAAAGACTTGGAGGCTAAAATGCGGAATTTCTTATGGTCTCAAGAAGCCTATTTTCATCGAGGTAAAGCCAAAGTCTCTTGGAATTCGATTTGTGTCCCCAAGTATGAAGGTGGACTTGGGATTCGGAAAGTTGGGGATGTTAATAAGGCTCTGATGGCTTCTCATGCATGGAGTATTATGAATAAGAGAAAGTCGTTGTGGGTGGATTGGATCTATTCTTATAGATTAAAGCATCATAATTTCTGGATGTGTAGAGAAGTAGCGAATTGTAGTTGGAGCTGGAGAAAACTTCTGCAAATCCGACCGATCTTGAGAAATCATGTTTGGTCGAAGTTTTTTTTTTTTTGGTAAAGGGTTGCCCCGGTGATTCTATATATCAACAAAACCAATACAAAACAAGTAGTATGGAGAGACCATACTAGTTCAAACATGGGGCATACCCCATGAAAGTAAACCAACAAACACACGACACCCAAATAAAACAACTAGACTACTAATCTAGACAGGGATCAACAAAAAACACTATATAAAATCAGCCGCCATCTAATAATCGAGTATCACTTCAGCATGGTACGACACTTGGTGTCATCTAGGGCCGCTCACAAACATACTCTCTTCTAGAGTGATCACTAATGCAGGGTTTATGTTACATGCAAAGGTTGCGGATGTTTATGGTGAAGATGTCTGGGACTGGCCGCAAGAATGGAGGACTCGTTTTCCAGTTTTGGTTCAGCTGGATACTATTCATTTGAGCTCGAATAGAGCGGACAGGTTATGTTGGAAGGAGGGTGGTGATTTACACGACTTCTCTTCATTTAGAGCATGGAATTCGGTTCGTTGTAGGGATCAAGAAATCGACTAGGTAAACATTGTTTGGTTTAATCAATGTATTCCCAGGCATGCTTTTTTAATGTGGCTTATTATGCGTCAGAAACTCTTGACTCAAGATAAAATTTTAAAGTGGGATCTCTCTAGACGGAAAAATATGAATATGATGTGCTGTCTTCTCTGCTACGCGAATGTCGACTCCCACGAGCACCTGCTCTTTGAATGTAGTTTTCCAACTCAAGTTTGGCATAAGGTTCGAGAGAAGGCGGGGATGGTTAATGTTGATCATAAATGGAGCTCAATTACTAGATGGCTGAAGGATCGAGGGAAGTCGAAGACGGCCGCGAATTATGTCAGTAGACTTATGGTTGGAGCGGCGGCATATGTTATTTGGCAAGAGCGCAATGCGTGACTTTTCAGGAACCAAACGAGACCCCCGGACGCTTTAGGTGATATAATTCTAAACACTATTCGATACAAACTAATGGGCGTGAAATTCAAGCGATGTGCTAATGTAACCAAATTGTTGAACGACTGGGAGATACCTGAAGATAACACGAATGATGATGGAGGCTAGTTGTTTTGGTTAATTTTGTAGCTTGTTTTTGGTTCTAGATGCTTGTCTAGTTGTTTCATGGTGTTTGGTGTTTCTTTTTGTTTACTTTCATGGGGCATGTCTCATGATTGAACTAGTGTGGATGTCTCCTCACTACTTGTTTTTCGTTTTGTGAATATATAAAATCACCGGGGTAACCCTTTACCCAAAAAAAAAAAATAAAGTCTGACATGCAATTGCCGATTAGGATCCCTATATATGCGCAGCCACTATACACCATTATTTCATCTCATCTTTATCATCATCATTTATATAACAATACCCCTCATTAACATATCATTTATCCCTAGACCAATGATTTATATCATAATAAATATAATCACAAACACACGTAATCCTACTAGTTATCATCAGGCTAATCGGTTATTAATATATTCCTCCTATAATGGACTCTCAACATCACATAACATTGCTATACTCACTTTTGCATACAACATCATAGAAACATACTTGCACACTTTGTTAATCGAAAACTCACAAAGAAACAATCAACAAACATTACATGTACTAACCGATAGTTGGCTGGAATAGGGTAATATCTTCGATGATGGGGGGTGCCTGTCGTCGCAAATCAGGGAAGGGGAAGGGGTGTAGGGTTTCTTTGTTTTGAGTGTGACAACCCTCAAAATCCCATGTATTCCGTACAATTCATTAATGATAATTAAAGTGCTTGACGACTGTGTGGAAATATTTAACTGCTCTCTGATTTCTGTGTTATATTCACATGTGCGTGTTAACATACTAGTAGTATGCAGAAAACCTGACTAAATGGTCCTGAATATTTTCCTATATGTTAGAAATTTAATTCATTACAAAAATATATAAATAAGACACTTTATGGTACAATTAAACACTTTAACGGAACAATATCCGACCGAACAACCGGACATTACCCGGGACACCAAATTTTTGTCAAACACATTGTGTAATTATTTTTAGCTAGTCGTGGTCCCCGTTTGCCATAATACCCACTATAAATCAAATAACCAACATATATTATTAAGTTACTTACATGATAACTTACAATTCCATTCTAGTTACAATTTTTGCAAACATACCCCCCCCCCCCCCCGCACCAACGATTTTAGTTTTCTTGTGGACCCACCAAATGATCTTCACCATGCTTCATATATTCTACTTGATTTTATTTCAATTCTATAATGGATCCTTGCTTGTAGACATCACCATAAAATATGAAGCAATCTTATATGTAAGGAACTCTAAGATTCATCATCATTCACTTAGATCACTCTCTCTCATCACACCTCCCTCTCTCTCATTCGGTCACCCCCACAACCGAATCCACTCCCCACCCTTTTCATCTTCATCTTCTTCCATTACAAATCCATTCAAAGCTTACAAGGTGAATCTATGGAGGTGGCAACTTGAAGGACGTTCTAAGGTGCTTGTTCTAGTCTTTTTCACCATCATATTCTCAATAGATTCTACCCTAGCTATAAGCTAGTAGTAAGTCTCTTGTTACACTCTTGTTAATCTTGTTTCATCTCGTTTCTATGATCAAAAGGTGTAGTATGTTTTAAATCACTAAAGTGACAAGAACTAGTAGATGAACATAAAAGTTTATATGAAATTTTACATATAAAAAGTTTACTTATGATTGATGCATAAAGATGAAAACTTGTTGGTTTAAGGTTGGTTAATACATATATGATGTTTGTTAGTCAAGCTTTTGATAAACCCGTTGTTCGGACGCTTGTTAATACGACTTAGTAACATTTAAACTTCAAAACAACATGCTGAGTCACTTTTTCAGCCGGCTTCATAGGGCTGTAAACAGACCTTAATAACTCGAAAACAGAATTTCTGAAGCCTAAAATTTGTATTTTCGAAAAAACTGATCAAATGGCACTGGAATCGTAATTTTTAGAGGTCGTTTACTATTTTTAAAGAACCGATTTGTAACAGCAGCTTAGGCTGAGTTTTTACAGCAATAAATGGGTGTTGTATTTTCTGTTGTAGCTTGTATTCTGTGTAGAATCGGATCATGAAATTTTTACTGTAAATGACAACTGAAGAATTTGTAATTACCCCACTGGAATTTCCTAAATCAGACACTCGATGAATTTTTAATAAATTGTTCCGTGGACTGTGGTCAGAAATACATAAATCTGAGTTCAGTCCGGAATATGAATTTTTATAAAATATTGGTAATGAACCGGACCCCGATATTTTTACACAATAAAATATGGAACGTTTAAGACATCCTGTAAAAATTTGGGAATTTTTGGAATAATTTAACTATTTTATTAAAATGTCCGAAAACAGCCGGTTTTGAATATAAATGCTGAAAAGACATAAGTTGTGACTCGCGTGTCTAAATGTCGAGTATGCTATCTGTGAATGATCTAACATGTTATATATGTTAGGTGCATTATCGTATGTTTGATTTTGAGTGGGGATTGGATGGGAAGTATATATGGGCATAAACCGTTAAAGTGATGCATGTTATGTGATAGATACGTGTAGGAACTTTGTGTTCTATTTGAAGTCACTAATAAACTAAGTGGTAATCGTACTAGGACGTGATTGACCGACCTTGACTGTTAGCTACTTTTGAGAGTCAAACCGAGCAACCGAGGTGAGTTCACACTCCTAAGGCATGGGATTCCCAGTGGGTTGGGAATGGGATCGAATAACTACTCGTACTATCATTACTATTAAACTACTTTTCACCGTCCTCGGATTGAAGGGCACGTATGTAAAACCTACGTACACTCACACTCGCTACGGTCCTTGGATCAAGAAGGGCACGTACAAACACGACTAGTCGACACATGGGAAGCCCCCACTAATCTTCGCACACATGTTTGGGAAACCGCGATACGACCACTAATCATCGCACACATGTTTTGGAAACCGCGATCCGGCCACTAATCATCGCAAACATGTTTGGGAAACCGCGATACAGATAACTAAGATACTTGGTTTACGAAATGAACAAATGATTCACGAACACTATAACTAAACAACCAACTGTGAATTCACTCAACTTTGTTGTTGACTCGTTGTTACATGCCTTGCAGGTCGTTAGGTATCTATGGAGCTTGCATCGGAGTGGGAAGAGTCGTTGTGGGACACGGACAACTGTGTACCATGCTAAACATTTGAAACGTTAAAACTTATGATTTGGTTTTAAACTTTATGCTTCCGCTTGTAACTTAAACTATGTTTTGTTTAGACACCAATTGTATTATGTTGGATTTTACAAACTACTTACATGCTTGTTCAATATGATTGGTGGCTTGATCCTGGTCACGTCACGCCTCCAAGCGGTGGTACTCCGCATGGTGGATTTTGGGGGTGTGACATTGAGTTTGTGTTAAGTTATCACACATTACATGTACTAAATAATACAAATCTTGGGGTCGGTTACCCTCTTTGCCGAGATGGGCTCAAGCCCACCTAATTGGGCTGCCATAACAACTTGCAAAGTTGTTAACTTATGGGTCAATGGTGGCGGCGGTTTGGGCTTCTAATCCCATTAGGTTTTTTATGGCTTCTCGGGTTTGGGTTGTGGCCCATTAAATTAATAGTCTAAACGAAACACAAGGGTGATGCCCAAATATGCAACATATAAATTTCTAACAAGGTTATCACAATCGTTACACGGAATCATACAAGTACGGAGCGTGAAACACATCAAAGAGGAATATCAAGGAGTTAGGATCACGTTACTAACCTTGAAAGTTCGAGTTGTCACATCATCCCCAACTTGAAAGAAATTTCGTCCCAAAATTCACCAGTTGTACTAGAATTAGATTGGTCGACAGGAAAAAGTTGAGGATACTTGAGTTTCATCTGATCCTCAAGCTCCCACGTGAACTCTGGTCCGCGTCTTGAGTTCCAATGAACTCTCACAATCGGGATACGACTATGTTTACGCACCTTGACCTCTTGATCCATGATCTCAATAGGTTCCACGACAAACTGCAACTTGTCGTCAATCATGTGCTCTTGAAACGGCACAATCAGTGTTTCATCAGACAAACACTTCTTCAATTGCGAAACGTGAAAGACATCGTGAACATTATCCAACTCATCAGGTAACTCAAGCTTGTAGGTTACGTTACCGATTCTTCCCAGACTGTTGAATGGTCCATCATGACATCAGTTAAGCTCGCCACGCTTCCCAAGCGTTCCACACCCTCCCAGGGAGAGACTTTCAACATGATACAATCGCCTACAACGATCTTCCAGCGTTTCCCAAGTTTATCAGCTTTCCTGATGGGCACGCGTTGCCGCCAATCGATTCCCGATCCAACAACCTTCCCACGAGTTTCAAGTACCAGTCCTGGACCAGTAATTAAGTTGTCAACCATCTCAGTCTAACAAGAAGGTTGGCATTATCGTCTATGTAATGCCTCAACAGAGCTGTCTGGTTACCAAAATGATAACCGTCACAGCAGTACCCAACCATAGGTAAGAGTCCTTCAAATTTGCACCAAAGCCAGTCACACGCACACGCTCGCAGCATGTCTTCGGGTGCCAGGAGAGTTCGTTTACTCTGACTTGTCCAACGGCGATAAGCAATGCTCTGGTCCTAACGTGAGCCAAGGGTGTTGTGTATTGCCTAACGTAGATCATGCATAGATCACATTCAGAGGTAACAGGAGTTGGCACCTCGTGCCTAAAAGCCGCCTCTCTTAGAGGAACATTCACAACTGTGAAGACTCGTCAGTTTTTCTTGATTGCAAGAAAGTGTGCTGGTAACGTGAGTCCATCAGCGATCACCCAGGTGATACTGTTTCCGTTTCGAGTTATAAGTAGACCAGTGACAAAATCCATGGCAGTCTGTTCTCATTTCCATATATGTGTTTCTGGTTGCTAATATCCCACCTTAACTTCCCCACAAGTCAAACATCATTCCCATGCGTTGCTATGTGGGCCTTCAGGCCCGGTCACCTGTACAAGATTTTTAGATCCTAATATCTCACATCAAAACCCAGACGACTAGAATAACGAGGCTGGTGTGCTTGCTCAATACAAGTTCCTTACGGTTTCCATATGGTGGGATCCATATTCGTCCCATGAAGTAGCGAATATCATCCGCCTTGCCAAAAGTTGCTCCTCTATGCCCCGCATGAACCCATCTTGAAAGTTCACTTCTGTTAGTGCCCCGATTTGAACAGGGCAAATCTGATCGTGTAGGCTAGAGTCGATCGTGAGCTGCAAAGCTCGTGCACGTCCAGTTTTCACGGTCGTATTCATTCAAAAGCTCCATCCAGCGTTGCCATCACATGTTTTAGGTCCTTTCGAAACAACGATACACGGGAGGCCCTTGTGATCAGTCTAAGTAATGTATTTGGTACCGTCCAAGTAATGCCTCCAGCTCAAATCCCAAGACCATGGTTTTCAATGCTAGTTGTGTGTCATGCAGTTCCTCTTTGTAACTCCATCACGTAAGTCATCACTCTCTCGTGTTGCGTCGGTGTGTAACTGGGGCTCTGATTCGGACCATCATGGCATACCACTAAATCACCCGCTCCCTCAGGTAAAGACGATGCTCAGTGCATTGCAGAGTTGGAATTCGAAAGCTGAAAAGACGTCCTCCTGTTTTGTCTTTCACGAACACAGCACCCCGCTGTGCTAAAAACATTTAAGCTGTGCGACCTTCGAGAATCCTGTGAGTAAGCTGCGACAGTATCTAGCGAAACCAAGGAATTGCTGCATCCCCGAAGGAATCTTTGGTGTTGATCAGTTTCTAACAAGATGCATCTTAGCGAGATCCACGTGTATTCCCTCTCTGTTGGTTACATGATCAAAATGCATCTCTCGAATCTAGTTGTGACATTTAACAAGACTTCGCACGTAATGGCTCCCCCCCACAAGAGCGCTAAAATAGGATACATATGCCACCCATGGTGTTCCTTTCTCCTGGTCATGATTCAGAACGTCATCAACAAATACGGTCGATTCATGTGATCCCTGAAGCTGCTAGTGTGTTGATCAACTCAATGATCATGGTGTACAAAGTTGAAATGGCTGCATTGCGTTCGACATGTTGTTCTAAGAGCATTCTCCTCCTGGACTTCCATCTGATGATAGTTCGTTCGCTAGCCAATCCTCGAATGGAAGCTTGTTTCTCGCAACTGGTCGACAGGTTTTCAATACATGGTCGAAGCAGGCGGTTCTTAACTGTTACCTTGTTTTTGGGTAAAGGGTTACCCCGGTGATTCTATATATTCACAACCAAAAAACACAAGTAGTGTAGGTAGTCTACACTAGTTCAATCATGGGACATGCCCCATGAAAGTATAACAACTAGAAAAACAAATAAACACCACCAAACGGAAAAAACAACTAGACTAGACTCTAGAACAAAAACCAAAACTACTCAATCAGCCAGCGTCTTCAAAAAGATCAGCTCCAATAATCCCCCAATCACCAAGAAGCCTTCTGACATTGTCACAATTCTTTAGCTTCGCTCCCATCAATTTGTAACGGACCTGTTGGATAATAAGTTCAATAATAGCTTCTGGAGGTCTCAACTCATTCTTGAATAATCTAGCATTACGCTCCTGCCAGATGAAATAAGCAGTGGCCGCTACCAACAACCTTGCAACATAGTTATTCGCTGACTTCGAACTGGACCGAACTACCAGCCAATTAACAATATCCTCCCATTTCGATTGAACCGACTCCATACCCACTTTATGTCTAACCTTATGCCAAACTTGATCCGAGAATTTACACTCGAAGAAAAGATGATTATGAGAATCATGATTGGCATAACATAACAAACAACACATCATGTTCATGTTTTTTCTACGCGATATATCCCAGCTCAAAATCTTATCCTGAGTAAGTAATTTACGCCTCATAATAAGCCACATTAAAAAAGCATGACGAGGGATGCATTGGGCGAACCAAACAATACGACACCACTCTACCTCCAACTCTCGATGTCTGAAAGAATCCCATGCTCGAGCAGTAGAAAAATCATGTAGATGATCCCCTTGTCGCCATAAGAGTTTATCAGCCTTATTCGGATTAATAGACATGTTATCGAGTTGATTAAGGACCGGAAATCGATCCCTCCATTCATTAGGCCAACCCCACGAAGACTCCAAGCAAATATCAGAAACTTTAGCATCCAAATTGAAACCTGCATTAGCAATAAGTCTCGGAGAAAGGAGCTGAATCAACGGGCCTATATTAGTCCACGAATCGAACCAAGCTGAAGTAGATAAACCATTCCCAATTTCGGACCAAACAAAACTCCTCATAACCGGCCGGACTTGAAGCATCTTCCTCCACGACCAGCAAGAAGAAGGAACTTTACATGCCCAGAAACTTTTACCTCTTAATCTGTAAGAATGAAACCACTCAGCCCATAAGGATTCACGCCTTGAAAGAATGCTCCATATATGCGATGACATAAGGGCTTTGTTAACATCACCAATACGACGAATCCCTAACCCACCCTCATACTTAGGAACACAAACTGCTTTCCAAGAAACCTTAGCCCTGCCTTTTTTGAAACGTATTGTCATGAGACCATAAAAAATTTCGCATCAATGCTTCCAAATTAAAAATCACCCGAGCAGGCAAGATAAACACAGACGACCAGTAAGTATGCATAGAGGACAAAACCGAAATAATAAGTTGCAATCTACCTGCGAAAGAAAGTAATTTATTCCTCCAATGCATGATACGTTTTTCGAGCTTCTCCACTAACACCTGACAGTCTTTGTACAGTAACCGCGACGATATAAGAGGAACTCCCAAATATCTCACTGGCAACGAACCCTCTATAAACGGCATAATATTCAAAATAGCAGTTTTAACAAACGATGGAACATTAGAGAAAAAAACTGTACTTTTCTGAATATTTGGCATCAAACCCGACATCTTTGTAAAAGAATTGAGCGCTTCCATGATACACCTGGCCGACGCAATCTCACCCCTAGCAAAAATAAACAAGTCGTCCACAAAACAGAGATTGATAATCTGTTGGCGTTCACACTTGTTATGGAATTTAAACGATGAGTCAATCCTTACCGTCTGTTGTAAGATAGCTGTGAGAATCTCCATCACAAGAGTAAAAAGATACGGAGAGATAGGATCACCCTGACGAAGCCCCCTATTACCCTTGAAGAAACCATGAACGTCACCATTAATACATACTGAATACGTGGTCGTAGAAACACAAACCATGATCCAGTGAACCATGCTGCTATGAAAACCGAAACCCACCAAAATGTTCTTTAAAAAGACCCAATCGACAGTGTCATAAGCCTTCTGAATATCAACTTTGAACACACATTTAGGGGGACCGATGTTTCTATGGTAATTATGCATCAACTCTTGCGTTAACAGAATGTTATCAGAGATTTTTCTACCTGGCACGAAAGCCGACTGGTTGACACTAACAATGTCATTAAGCACCGCCTTAATTCTTTCAGCAACAATTTTACTAATGCACTTGTATAATACATTACAGCAAGCAATCGGACGATAGTCCGTAACTACAGACGGTGAGGGAATCTTAGGAATAAGAACAATAAGCGTATGGTTTAATTCCCTTAGTAGTTTCCCTGTATCAAAAAAATCAATAACTGCTTTCGACACATCATTACCAACGATAGGCCATGCACTTTTAAAAAAACCTACTGTAAACCCATCAAGACCTGGCGCCTTATCCGACCCAATCGAAAACATCGCCTTTTTAACCTCATCAGGAGTAACCGGCCGAACCATATGAACTACAACATCCCTCTCTAACTTTTTAGTAAACAAATCAGGAGTCAGATTAAGTGACGTATCACCCGGGCAGCCTAAAAAGTGCTCATAATGTTCAACAAAAGCTTTCGAAACCATATCATCCGTAAAGTCATTCCCTCTAACATCTCGAATAACCTCAATGCGGCTATAGTGAACTCTGTTTTTAAGCGACGAGTGGAAGTAATTCGTGTTCATATCTCCAGCCGCTAACCAGTCCACTTTAGACTTTTGCTTCAAAAACGCTCTTCATCTAATAAAGCAGCCTGATAATCACACCGAATAGTGGCTTCCTCATCCCGAAACGTCTGACTAGACGGATCTTTATCAATATCACACTGGATCCTATCAAGCTTATCTCTCAAATCTTGAACTTTTTTGTGCAAGTTACCTTGCTGGAAAAGTAAAACACGTAAAGGAGATTTCAACTGCCGAAGTTTTTTAACAACCGAAAATTGATACACACCACCAATGGTCATACCCCAAACCTTCTCCACAATCAGCAAGAATTCAGGTTTATGCACCAGAAAATTAGCAAATTTGAAAGACCGATGCTTTAATTTTTCAGTTTTCGGGAACTTGATAACACACGGGCAATGGTCCGATAACCGAGCTGGATAAAACACCGCAACAGCACTCGGAAATTTAGCAATAAACTGAGAATTACCCATAACTCTATCAATTTTTTTCATCAACCCAATCCCTTTTTTTGGTTTCTGATTCCACGTGAAATGGATACCAGAGCGATTTAAGTCTACCATCTCAATGTCATCAACACACTCTTGAAATTCCTTCATGCTCAAAGAAACCGAGGAGCACCCCATAGACTTATCTTCAAGGTTCAACGCAGAGTTAAAATCACCTAGGATGACCCAAGGTTCATTACAAACAAAATTCTTATGCAAAGAAAGATGATTCCACAACTCCCACCGACTGATATAATAGTTTGCTGCATAAATAATCGAACAAAAAATCATTTTTTGCTCCTGTTTAAACATCAGCTGAAGTTGCATAACCTGGTCAGACTCCGAAAGCACCATAACATCAAATATAGATGGATTCCAGCCAACAATAATACGAGTTCCTTTATCACATCGGGCTCCATTCGACATCCAATGCCAAGACCGAAAAACAGACTTACACACTTTAGGAAGATTACTCACCTCCACATGAGATTCAAGAATAGCACATAAACTCAATTTAAACTCCTTAAAAACATTGCGAACCTCCGTTTGCTTAATGGGGCGGTTCAAACCCCTAATATTCCATGAAGCGATACTAACCATTGAGAACCGTTGAAGAAGGAGTGCTTGCCCCTTTTTTATTTTCAATATTAATAGTTCCTTGCCTCAGAAAACCATCCATCTCAAAGCCATCCGCCTCATTAAAATCATCAACAAGCTCTTCATCTTCCAAATTCACTTGGGCCGAAGCTGGCCTACCTCCATCCACCTCCTCATTAGTGCTAGGATCATTTAGAACATCAAAAGGATTAGAAGACTGAAAATTTGGCGAAACTCTAACCGGTTCTTCCTTTTTTTTAGAAACCACTGGCCTATATTCGAACTTTTGCTTAGGCTTATTAACCGGGAATCCAGTTTTTCTAGCAATCTTCTTACTATGCACCCCTGTATACCCTTCCTCATCAACAACCGGATTGTTATTAGGACGTCTAGTGTGATTTTGCTGCTTACTACCCTTCTCCATCATTCGAGCATTACTTTGATTCAAACCTTGGTGAGGGCAAGTATCATCTGAATGACCAAAGACACAACAATGGGCACAACGAAGAGGGTACCATTCATATTCAACAGACATAGATTCCTTAATAAACCCATCCCCCTCCAGAACAGGAATCGCCATTGTTATCTCTTCTCTAAGAGTCTTATCAGCCGAAACCTCTATAAGGGCTCTTGCATAACTACTACGACCCCACATATCCATGCACATCGACGTGGTATATGAGTCCAAGAGTTTCGGTTCCCCTATAGTAGTCGCTAACATACTAAGACCATCCTTCGTATACGCAGCAATCGGAACATCATGAATTTTAACCCAGATTTGTACCTTCTTTACTTCCTTTTTCTCTAGTTTAGTCGTCGGGCTCCAAATATTAAGAAAAAGAGGCTGTGAGCGAATAATCCACGGACCATCCTCCAAAACCCTCATCATTCCTGCCTCCTCCGCAAACTTGAAGAAAAAATACCCGTTAGCGTTCATCATGGACTTCTGAATTCCATATTTTTTCCAATTATTACGCACAAAATAGTCTACGACCGGGTACGCCACACGATCCCCTAGGAAGTAACCAAACAAGGTATTCGCCATTTTATCTTGAACCATGCGCACAGATTCCCTCGGGAGAACAACATCACAACCATCTTGCACTGAATCACTAGCTAGAGAACGAAACTTCAGCTTTACGGATTTATTTACAAGCAGCGAATCAGCATAAGACTTAGGTTTCGAAGTGCTACCAATATCCACGTTGGCCCCCAGAACCCCTTCTAGATCGACCTTGTTGTTAGTCGAAGTCTCACCATCCTATCGGCCCACATCAAGATTAACCGGAATAGTAACCTTAGAAAGTTCATCAATGATATTTATCTTTTTGGGGTCAGAAACAATACCACGACGAGGCAACACAGGGTTGCCATCAATATTAACCACACGGCTAGCTAAACCCTTAACTGATAATGTAGATTTACCACGCTCACCTGGAACAAATTCAGCCGACTTCTTACGATCATCCATAGCAAAAATATACGACTCTCTCCAATAGATCACTTAACAAACAAGCATGCACACGAAATCCAAGAACACCAGCAACACAAAGACGAACGAAGACTGAAAATAAAACCCTAATCTAGCAAAACCTATCCCATGAATAATCAAAAAACGAAAATCACAGAAGATAGGCGGCGATAAACACAGAAGAAAAGAAAACCCTAGATTAAAACGATTAAGAATGCTAACTAGTTCGTTATAGATGCTTGAAACAAGCCTCTAATCACAGACTGTTATACATACTTTTACGAAAAAATCATAGGATCCAAGATGAACAAAATCGCCATTGCGAATGTGTAGGCAGATAGGTTGTATCGTTGGATATGTGTACTGCTTATTGAGAACCTAACAAGGTAACAAAGTTAACTGTTACCTTGTTAGGTTCTCAATAATCAGTACACATATCCAACGATACAACCTATCTGCCTGGATATAACTGGGGCTCCCCAAAGCAAAAACCAGGTCCGACAAAGCTCCTGTCCAACAGTCCCTGTTGTTGATTTGACAACTCTCGCAACCCTCCTGGTGCAAGACGGTAAAAAATACTAAGAATCAGGGTTGCCTCTGGCGTGAGATCAAACTGAGAGTCTGTCTAATAGTTGTGGAAGTAAACCTGATAGTTCCTCCCGTAGCATGCTGAGTGGAATCATGAACAATTGGTGGATCTTCGATCCTCTTTTCTTAGCCCAAACATTAGTAACGGTTGCCAACATAGCGGGGTAGTCCTTCCATAGACACTTTCTGGCTTTCATTGCTGATATGATGCTAACCTTCACACCACGTATAACCGCGCGATATCTAGATAACCAATCCATACTAACTACTGCATCGAACTATCGAGGATGGCAGAAAGAAGGTCGACGTCGAACACTTGTCCCACATGGTTGAGTTTACATCCCAACGGACATATAAGGTTTCATTTGACTTGCCCTTAGTTGATTCCACAACAGGTTCGGTTTCAAGAAGCATCAGGGTTAAGCAGAACAGTGACGAAGTGATTAGTTACCAAGAACATGTAGGCCACCATGTTGTTATAATCCTTGCGTCGCCCACGCCAATTCTAAATGCCCTCCATGAGCATCATTTCCCGTGTTATTGTACTCGTTGCGAGGATTTCCAGTACGGCCGTCATTCCCTTGGTTGTTGTCGTTTGATTTAACAACAGCCACTCCATGTCGTAGGCACCTTCATTTTCCATACTGTTGGTTACCATTACAAATACCTTGATATTGTCGTGACTGTTGCCTCTAATGTTGTTGTTTGAAACGGAGCTCTACGATCTTTCACCGATAGGGTCCACCTCTTCACATTCCATGGTACGTGCTAAGGCACTACTCACTGTGCGGGGAGTTTCACATTCCATTCTACAGTCAGTTGTCATTGCTTATGTCCTGATTGGTTCGTAAAGGTTGACTCCCATCAGTCGCTGACTAGGGTTGGAGATTCGATTGCAGTCACTTTGCTAGTGTTCGTTGCCGGTAATCAGGGTTGTCCAATTACTGAGGTCGGTAAAATACTACGCTCACCCTTTTGCCCATTGATCTAGCAAGTCGATTGAGTAATACGCGGTATGCTCCGAGAGTGTTGCAGAAGTGATCACACTTCGGAGTCTAAGATGTCAGTACATAGAGTTCCATCAAACGAAGAGAAGCGAGAAAGGTATAAACTAACTCAAGGACGTTTGTGCAAGCACCTAACATTCTACACGTTTCGCTAGGCGTTCAGATGTGCGTTCAAGTAATACTCGATAGCATCGAGATTCGTAAGGGTTCAGAAAGGAGTGAAACGATCATGTTCGAGTAAGAGACAATCACTGCTATGACTCCTATAGACTGTTATGTTTCACATCGATCAAATAACGGAACGGAACTCCTTTTTCACTTGTTAAGCCTCACTGGGACTCGCATGCACCCCACATTATTATTATGTGTGCACCCACAATAATATTGTGATTTGCATGCTCATCTCAGTTCCTCCTAACTCATGTCGAATGGTTCCTCAAACTCAAATGTCAAACGGAGGTTGTCAAGGTAATAAAATCACAGAAATCCAAAGACTATGACATACTACCAATGCATCATAATGTAAGCAAGCAATTCATGTAATCATACTATGGTGACAAGTGTGTGTCCGTATGCTACATCATAAACAAATGTGTACTAGCCATGTAATGTATGCAACAAGTGAGAAAGACGAACCTTGCAATCTGGAGCTGAGTGTCATGGTCGTATTCACGTATTCAGAATTGTTCGGTTATAGTTTGGTTTTAAAAACGTTTTAAAACCAAGTTCACTATAACCAGTGGCTCTGATACCAAACTGTCACACCCCCAAGATACCACCTAGGGAATGTCCCCGTTAGGCGTGTGACGTACCAGCAACGAGTCACTAATTACATTGAACCCATACAAGTTTCAAAATGAAATCCTCAATTATTAATGAAAAACACCATCAACGAGTTTAAATAAAAATCAACACGTTCAGCGGAAGCATATAGTAAACCAAAGTTAAACTGTTCAAAACCAATGTTAATATCAATAATCAATCACATGATTCCCTCTTGTCGACCCATGACCATTCCAGCTACTCTAGACAGCAAGTTCCAAATCCAAGACATCTAACGACCTGCGATCATGCAACAAGTGTATCAGACAACGCTGGTGAGTTCATAGTTTTACGAAAACGTTGGTTACCAAGTATTTAGTTAATCCATTGAATTTACAAATCCGAAAATAATGTTGATAATAACCCGAACACAAGACGGCTCCTGATTTACTTTGCCCTTTCTTCAATGCTCCTATCAAAGCATTGGTCATGACCAGGTCATTAGTTCAACAGCCGTCCTCCCAGGTACGGGGTGAGGTTGCCAAACCTAAGTAGCGCTACTAACTAATACCATGTTACCTCCCCGGTAACCAAACAACACGGAGGGACTTTAATGGTGATAGGAAGAGTATATTATCCAACATTCCCGTTTTACCCAAAAGACTTATCCCTCCCCGGGATACCCACTGACTGTCCCAACCACCGGGACGCATGCTCAAGAGAGATGAACTCACCTTAGATTTCTCGGTATGTCACATTACTTTACCCATTCCAAGTTGGTCAACCAAACCCTACCGTGGTTACCAAAGACAATCAGTTAACATGCACAAAAATCACATATTCCGCATTCACATTGCACAAGTAGCATACACACCTCATCGTATGAGTTATATTAGCCATTCATGAAATCCATCAGTAACATATGTTGTGCTATCACATAATTATCACATTACACATATCAAATTCTAACAATTCTTAGCAGTTAATTACCCCACATACAATTTACCAACATTAAACACCTAACATGACTTTCTGTTCACAATGTACAGCCCAAGAATCCTAGATTCTCACTTAGTGTACGGTCGGTTTTCAAGTGCGCGGTATAACAAGCCCGCAAGTGAGGTGTGCTACTCATTTTCTGGGTACAGTCCATGATCAGCTTGTGGCCCAGTCACTTCGGCCCAATTAACAGTGTACATTAGATGGGTTGGTCCCCTAACTATGCTTGACCCAAACGTAAAGCATGCATGTGTCTCAACTATAACCAGATTCAACTCATCCAAGCCCAGCCGAGAAATAACATGTGCGGCCCAATCTGTTGCGGCCCGATAGATTACCCAATCCGATTTGCATCTCATTATAACAATTGAAAATAGAGTTCTAATTCTTATATTTTCAACTAGTTCATATCTATAATTGACATAACATGTTGCGGCCCATGTGAAAGAAAGCATGTGGGGACCCCTTCAACTTAACATGTGCACCGCCCACATGTATGATCAGGCCTTCAATGGTTTTCTTCATATGCAATGTTTAATCAAATTCAACACACTCCATAAAGTCTGACATGCAATTGCCGATTGGGATCCCTATACATGCGCAGCCACTATACACCATTATATATCCATTATTTCATCTCATCTTTATCATCGTCATTTATATAACAATACCCCTCATTAACATATCATTTATCCCTAGACCAATGATTTATATCATACTAAATATAATCACAAACACATGTAATCCTACTAGTTATCATCAGGCTAATCGGTTATTAATATATTCCTCCTATAATGGACTCTCAACATCACATAACATTGCTATACTCACTTTTGCATACAACATCATAGAAACATACTTGCACACTTTCTTAATCGAAAACTCACAAAGAAACAATCAACAAACATTACATGTACTAACCGATAGTTGACTGGAATAGGGTAATATCTTCGACGATGGGGGGGGGGGGGGGGGTGCCTGTCGTCGCAAATCAGGGAAGGGGAAGGGGTGTAGGGTTTCTTTGTTTTGAGTTTGTGTTAAGTTATCACACATTACATGCACTAAATAAAACAAATCTTGGGGTCGGTTACCCTCTTTGCCGAGATGGGCTCAAGCCCACCTAATTGGGCTGCCATAACAACTTGCAAAGTTGTTAACTTATGGGTCAATGGTGGCGACGGTTTGGGCTTCTAATCCCATTAGGTTTTCTATGGCTTCTCGGGTTTGGGTTGTGGCCCATTAAATTAATAGTCTAAACAAAACACAAGGGTGAGGCCCAAATATGCAACATATAAATTTCTAACAAGGTTATCACAATCGTTACATGGAATCATACAAGTACGGAGCGTGAAACACATCAAAGAGGAATATCAAGGAGTTAGGATCACGTTACTAACCTTGAAAGTTCGAGTTGTCACAAGTAGTCTATGTATGCTTACTTCACTGTCCATGACAATCGTATCAT
Organism: Helianthus tuberosus; assembly: GCA_030545235.1. NCBI lineage: Eukaryota > Viridiplantae > Streptophyta > Magnoliopsida > Asterales > Asteraceae > Helianthus > Helianthus tuberosus. The sequence goes on from CM060363.1 coordinate 117,512,215, forward strand.
AGCAATAAACCTTTCTAGCATTATTGAAATCATCTCTTGTCCATAGACGAACAATGCGAATGCGAATGCTGATGGTGTAGTTATCAACGTTGAGGTCCAAATTATTCAATAGGGTGATTGCAGGTTGTTCCATTTCTTCATACAATGCAAATGTAAGATTAGTAAAATAAAAAATAAATAAAAACCTATACAAACACATTTGACTGAATAATCAATATGCTATACATTTGGATCAAAAGCATCAAAATATAGAATACTCAATATAGGGACTTACATCGGTATAAGCAATTGATAGAGTATTTTCTGATTAGAGATGAATGTAAGAAATGTGAAAGGTGAAAAGAATTTTTATAATAAGGCAAGCACTGTTAATTAAGGAAACATTGTATCTTAACAATATTATTTGTATATACTGTGTTTATTATACAAAATTATAAGATCAAAAAAATAATTTCCATTACAAATCAATCAATCATGAAAGTACATAAATATGGAAATATGTAAAAAAATCGTCTGTTTTCTATATTTACGGTCAATCAGTTTATATGTCCATATTTAACTTAAACATAATTAAAAAAACAAAAAGTATCCAGAGTGGATCCAACTTACTTAGTTATTGCCATTGAGGATCAAGCCAATTATGTCTATTGACTTCACACACCAAATTTCCATCCTTTTTTTGAGCATCCATTATAATGCTGTAAACTGCACATGGAATATATTCCCAAAAGCTTCGTTCACCAAGCACATTTTGAAATCCCAATTCCGTAACTATGATCATATAAATTTAATTTTTTCACCATAAAAAGTAAAGCAGGTCTGAATAAAAGTTTGAATACCAGAGTTGTCAATAATAGCATATCGAGTAATACAAATGATATAAAAGAATGCATGAGTTGATATTCTATATATCTGACAGATGAATAAAAAGACTTCATGGTAATATTGTAGAAATTTGGAACTAAAAGAACAGACTTCACAACATAAATTATCAACTTCATGTACTCGTTGTCACACCCCGACCTCGTAAAACAACGAAACCGCGGCGGAAACGTCGGGGAGTGGAGCGACAGAATTATTGTTTCACAACCATGGATTCAAAAGTTTCGTTTTATTGATTCATTAAATATTTACATTGTCTTAAAGTAAAACAAACAAGTTCACATATCGACTATCATCGTTATTAAGTCACTAAGGCCTCGTCCAGTCCTAAGTGAGCATGCATCCTAGTCGCATTCAACATCATTCAACACCACCTGAAACATACGTGAAAATAAAGTCAACATAAAAATGCCGGCGAGCACATAGGTTTTGTGTGAGTTCCAGATTCATGGCTCGTTTATATGTTAAAATAACTCGTACAACTTCGTTAATCGATATCAGAAAACCTTGTTTTGTAAAATGTTTGTACTGTAAAATGAATAATCAATTCAAAACAAGTTGGTTATAGTTTATAAATCTCGTTACCATGAATCTTAACCCAAAACATTTGTTTAAGTAACCCAAGTTGTCACACCCCCAAAATCCACCATGCGGAGTACCATCGATTGGAGGCGTGACGTGACCAGGATCGAGCCACCAATCATATTGAACATCGTAATTAAGTAAATAAGACCAACCACAATATGATTGGTGACCAAAGTTAGTTAACCATGTATAGTTTAAACAGCGGAAGCATAAACGTAAATCCAAAAGCATAAGTCCATAGTTTTAAAGTTCAGAATGCGAGTTTAATAAGTTCATAAGGATTTAAATAATAAGAACGGAACATAACAGTCCGTACACCACAACGACTCCTTCCTCGTGCAAGCTCCAAGTGTTTAGCGACCTGTAAGGCATGTAACAACGAGTCAACAACAAAGTTGAGTGAGTTCACGTTTGGTTGTTTAGTTTTAAGTTGTTTCTGAAAAACGTGGTTTGACTTTCGTTGGCTTAATTGCCGTAGGGTTACCCCGTAGTTGAAAGTATGTTTAACCAGTTCCTTTTTCTTTACCCAAACCATAACCATAATCAGTGGGGGCTTTCCCCGTGCGAACTACTAGACCATACATATCGACAACTGACGAACAATAGTTGTGCCCTACATCAGTGTCTATCATCACTGACAGTTTGCCATAGTCCATTAGTACACGCCCGTCCGAACGGCACGGTGTGAGGTTTGTTAAACCTAATAGCGCTATTAACTAATGACCCGCTCGCCATTGGCCTCGGCGATTAAGTCGATATAAATTGAGGGACTTCATGATAGAGTTTTGTCTAGCTAGTTTTAAGGTTGTCGCCATTGGCCTCGGCGATTAAGTCATTACCAATATTTTATAAGAATTCATTTTCCGGACTGCAATCAGATTCATCTATTTCTGACCACAGTCCACGGAACAATTTATTAAAAATTCATCGTGTGTCCGATTTACGAAATTCCAGTGGGGTAATTACAAATGCATCGGTTGTCATTTACTGTACAAATTTCATGGTCCGATTCATCACAAAACTCAGGTTATGACTGAAAGTATAACACCCATTTATTGCTGTCAAAATTCAGCTTAAGTTGTTGTTACAAATCGACACTTTAAAAATAGTAAACGAAGTCCAAAAATTACGATTCCGGTGCCATTAGAACCGTATTTCATAATAACATATTTTAGATTCAAAATATCGGTTTTTCGTTGAGTTTATGGCCTGTTTACAGCCTGATGAAGTCGGCTGGAAATGTGATTCAGCATGTTCTTTATAGTTTAAATGTTACTATATTGTATCAACACATGTCCGAACAACGGATTTATCAAGAGTTCGATGATCAATCATCATATATGTATTAACCAACCCCAAACCAACAACATACCCATGACAACATCAACTAATAGCATTTCATATACAAGTAAATTTCATATAACCTTTATGTTTATATTTTTAGTGTTCTTGCATTTTAGTTGTAAACATAAGAATCATACTACAATGTTAGCCATAAAATAAGATGAACAAAGGTTAAACAAGAGCTTACTACTAGCTTATAGCTAGGGTAGAATCTATTGAGGAGGATGTTGAGAAAAGATGAAGAACAAGCAAGACAAAGCCCTTCTTGAAGCTCCACAAGTAGCTACCTTCTTGAATCCTTCTAAGCTTAAAAAGGGACTTGTAAAAATGGAAGATGAAGATGTGAAGAGAGAGGGGGGTGGGTTCGGTTTGGGGGAACCGAATAGAGAGAGAGAGAGAGAGTAGTGAGGTTGAGTGTGATATTTTTGTGAAATGAAATGTGATCTAGGAGGCCATGCTTCTTATAATCATCCTACATATATTTTGCTTAGTTCAACAAGTAAGATCCAATAAACAAATCAATTATAATCTTGCATAATATTTGAGGTATGGTTAGAATGATATGTGGGGTCCCTTGGGGTCTAGTCGCATTCAACATCATTCAACACCACCTGAAACATACGTGAAAATAAAGTCAACATAAAAATGCCGGCGAGCACATAGGTTTTGTGTGAGTGCCAGATTCATGGCTCGTTTATATGTTAAAATAACTCGTACAACTTCGTTAATCGATATCAGAAAACCTTGTTTTGTAAAATGTTTGTACTGTAAAATGAATAATCAATTCAAAACAAGTTGGTTATAGTTTATAAATCTCGTTACCATGAATCTTAACCCAAAACATTTGTTTAAGTAACCCAAGTCGTAAATCGTTCTCGTAAAATAACTCGAATGGTTTATATCGTATAGTAAACATCGTTGCGTGACATCGTTTAAAATCGTTCGTCCCAGTGAACTAAATAACGCCATGGAATGTAATATGATAAAAGCACTTATATATAAGAAGTACCAGCGGCGTATCTACCATGCTTTTATCACAATAAACCCGTCCCGTTATCTAATCACATACCAAAAACCCATCGTTTAAATCGTTAACTCGTTCTCGTTATAGACCATCGTTCATTTTTTTAAATCGTTCCAAATCGTTCAAGTCGTTCATAATCGTTCAATCGTTCAAAATCGTTCAATCGTTTAAATCGTTCTCGTTTTAATTGTGAAAACTAACTTTTGGTCGTCTCGCTTATAACATTCAAACCTTCGCAACTCGCCCGTCGTTCAACTTGTATTAACAAACCACCAAAGGGTAAGTTAACAATCATCAGGTTCAGTCGTTACCCACATAACCCCATACATAACCATGGTCGCAGTTCGATAACGGGATTTGTCAGATCCTATGGTACCATAACCTAATACTGGTTGGCTTGATCATTGTTAATGAATGTTATTCGTTATGTAAATACGTCCCAACAAGTTCGTTCACATTATCGAAATCGTTATTGTTTAATATAAACCATAATATTCGTTTTTGAAATCATTGTTGAAAGCATCAAAATCGTTTAACACATATGAATCACCCCAAAACAATCGAAAATAGTAAAATAGGGGAACTATGTACACACTTGGATTTGCAAAGTATCCTTGATCTAATGAACTAATAATGCTCGGAAAAACCAAGGAAATCAAGTGGTACCTAATAATCGGATCGCTAGTTAATAAATCGACACCTAATCGGAAGTTCAGGTAGAATGAGGTCTTGTAAACCAAATGAGTATTGGAACTCATGTGATATGGTTTAACAAAGCCTACATTCTAAATCGGAACCTATCCTAAGTGCTTTCGACCCGTTTTTTTGGGTAAAGGGTTACCCCGGTGATTCTATATATTCACAAAACAAACAAAACAAGTAGTGTAGTATGCCTACACTAGTTCAATCATGAGACATGCCCCATGAAAGTAAACACACAACCAACCAAAAAAACATCCAAAGAAAACAAAACGACAACTAGACTATCCTCTAGGCAAAAAACAATCCGACAAAACTAATCAGCCGCCATCGTCATCCACGTGATCCCCATGAATCTCCCACTCTTCAAGAAGTCTCCGCACACTTGTAGTGTTCTTTAATCTAGCTCCCATCAGCTTGTATCTGACCGTGTTTAAAATAATTTCACAAAGTTTCTCCGGAGGTCTCAACTGATTTTTGAATATTCTAGCATTTCTTTCCTGCCAAATAAAGTACACAGCAGCCGCAACGAGAATTTTAGCAACATAAGTCGTAGCCGATTTAGATCTAGCTCGAACCAGCAACCAATCCACTATATCAGTCCATTTCGGACTAACATCACCCATATTCACCTTGTTTCGAATTAGATGCCAAACTTGAGATGAAAAGTTGCATTCAAAAAATAAATGCGGATGTGAGTCAAAATTCTGATAACACAACATGCAACACATCATATTCATGTTCTTCCTTCGCGAGATATCCCACCTTAGAATTTTATCTTGAGTTAACAACTTCCGTTTAAGGACCAGCCACATCATAAAAGCATGTCGAGGAATACACTGCGAAAACCAAAGAATATTACACCAATTAACTTCCGGAGCCGTGTACCGAACCGACTGCCACACACATGAAGAGGAGAACTCCCTTGTATCACTACCATCTTTCCATACCAATTTGTCATGTTTTGTTGGAATTAATTGAACTTGGTCTAACTGAATAAGAACTGGAAAAAGATCTCTCCAAGCCACAGGCCAAGACCAAGAACCCTGCGAATAGATGTTAGCCACAGAATCATCCAATTTAAAATCTGCATCGGTAATGGTTCTAGGCGAAATAAAATCACCAAGAGGCCCTATATCACACCAATAATCGAACCAAGCAGAAGTATCAACTCCATTACCTAAAACCGACCATATATGTTTCCTGATAAGAGGCCGTAATTGCACTAATTTTCTCCAAGACCAGCAGCAATTAGCTTGGGTTTTACACACCCAAAAACTCTTGCCTTTTAACCGGTAACTGTGCACCCAATCCACCCATAAAGAATCCCGTTTAGACACGATACTCCAAATATGAGAAGACATAAGAGCCTTATTCATATCCCCAATCCGTCTAATTCCCAACCCTCCTTCATACTTCGGAGTACACACGGTCTTCCAAGAAACTTTAGATTTACCTTTAGAAAACACACTCTCTTGAGACCAAAGGAAATTTCGCATACAAGCTTCAAGTTCAAGAACAATACGGGTCGGCAACATAAAAACAGAAGACCAATAGATGTGCATAGCTGAGAGAACTGAAGTAATAAGTTGTAATCTACCAGCAAACGAAAGCATCTTGTTCCTCCAATGCGTTATACGTTTTTGTAAACGATCCACGAGAACTCGACAGTCACTATAACCGAGTCTGGAAGATATCAGAGGCACCCCCAGATATTTAACAGGCAACGTTCCTTCCACAAACGGCATTAACTCCAAAATCTCCTCTTTTACATGGCCATTGACATTGCAAAAGAATATCGTACTTTTCTGATTATTCGGCACTAACCCCGACATTTTTGTGAACTTAGAAAGAGATGTCATAATACAACTAGCCGAATTAACTTCTCCTCTAGCAAATAGGAACAAATCATCCGCAAAACAAAGATTGACAATCTGCTGTTTTTCGCATTTATTATGAAATTTAAAGGAAGAATCAATACGAACCGCATTCTGCAGGATGGCCGTCAGAACCTCCATAACTAAGGTAAAGAGATAAGGGGAAATTGGATCCCCTTGCCTTAAACCTCGTTTGCCTTTAAAGAACCCATGAACCGAACCATTGACACACATAGAAAAAGAAGTAGTCGAGACACACACCATGATCCACTCAATCATCTTATCTTTGAACCCAAATCCAAGCAGAGCACTTTTTAGAAATCTCCAGTCAACCGTGTCATAAGCTTTCTGGATATCCACTTTAAAAGCACACCTTGGAGGACCCGTCTGTCTATGATAATTATGCATTAATTCTTGAGTCAACAAAATATTATCAGAAATTCTTCTACCAGGAACAAAGGCCGATTGATTAATACTAACGATATCATTCAAAGCACCTTTAATTCTATCCGCAAGAATTTTACTTATACATTTGTATAAGACATTACAGCAAGCAATCGGCCGATAGTCAGTGACTGCCGAAGGAGTAGGAATTTTCGGAATAAGCACAATATTAGTGTGATTCAATTCACGAAGAAGGTTTCTTGTCTCAAAAAAATCAATGATAGCACAAGTAACATCATTACCAACAATATGCCAGGCACTCTTGAAAAAAGCCGCTGTATAACCATCAGGGCCCAGAGCTTTATCAATACCAATAGAAAACATCGCCTTTTTCACTTCTTCCGCCGAGACTTGGCGAATCATATGACCAGCAACCTGAGGAGATAGAACTTTAGAGAATAAATCCGGAGCCGGAGAAAGAGAAATATCACCTTGAGTACCGAAAAATTTCTCATAATGCTTGACAAATGGTTGGAAAACCGTATCACCCTCATAGAAGTTCCCTTCGGAGTCTTTAATTACCTCTATTCGGCTACAATGATTTCTAACTTTCAGAGATGAGTGAAAGAAAGCAGAATTCATATCCCCGGCACTTAACCAATCGACTTTAGACTTTTGTTTCAGAAAACGTTCTTCGTCTAACGTTGCTTCTTGAAGGTCACGACTTATCAAACACTCGGCTGCCCGAAGATCAGCATTAGCAGGATCACCATCAATCTTTTGCTGTATGTCATCTAGATCCAATCGCAGATTTTCAACTTTTTTATGAAGATTACCTTGTTTGAATAATAAAGACCGCAACGGGTGTTTAAGTAAACGAAGCTTTTTAACTACTCTAAACTGATGAACCCCATTAACATTGGTACTCCACTTGCTATTAACAACCTCTAAAAACTCAGGTTTATATACCAGGAAATTAGCAAACTTAAAAGACCTCGGCTTCAGTCTACTAGAATCCGGGAACGAGAGAATACAAGGACAGTGATCCGATAGTCTATACGGTTTAAACATGGCTACAGAATTCGGAAATTCAGCTATAAATTCCGTATTTCCCATCACTCGGTCAAGTTTTTTCAGCAAACCAACCCCATTCTTTGGCTTTTGACTCCATGTAAATTGTATCCCTATACGGTTTATATCAACAACTTCAATATTATCCACGCACTCTTGAAAGTCTCGCATACCAGCAGAAATCAAAGAAGTACCCATCGAGTTATCCTCAATGTTAAGAGCCGTGTTGAAATCGCCCATAATGCACCAAGGTTTATCCTTAACAAGGGCTTTATGCAATAAAAGATTACTCCACAACTCTTTCCGGGTCATATAGTAATTAGCAACATAAACAACTGAACAAAACAACATTCTTTTATCCAGTTTGAAAACAAGTTGAAAATGCATAACCTGATTAGATTGCGCCAAGATCATGACATCAAAAATGGCCGGATTCCAACCAATAATAATTCTAGTGCCTTTATTACAGCAACCTCCATTCGAAGTCCACTCCCAAGATCTAAAGACTGACTTGCAAACTTTACCCAAATTACTAACGTCGACATGAGACTCTAAAATAGCACACAAACTAAGATTAAACTCTTTCACTGCTTGCCGAACCTCCTTCTGTTTAAGAGGGCGGTTCAACCCCCTTATATTCCAAGCCGCAATGCTAACCATGGGAAACTATCGGAGAAGGAGTGCTTGCTCCTTTACTTTTAACATTAAGAGTACCTTCCGTCAAAAACCCATCCATTTCGTTTTCCACCTCTATAACCTCTTCTTCATCAGATTCATCATTATTCAGCCCCGATGTCTTGCTACTCGTGCCCGCCTCATCTTCCACTTCATTAAGAACATCAAAGGGGTTATTCGATCTTACATTCATAACACCCGCATCTTTTTTGGCGTCGCCTTTTGGTTTAGAACCAACTGGACGATATTCAAATTTAGACTTTTGCTTATTAACAGGAATACCAACTTTCTTAGCAACTTTCTTACCATACACTCATATGTATCCGTCTTGATCCACAACAGGCATCTTCTTAACAGGATGATTCTTTTGAACATTCCGATTGTGATTCTCATACACAGGTTTAGTTGGTTTCTTCATTTGTTTCGGGCAACTATCGGTTGAGTGACCGAAAACACAGCAGTTAACACATCGATGCGGACTCCATTCATACTCAACATACATAGTCTCTTTAATGAAACCCTCCCCTTCCGGTTCAGGAATTGCCATTGTAATCTCCTCTCGTAACTCATTCTCAGCCGAGACCTCAATCAATGCTCTAGCATAGCTACTTCTACCCCAAGCGTCGATACACATAGACGTAGTAAAAGAATCCAGCATTTTTGGTTCCCCAATAGTAGTTGCAATCAAGCTAAGACCATCATCCGTATAAGCCGCTAAAGGAACTTCATGAATTTTGACCCACACCTGAACCTTCTTAACCTCCTTCTTTTCTAACTTAGTTGTTGGAGTCCAGACATCCAGAAATAATGGCTGTGATCTAATAATCCAAGGCCCGTCCTTCAGAGCATTCGACAATCCAACTTCATCATTAAATTTAAAGAAGAAAAAACCATTCACGTTCATCATAGTTTTTAATAAGCCATACTTCTTCCAATTCGTTCGAACAAAATAATCAACTACAGGGAAAGCAATCCGATCTCCTAAAAAATACCCATAAAGAGTATTAGCCAGCTTATCTTGCACTGATCGAACAGATTCCCTCGGCAAAACAACATCACAACCTTCTTGTATTGCGGAACTAGCAAGTGATCGAAAGTTTACTTTCTTCAATCCATTAGCAACTACTGTATCTGCATATGACATCGGTTTGGAAGTAGTGCCCTTATTCGGCTGGTTTTCTAATTTATCCCTACCCTCATAATTTAAACCCGCAGCCTCAAATTCCGGTGACTGAACCGGAACATTAACATCCTCTTTCAAAACAGGTTCAACCGGAACAGTAATTTTTGACAACTCATCAATGACGTTGAACTTACCAGGTTCACTTGCAGCCGACGACACAACACCTCTCCTCGGCATCAGCGTTTTACCTTCAATATCGACTACCCGAGACGCTAAACCCTGGATTCTTGTAGGAGGCTTTCCTCGATCAAAAAACATGTTTTCCCCAGGTTTTATACGTTCATTCAGATTGTTATGGACACCTCTCTCCATCAGCAAGAAAATCAAATCACCATGCAAAGAAAAACCAGCCGAAAACCAGAAAAACCAAATGCTTAGAAACAGAAACCCTAATCCTTTAAACCCTAGAATCAGATCTCAACCCTTAATCGATTAACCCAGAGTATCAATCTAGCTAAATTAGTCTCAGCTAACCGCAATCAATAACAACCAGGTTAATAAATCAGAGAATCGAATAAGATTACTAAGGCAGCGATTGTAAAAAACAAGAAAAACCCTAGTTTTTGGATCGATCACTAATGCTAACAAGTTCGTTATAGGGTTTTGAAAAACAAAACTCTAATCACAGACTGTTATGCATAAGATTACGAAGCAAAACTGATGGATTCATGGTGAAGAACAGAAAATCGCCTAAAGGAGAGAGAGTTAGGGTTTTCAGGAACTGCTTTCGACCTGTTACGACCCATTAAGGTAGCTTACGCTACTTTAACGCGTCGTTCGCGCAAATGCGCGTTCGAGACGCCTAACTAGTCCTATGACAAGTATTATATGCCCTAACATGTTTAAATATGTTGCATAATCAGTTTTAGTGACAAAAGTTAGGTTTTTTTTTGGGTAAAATCAAATATGCATAATTTGATTTTAAGCATATGTAACCTAAGTTAGGTTACATATGCTTAAAATCAAATTATGCATGAAAAGGACATTTTAGTCATTTTTCTAAGGCATATAAACTACCTATCATAACAACTAATTAAACTATGTGACCATAAGGTATAACCTCGGAAGGTTATTCCCTATACAACTATGGTCACTAAACATGCTTGGTCGGATCCTAAAGATCGACCAAACGGGTCGGGTTCGAAAGTCTAAGCGGTTGTCAAGTCCGCTTGACTTACGACCCTCAACAAGCACTAGACTAAAAGTGACGAGTTAAACATGTTAAAACATGTTTAACTAAGTTAGAAAACAGGTTTGATGTCAAAACAAAGTGTTTTGATACCCGAAAATAGCTTCATCGCAAAATACGTATTTTGACCGAAACTTTGACTCGTCACTTCGACTAATCAACGTGGTAATCAGTAGGTATAGTCACAAGGGACTATAACCATCGTGATTACGCTCACGTTGCAAAGTTCGAACAAACTTTGTGTTGACCAATTCATGGCCAAAGCAGAAAGTCAAACATTGTTTGACTTTCATGCTTGAAAAGCATAAAAAGCATGAAAGATGTCACACCCCCAAATTACCACCTAGGGAATGTCCCTATTAGGCGTGTGACGTACCGACAACGAGCCACTAATTACAAAGAACCATACAAGTTTCAAAATAAAATTCTCAAGTATTAATGAAAAACACCAATCACGAGTTTAAACGTAAACCGACATGTTCAGCGGAAGCAAATAATAAAACATAGTTAGATCGTTCAACACCAATGTTTAATAGTAATAAATAATCACATGAGTCCCTCCAGCCGACCCATGACCACTCCTGCTCCTCCAGACAGCAAGTTTCCAAATCCAAGATACCTAACGACCTGCGAGCATGCAACAAGTGTATCAGACAAAGCTGGCGAGTTCACAGTTTATAAAAATGTTTATTACTAAGTGTTGATACCGGTACATTAACAAATGCAAAAGTAATATTGATAATATCTCGATACTGAACAAGACGGCTCCTGATGTATGATTTGCCCGTTCCCCAGTGCTCCTATCAAAACACTGGGCCCGACTGGGTCATTAGTTCACAACCGTCCTCCCCGGTATGGTGTGAAGGTGCCAAACCTAAGTAGCGCTACCAACTAATACCTCGTTACCTCCCTGGTAACAAAAGATGGGACTTAAGAGTGATAGAATGAGAATATTATCTAATATACCAGTTTTACCCAAAAGACTTATCCCTCCCCGGGATACCCACTGACTGTCCCTACCACCGGGACGCATGCTCAAAAGTAGTGAACTCACCTTTGGTTGCTCGGTAGGTTTTAATTTCTTGTTCGTACTAAATCAAGTGTGTCCTATTCCAATTATTGACAACAGTTAGGACCACGTTCAATGTTTAGCACCATGCGTATCACATTACATTCATCATGCATTTCGGTAGTTCATGCAGTAAACAGCAACAGTTTCACAAACAACACTTAAATAAATAGCCACTCTATATCAAACACTATTGAATAAATAACATTCTTTATTACACAATACTAATCAAACGTGCAAGTTCTTAGATGTAGCCGCTCGGTCCAAATAGACCCGACCTTATGCGGTTAAACAGGCCCGCTAACATATAAGCATGCGTACCAATTACTCGTTATTTAAACCCATGCATAAGAGGGCTGCGGTCCAGCTAAATGATCAACATAGGTTGCGGCCCATAATGCTGATTCAAATAAGCCCAGCCGGCCCAACAACCATTCGGGTATACTTATGTGTGTGTGACCCATATGTTTGCATGAGTTATTCTAATTCCATCAGTAGCCCATAATTACAAGTCCTGATTAGCAATCAAGGTCCATAACACAATCTCATTGTTAACCAATTATTATGTACCTAGATTCATGTATTAGCAGTCCTAATCAAGTAGCAAAACATCATCTAGTCACCCAACTTTGATCAACTACTCATCAACTCATCCATAATTCATTCAACAGTTTCAATAATATACACATTTTCTTATCAACACTAATAACCTACTTAATAATATCATGACTAATTTGTACTTTTGACTCATATCTAGGAGTACTCAACTGTATTACCCCTACCACTCAAATATCATACAATATTACCCAACCTAGCACAACAATCATACCTCGATTCACATGCTTCATAATCCAATCAACCGAATTAAATCTTGAATACACAATATTCATTTGGGGCACATAAAACTTATATTTCGAGCATACAACTATCAACAACTAAACGACCCCTTATAGGACTCATATAAATTTGCGGCCCAAATGGTTCCAGGCCCAAACAACCTGTGCAATCAGTCAAAGCATCCGGCCCAGATCAACATACACGACCAACTGTGCAGCCCCAAAAATTTAACATAATAACTATAAATATTCACATGTATCAATTTAATCGACCACACACTTGTTTCAATAATCTGATCATTAAACTAAACCATAATTGTTGCAATGATCTGATCAATTTAATACCTCTAATTCATGAGTTAAGGTTTTTTTTTTTGGGTAAAGGGTTACCCCGGTGATTCTATATATTCACAACCAACAAAACAAGTAGTGTTGAGAACCCAACACTAGTTCAGACATAGGATATACCCCTATGACTGTAGAAACCAAAAACCGAAATAAAACCAACAAAAGTAGCAACAACTAGACAAATTTCTAGAAAAATAAGGAAACAATCAAGAACAATCAGCCTCCATTATCGATCACACTGTCGATATGGATCTCCCAGCTTTCCAACAATTTTCTCACTCTATCCGTGTTCCTGAACTTAACTCCCATTAGCTTGTATCGGACGGTACTTAAAACAAGGTCACGAACCGTGTCCGGTGGTCTAGCATGGTTCTTGAAAAGTCTCGCGTTCCTCTCCTGCCAAATAGAATAAGCCGTGGCAGCAACAATTAATCGACTCACATAGTTACCAGTAGATTTAGAAGTAGCTAGTCCCCGTAACCAATCAACAATGCTACTCCATTTGAATCCACAGACGCCATGTCCCCTTTGGAGTTAACCGAACTCCACACTTGCGATGAAAAGCTACATTCGAAAAAAAGATGTTCATGTGAATCCACATTCGCATAGCATAGTACACAACACATCATGTTCATACTCTTCCTCCTAGATAAATCCCATTGAAAATTTTATCTTGAGTCAACAGTTTACCCCGCATTATTAACCACATATGGAACGCATGGCGCGGTATGCACTGAGAAAACCATACAATTTTAACCCAATCCATCTCGGCGTCAGTAGCTCTAATGGAGTTCCAAGCCGTTGACGATGAAAACTCGCTTAGTTTGTTACCATCCTTCCAAAAAGTACGATCCCTAGTATCCAGATTACAATGAAGTTGGTCCAAGAGATTAATAACCGGGAATAAATCCCTCCATTCGACCGGCCAGTTCCAAGTACCATCCCCATAAACGTCCTGAACAGTATCATCTAGGCCAAATCCAGCTCGAGTAGTAACCCTAGGAGAAAGAAAAGTACATAGCGGACCACCATCACACCAAAAATCATACCATGCTGATGTAGAGTTACCATTTCCAAGTTTTACCCAAATATAGTGTGACAACTGTGTTCTGTAATCATCGTATAATGTAAAACAATGTTGATTATCAATAAAACAATGTGCTTTGGTGTTATTATATGTGTATTTGTGTTTGTGTTTGGTGATTTTACAATTTAATTCGATTCCGATTTCAAGCTTTAAATCGTTTTCTAGAAAGTTATATGCAAACTGGTGCGTAAACGCAGTCAGTTTAACGCGACGTACACTCCGGAACTGTGACGTAAGCCAAACATACCCTAAATATCCTTTACATAACTTAGAAATAAGTTTCGAAGGATTCGGTATGGCAAAAACATGTTTATTTGAACTTTAGAACTATTTACGACAAAACTGTGAAACGAACGTTGTTGACCGCCTGGATAATATTTAAATCCCAAAAATATTCTGTTATGATTAAAATTTTATTTTTAATCAGGTTCGTGTTGAAAAATAAATTAAAACGCTTAAAGACGTTATTTTTCAAGTTTAAAGCGCGTACCGCGTGTTACTACGCAACACAGTGCTTATACTGCAAAACGCAGACAACACAGCCAGTCTCGGCAACTGAAATTTATTTCAGTAATATTTTGGCGAGTTTATTTTTATAGAATAATAAAAATAATTTAGAACGCCATAAACCGGGATTTAAACGCTATATAAAATACCCGATATCCAGTTAAATACATGTTTTTATCTATATTACCATCAAAATTACACTCTACCCCTCCCCACTTGAAATTTACGGTCATATATTGGGTGGCTCCACCAAAATATTTTCCTAGATATTGCAAAATTCTATTAGATCTTGTTTGGCCAAGTGTTAGTTCATGCTTCATTCCATATCTTCCTTTTATCTTCTATATCTTTCTAAGTATCACAACAAATCCTTCCAAGATCACCCATCACTCAACCTCTTCATCTCTCTCTCTCCCTTGAACCGTAACTCCATCACCCCCACCACTTTCATCTTTTGCAACTTCGTTCATCAAGATTCAACTTCATTTTAAGCACATTTCAAGTTGGTGTGAAGATACAAAGGGGTTTCCAAGGTGCTTTCAAGTGATTTCAAGCTCCATATCATCAAAACCTCATCCAACAACTTACTTAAATCTTGAAGGTATAACATTTATGTTTAAATCATACTTTTGATTCTTGGTTGTTCTTGATGATTTGAAGTTTCTCTTGAATCTTGGAATTTTCACAAACTTGAAATCTAAAATGAAATGGGTCATGATACAAATAAAAATGGTGATATATATATATATATATGTGTGTGTGTGTGTGTGTATGACCGTATACATATATGTATGGGTGTATGAGCTTTGAAGTTTGATTTCTTGATAAGTACTTGTTTAAGTTGTTGCTTGTTCTTGAATGATAGTTAAAATGCAAGTTGTCACACCCCGACCACGTAGAACATACAAAACGTGGCAGAAACATCGGGGAGTGTTGTAACAGAATTAATTGTTTCAAATCCATGGCAATTGAAGTTTCGTTTTATTAATCAAACATGAAAGTTTACATTGTTTTAAACAAGAACTAAAGAGTACATAACATAAATTAACTAGTTCTTGTCTCATTTTAAGTCACTAAGGCACAGGTCCGCCTAAGTATGTCTTGATAAGTCCTATGCATCATCTCCTGAAAACACATGTGAAAATAGGTACGTCAGCATAAAAATGCCTGTGAGATACATAGGTTTTGTGAAAACAGAATTCATGACTTATGTTTGAGAAAATGTTTAGTCATGAACCTTGTAATTTGCTTTGTCTTGTAAATCATTTGAAAAACGATAAGATCAGATGATATGTATAAATAAGAGAATAATGTATGGTTAAATGAATAACCATATAAAATGAGTTTGTATAAGATAAGTTGTTTGTAAATCAATGTCTTGTGAAAAGTATGTTATTTGTATAAAATGTTATATGTCTCAAATTGAAATGATTCAAATAACGCTACAATATGTGATACCATACAAACACTTATATATAGGAAGTACCAGCGGCGTATCCACCGTGCTTGTATCATATTACATACGCCTCGTTACTTAAATCACTTACTCAAACCAAACCACCAAAGTAAAATGTTTAACAATTGTAGAAATGTTTATGTATAGTCAAATGTCTATTGTCAAATGTAAATCATGTCAACAGATACAACTGGTTCACACGGTTCAATAGTTACAAACGGTTCATATAATCAAAGGGTTACGATGGTTCACATAGTCAAATGGTTACAACGGTTCGAAATGTAGTATAATGTGTTCATATGCTGGATGAGCAACAGAAATGCAATGTAAAACAATGTACTAAGTATGCACGTAATGGACATACATAGCATAAGTGTAATGTAAAACAATGTACTAAGTATGCATGTAATGGACATACATAGCATAAGTGTAATGTAAAACAATGTACTAAGTATGCACACAATGGGCGTACATAGCATGAAATGTATTGTAAAGTGATGTACTAAGTATGCACACAATGGGCGTACATAGCATGAAATGTATTGTAAAGTGATGTACTAAGTATAATGGGCGTACATAGCATGAAATGTATTGTAAAGTGATGTACTAAGTATGCACACAATGGGCATACCTAGCATAAAATGTATTGAAATCATGTACTATAAATGTACTAATAAACATAGCAAGTATATGATGTGAAAACAGGAAAGCATGAAAGTAACAAGTAGGCACATGTGTTTCACCCCAAAACAGTTTGAAAAACAGTAAAAGAGGGGTCAATGTACTCACTTGAGATTGCTTAGTAGTCCTTGAGTAACAACCAAACAATGCTAGAGATCACGGATATCAAACGACACCTAATATAGGTAACTACATTAATAAACCGGACCTATAATCGGAGGATCGGATAGAATGAGGACTCATAAACCAAATGAGTATGGGAACTCATGTAATATGGTTTAACAAGTCTACATACTAAGATGAAACCTAACCTAAGTGCTTACGACCCATTACGACCCGTTTAGGTAGCTTATGCTACTTTAACGCGTCGTTCGCGTGAAACGCGTTCGCCTAACTAGTCCTATGACAAGTATTATATGCCTAACATGTTTAATTATGTTACATAATCAGTTAAGTGACGAAAGTTTAGGTTACATATGCTTAATTACCAATTACACATGAAAAGGGTATTTTGGTAATTTACCTAAGGCATATAAACTACCTATCATACAACTACTTAACGAAGCGACCATAAGGTATAACCTCGGAAGGTTATTCCCAATATACTATGGTCACCTAATGTGCTTGGTCGGATCCTAATGATCGACCAAACGGGTCGGGTTCGAAAGTATAAGCGATTGTTTAGATCGCTTACTTTACGACCCTATATAAGCACTAAACTAAAAGTGACGAGCTAAGCATGTTAAAACATGCTTAACTAAGTTTAGAAAACAGGTTTGGTATCAAAACAAACGGTTTTGATACCCAAGAGTAGTTTGGTTACAAAATACGCAAGAATACGCATTCTGGCCGAAACTACGACTCGTCACTGAGCCTTGATAACGTGGTAATCAGTAGGTATAGTCACTAAGGACTATAACCATCGTGATCACGCTCACGTTATGAAGTTCAAACGAACTTCGCATCGACCATAAACTGGTCAATGCAGAAAGTCCAACATAGTTCGACTTTCGGACTAGAAAAGCGATAAAAGAACGAAGGAACACTTACAAAGGGTCCCCGCAAGATTGATTTCCAAGTAATCTCAGGTAGGAAGTGTATAAACACAACCACTTAGAGAAAAACTCAGATTTCAAGTGGGTTTTGCAATGGGGATGGATGGGTATTTATAGTAAATGGACCACCGTTAGGATCGTTCCTCGAATAACGTGCCTTGATCTCACCCGTACACTTGTCGGAATGTTATGGTAGCTCATTTTGCCCCCACCACAGGAGTTTGACAAGTGGCATTGGCCTTTGGGGGTTTGAAAGGCTGTTAACAGCTGTTTAAAAACATTGAATCTGGTCTGGTAGACTGACGCGGGCCGCGTAAAGTATCACCCTGGGTTTACGCGGGCCGCCTGAAGTCCTGATCAGAAACCAAGTTTCAAAAATGACAGTTTTGGTCCCTGTTGTGTTTTAATGCCATTCCCGACACTTCTAAGGCCCGTAAAGCCAACTTTAAGGCCCTAAAATGATGCCTAAACATTGTGGACATGAAACATGCTTAAAAATATGTCGGATGTCAGTTCGTTTGGCCGTACGATCGCGATGTTCGCTTAATTACGACGGAATGCGCATAAGCGCGAAAAACGCTCCAAATGACGTGACGAATGGATTTTTCTTATGCCAAACACTAAAATAAAATGTTTTAGTGCTTACATAAATTTTTGGATGTCCGGATGTAGTCAGAACGTAAGTTATGCGCGAAAATGCAAACTTGTGCACTTTTTGATGCTTTTAGTCCCTGAATGGCCCAAAAGTTTATTTTAGCACACCGAACCCCTCAAAGCCTATTTCTAAGCTATGTAAAGGATATTTATGGTATGTTTAACTTATGGCCATGTTCTGGAATGTCTGTTACAGTTCAAATTGGCATACTTTCGCAGTTTGTCAACTTTAGTCTCTGTAAGCGATTTAACTTGATTTTGCCATACCAAAGCCTTCAAAACTTATTTCTAAGTTATGTAAAGGTTATTTAAGGTATGTTAAGCCTATTTCACTATTCCGGAGTGTTCGTTGCATTAAACTGGTTATATTTACGCATCAGTGCGCGTATAACCTTCCAGAAAGCGATTTAGAGCTTGAAATCGAACAAGAGTTGATATGTGCAAAAGATACACATATTTATACAGATCCCAAGTATGAAATAAAATATTTCATTGGCTTGGTATTTGTTTGATGGTCGCAGTGACCCAGGTGTCACACAAGTGTTGAATGATTTGTGTATGATATGATAAATGTTCAAATACATCAACAAATAAACATGAATAAATCATATGTTTGATGCATCTAAACTCATATGAAAAGATGATGATATGATAGTGTGCTTTAGACACTTGTACATAAGAATACATGTTGATTTAAAGCTCTAGAAGTGATAACAAAAATGGTTATATGACAAAAATATTTTAGAACAGATTATAAACACTAAAAATAACATTAATTGGTATATTATAATGGCATGAAACTTTGACATAGGTTTGATAGCTTTGCATGTTGTACATATAGCTTAAAAAGTGGTAAATTATGTGAAATTTGCATGATTTATGTGTTTTATGTAAGACCTGCACTATCATGAGTATAACCACTATTTTATTCAGGAAATAACATGGGTTATGTTAAAATATCAAGTTGTTTCGATTTGGGATGGTTAGGATAACGTTTGATGCAAAACTATGCGGTAAAACGGTTAAAAATCGGCTTTTCGGAGGATTTTTATAAAAATGTTTTAGATCAGTAAGTAAACTAATATTTTTGATATAAAAATAAGTATTTTAACTTATATTAAGTTTACTTGGTGTTTGGTTAGTCATACGTGACTTCCGACGCCCAAAAAAGTTACCGAATCACTAAAATAAGTGTTTTTCGACATACACTAGAATGGGTTGTTCATGGGTAAATTTTATGTGTTACAATGTGCTATGTGTTTTACAATATGTGTATGATGATGTGTTAGAATTGACAAGATTATGTGTGTTACGATATTTATATTATGTCACAAAAAGTATATATTACGACGCGCAAATCGTAGATATATTGCTTATAACATGATGAGGGTCACCAATAAAATCGTACAAGTCGCAAAGTTTTTAAAATATATATGTGAACCCATATATATAAATACACCTAAATAATAAAAAATAATAACTTTTCGAGAAATCTCAAAGTTATGTGAAAATTCTAAGTATCGGAGAAACTTATGTATTTTGTGGGTTTTTTATTATTAAATCATTATTATTTAATTTAGGACAAATAAACAATTTGAGGGATTGTGTTAACATATAAAAACACACCCAAAGGTGAGTACATATATCCCCTCTTTTACATGTTTTCGATTGTTTTGGGGTGATTCATATGTATCAAAACGATTTCGATATTCTAACGATGGTTTCAAGACGATTGAGATGGTTTATACTAAACTAATAACGATTTCGATAATGTGAACAAACTTGTTGGTTGTAGTTACATAACGAATGACATTCATTAATTTTGGCCGAACCGACCAGTATTAGGTTATGGTACAATAGGATCCGACAAATCCCGTTATCAGACTGCACCCATGGTTATGTGTGGGTTAGGTGGGTAACGACTGAACCTGATGATTGTTAACTTACCCTTTGGTGGTTTGTTAATACGAGTTGAACAAGTTGAACGATGAACGAGTCACGAAGGTTTGAATGTTATTAGCGAGACAACCAAAAGTAGTTTTCACAATTAAAACGAGAACGAGTTGAACGAGAACGATTCAACGATACGAGAACGATTCAACGATTTAAACGATTCAACGATTTAGAAATGATATAAACAAGTTAACGATTTTGAAACGATGTCACTTAACGATGTTTTCGAAAGGATATAAACCACACGAGTTATTTTACGAGAACGATATACGATTTGGTTTACTTAAACAAATGTTTTGGGTTAAGATTCATGGCAACGAGATATTTTTTTTTAAACTATAACCATTTGTTTTAAGTTGGTTAAATCATTTTTTTTATACAAACATTTTACAAAACAAGGTTTTCTACTATCGAACAACGAAGTTGTACGAGACATTTCAACATGTAAACGAGCCATGAATCTGAAACTCACACAAAAACTATGTGCTCGCCAGCAATTTCTTTGCTGACTTTGTTTTTACATATGTTTCAGGTGAAGTTGCTTGATGTTGAATGCTAGGATGCATGAGTCACATAGGATCTGGACGATGCCTTAGTGACATAATAATAATGATAGTTGATATATAACTTGCTTGTTCAGTTTCCGAGACAATGTTAATGTTTAATATTTAATAAAACGAAACTCTTTTGTATCCATGGTTGCAAAACAATAATTCTGTTACAACACCCCCCGACGTTTCCGCCACGATTTGTTGTTTTACGTGGTCAGGGTGTGACAGACGAGTTGGTATCAGAGCCAATGGTTATAGGGAATTAGGTTATTAGTAATGTTTTGACCTAGACTATAACTTTCTAGGACCCCAACGCAAGTTGATTTGCGTTTAGATTTTTAAAAAACAAAACCGTCACCTACCCATAGGTGATAACCACAACGAGAACATAAAATCCGAATCTGCTTCGAAGATTAATCATCCGTTCTAGGATGATTGATTACTAGGTTTTGAACCCTCTGTTGTAAGGTTTTGAACCCTTCCAGTTTGACTCATTTTTGGCTTAGTGCCTTCTGAGTTTTCAAAAATCTCGTCAGAGTTTGGGTCTAAATAATGTGAACACGTGCAAACTGGAAGAGTGAATGCCTGTACCCTGAGTTTTATGTCTAAGGCTAGAGTGTTCGTACAAATCCACATAATCGGACCAGTCACTCTTACCTGGGAACTCTTGGGGTGAGTGTTCACTTATAGGCGAGCATGTCTTCCCGATACATTATTTTGATTCATTACTTTGATTAGTCACTGCGTGTCATTTGTTTGTTCGAGGTAACAAACAAATGATCGCCTTCCTTATGTTTCGTCGATATTTTCAATACCTCTTTTGTTTTTCCTAACTATCGACCTCGCTCGTTTCTCATATTTCCTTGTTAGACTGTGACAACTCGAGTTTTCCAAAAATCCCAATCTTCGCATTTAATGCACGATAATTTTTTTTTATAAATATGTTGTTGTTACTCGACTTGTTTGTTTCACAACGCTTACATTTGTAAAACGTAATAGTATTGCGATTGATATTTGATATTTGGGGTGCATATTATATTTGAGTATGTGGTGATAGTGTAAATTGTGCTAAATGGGATTATATAGTTTCTTATGGAACATTGGCCAACACCCCTACTCATATGAAAACACCCCCTGATGAAAACACCCTTCTCTGTGATGAAAACACTTTAGTGTTTTCATCCAGCCATTATTGGCGAAAACACAGATGGGCTTTGGCCCATGGCCCAGTTTTGAGATATTATATATTTATTTTTGTCACAATCTTCTCCGATAAGTTTCCCAGTTACCAAACCTTATCACTTTGCTTTCTCTCTCTACATTTGAAACCCACAAAAAGAATTCCTCATTTGAAGCCAAACCTCTGTTTAATCTACGGTTAGTGATTTACATGTTAAGATGATATCTTGTATTAACTGCTACTGTGAGATATTATGATCTTGTGATATGATTTTGATTAATGATTAAATGTTTAGATCGTTGTTCTATGTTAAATGGTGATTGTAAATCTTCGAGATAAAGTGATCGTAGATAGCTAGTTGAAAGATGCATAAACTAGATCTTCTGTTAAATGATAAACACTATGATGTTGTTGGATGTAAATCCTGTTAATGCAGATGAGTAGATACCTAATCACATGTTTTAGCTTTTGATTGATTAATATTTTTGTATTAAGGGTTGAATCTGGTGAGAAATGGGATTAGAACTTTGCTGGGTTTAAGTTACAGTGAGGGTTGGGGAAGATAATGTCCTGGACGAAATCACCCCCCACAATAATGAACTGGACGAAATCACATAAGTGATTTCGGCCCATAAAGTGTATTCGGCCCAGAAGAGATTTTCGGCCCACTTAAGGTGATTTCGGCCACATGAAGGGATTTCGGCCAATAGGGGATTTCGGCACTTAGGGGGTTTTCGGCACCCATGTATTTTCGGCCCAGATAAGGATTTCGGCCCACTTAAGTGTTTTCGGCATATAGTGTTTTCGGCCCATGTTTGTGTTTTCGGCTATATAGGGTTTTCGGCAATGAAAGGGATTTCGGCTCAATAGTGTTTTCGGCATTTATGTGTTTTTAGCAACTTGCTAACTGTTATTGTTCATGTCATTGAAAATGTTATTCAGATAAACTAACCACTTGTATAACTCAGTTAGTTTACTTAACTCTGTTAAGCTAGTAAGTTGTTAACTTTTATGGTTTGTTAACCTTGATAAGTTGTTAACTCTGTTTATCTAATTTACACAGTAAGTTATGAAACTTGTCTGTATGTAACTCTGTTTGTTCTTAACTACATTAGGTTGTTAATCCAGTTACATATGTTAACTCTGTTAGTTCTTATTCAACTATGTTATGGCTCATTAACTATGCCAAGTCAGTAACTGTATTAAGTATGTTATTGGATAATATGCTATAATAAACTGTGATTAACTGTTATGTGATGTGCGATTAACTGTCAACCACGCTTTGTGATATTACTGTGAGGATAGTTACATGTGAAATATTACGAACGTAAACTGACTGAACATACGTGCACTTTAGGACTTGACTGATTTATTGTGAGCACTTAACTTAGCATACCGAGCAAACTAAGGTGAGTTCACACTCTTACCAAGGCATGGGATTCCCGGTGGGTTGGGAATGGGTTAAGAAACTATAATAGAACCTACATATCCTCCTTGGGTAGGATATGTACCGCCATCCTCCATGGGTAGGATGCCAATATTAATCCTGCGTATTCTCCTTGGGTAGAATACGTACGTTCGTCCTCCTTGGGTAGGACAACAACCTTAACGTACGTAAAACCTACGTACACTCACACTCGCTACGGTCCTTGGATCAAGAAGGGCACGTACAAACACGACTAGTCTAACACATGGGGAAGCCCCCCACTAATCTTCGCACAGATGCCTGAAAAGGCCGCGATACGGCCACTACTCTTCGCACAGATGCCTGAAAAGGCCGCGATACGGCCACTAATCTTCGCACAGATGTCTGGAGGACCGCGATGGGAATTAATAAGAAACATGGTTTACAAAACGAACAACTGATTTACGAAACGAATTCTATAACTGAATAACCAACTGTGAACTCGCTCAACTAGTTGTTGACTCTCTGTTACATGCCTTGCAGGACCATAGGTACTCTTGGAGCTTGCACGGGAGGCGCAGTCGTTGTGGGCACGGATGTGGATGTTTTGTTGGAAAACATTATGACTCTTTAAACTAAACACTTGTGTTGGATGTTCATAACTATGCTTCCGCTACCTATGCTATGCTTTTGATTTAGCACCAATTGTATTGTGATGGATTACATTTACTTTTACTTATTACTTATATGTTCAATATGATTGGTGGCTTGATCCTGGTCATGTCACGCCTACAAGCGGTGGTACTCCGCGTGTGGATTTTGGGGGTGTGACAGATTGGTATCAGAGCCATTGGTTATAGAGAACTCGGTTTTAATAAGGGGAAAAACGTTTTTTTTAAAACCAGACTATAACCAGAACAGTACTCAACGATCCACAACGACGCCTCGCTCCACGTGCAAGACTCATCACTCTAGGTAATATGGTACATGTCTTATTGCCTACTTGCTAGAATTGCATAGAACTTTGCTCCTGGTATGCTTAGATTAACGTAACACTATTGCATGAGAACACTTGTGTGCTTACTCTCTTCTGTTATCGCACTACTTGCGAACCTCTCTCACACATGTTCTCCTTGATATCAAGATCATGAGTGGACGCGTTAACCTAACTCAAGCCCAGTTGACGGCTTCGATCACTGAACAAGTTACTGCAACACTCGCAGCTGCCCAGGCAGGAGGTGTAACCTGCCATCACCACTTACTCTAGGATCTTTAGATCCTACTCTCGTAAACCAACACTCGTGCTCAAGTATGTTTACTCTTACACACACGACAGGTCAACACGCTCAGCCACCTGTGTGCACGTTCAAAACTTTCATGGACTGTTGTCCTAGTACTTTTAGTGGCACTAAAGGAGTCGTTGGACTCCTCAATTGGTTTGAAAAGCTCGAATCCGTATTTGAAATGTGTGAATGCCCTGAGGCTCGCAGGGTGAAGTACGCCACTGGTACTCTAGAAGGCATTGCGCTGACTTGGTGGAATGCGCAAGTTCAGATGTTAGAGTTGGCTGTTGCTAATGCCACCCCTTGGGACGAATTCAAGGAACTAATCAAACTAGAATACTGTAGTAATGATGACATCCACAAGCTGGAAGTGGAGTTCTTTAACCTTAAGATGACGGGATCAGAGATAGAAGCGTACACGAAACGATCCAACGAAGTGGCAGTGTTATGTCCAACTATGGTGGATCCTCCCATTAAGCGCATTGAGTTGTACCTCAAAGGCTTAGTACCAGAAATTCAAAGTCATGTGACTTCTGCCAACCTTGCTACTATCCAGGATGTTACTCGTCTTGCTCATCGACTTACAGACCAGGCAGTGGAACAGAACAGGCTGCCTAAGCGTATCGGTGCTACTACCACTACTACTGCTACTCCCAGTGATAACAAACGAAAGTGGGATGGAACCTCCAGCAAGGGTTCGACTTCAGTTCAGTCCCAGGCACAGCAGCGAAAAACGGAGGAATACAGGAGCCCTAGTCAGCAGTCTGTTGGTAATCGAAGTCAGGGTGGATACAGGGGAAACCACCCCAAGTGCAATCGATGTAATTTGCACCACAGCGGGCAGTGCAACAAAGATCGTTGTCAGAGATGCAACAAGCTTGGTCATGGAGCCCAAAGATTGTAGAAGCTCACGTCCTGCAAACCAGAACCGACAACAGCAGTCACAAGCTCCACAGAATCAGCAGCAACAGCAGGGTAACAAGGGATGTTATCCGTGTGGTGCTGAAGGTCACCTCAGGAGACACTGCCCACAGTTGAACCAGAATCAGAATTAGAACCACAACCACGGAAACGGGAACAATAGGGGAGACAACAACGGGGGTAATAACGACGGCAATGGTGCCAGGGGTCAAGGGTTCGTGATTGGTCAGGATGATGCTAGGAATGACCCCAACGTTGTAATGGTTTCGACATCGTTATTGGTATGGATTGGTTATCCCAACAGCAAACAGAGATCCTAAGCAAAGAGAAGAAGTTAGAGGATATCCCAGTAATACGTGATTTTCCTCAAGTGTTCCCTAAAGATTTACCTGGGCTACCGCCTAATCGCCAAGTCGAATTTCAGAACGAGCTAGCTCCAGGAGCAGCACCCATAGCTCGAGCGCCTTACCGCTTAGCTCCAACTGAACTGGAAGAACTGTCTAAGCAATTGCAAGAACTCTTGGAAAAGGGTTTCATACGTCCTAGCTCTTCGCCCTGGGGAGCTCCAGTATTATTTGTGAAGAAGAAAGACGGTACCTTTCGTATGTGCATAGATTACCGCGAACTGAACAAGGTGACCGTGAAGAATCGCTATCCACTTCCACGCATCGACGACTTATTCGACCAGTTGCAAGGGTCGAGCTATTACTCGAAGATTGACCTGAGGTCAGGCTATCATCAACCGAGAGTCCGGGATGAGGACGTC
Organism: Helianthus tuberosus; assembly: GCA_030545235.1. Lineage (NCBI taxonomy): Eukaryota > Viridiplantae > Streptophyta > Magnoliopsida > Asterales > Asteraceae > Helianthus > Helianthus tuberosus. The sequence goes on from CM060363.1 coordinate 117,538,880, forward strand.
TCTAAAACAGCATTCACAACACGCTACGGCCATTACGAGTTTTTGGTCATGCCATTCGGGCTAACGAACGCGCCTGCGGTTTTCATGGATCTTATGAACAGGGTGTGCAAACCTTCTCTTGACAAGTTGTTATTGTTTTCATCGATGACATCCTGATCTATTCGAAGAGTCAGGAGGAACACGAGCATCATTTACGACTCATTTTGGAACTCCTTCGAACGAAACAACTGTACGCTAAGTTTTCAAAATGCGACTTCTGGCTTCGTGAAGTCCACTTTCTAGGCCACGTGGTAAACAAGGATGGGATCCATGTTGATCCATCCAAGGTAGATTCGATCAAGAACTGGCCTGCACCTCGCACACCAACCGAAATACGCCAATTCTTGGGTTTGGCGGGTTACTACTGTCACACCCCGACCGCGTAAAACAACAAATCGCGGCGGAAACATCGGGGCGTGTTGTGGCAGAATTAATGTTTCATAACCATGGATATCAAAAGTGTTTCGTTTTATTAAACAATGAGTAATTACATCGTTTGGAAATCTAAATACACAATTTAAACGTAAATCTATCATCGTTATTTAGTCACTAAGGCCTTGTCCAGTCCTATGTGAGCATGCATCTTATCAATCGATATCATTCAACAATACCTGAAACATATGTGAAAACGAGGTCAGCAAAGAAATGCTGGCGAGTACATAGGTTTTGTAGGAGTGTCGAAATCATGGCTAGTTTAGACGTTGCAATATTTTATTTAAAAACCTTGTTTTGAAAAAGAGTATAATATTGCAACTTAATTAACCAACTCAAATCAAGCGGTTTATAATTTGTAAAACCTCGTAGCCATGACTCTTAACCCAAAAACATTTGTTTTAGTAAATTATTTGAAAAATAATGATAAGTTCAGGTGATGTGTATAAATAAGAGAATAATGCATGATTAAATGAATAACCATGTAAAATGAGTTTGTATAAGATAAGTTGTTTGTAAAACAAATGTCTTGTGAAAAGTATGTTACTTGTATAAAATGTTCTATGTCTCAAACTGAAATGATTCAAATAACGCTACCATATGTAATACTATACAAACACTTATATATAGGAAGTACCAGCGGCGTATCCACCATGCTTGTATCATATTACATACGCATCGTTACTTAATCACTTAATCAAACCAAACCAAACAATGTAAAATGTTCATGCCCAAATGTAAATCGTGTAATATGTATAAATGAATAATATCGTATATCGCTTTGAAACCAATCGTTTACCCAATCGTTAAAACATCGTGTGAAAACCAATCGTAAATCGTTTAATTCGTTTTAGGTCGTGAAACTACTTAAATGATCGTCTCGCTAATAACATCCAAACCTTCGTGACTCGCATTAATAAACCCTTACCAAAGGATAAATTAACAATTCGCATTAATAAACCCTTACCAAAGGATAAATTAACATCTCGCATTAATAAACCCTTACCAAAGAGTAAATTAACAATTTCAGATTCAGTCGCTACCACTACCCCCACACATAACCACGGGTGCAGTAAATAACGGGATTTGTCAGATCCTATGGTACCATAACCTAATACTGGTCGGCTTGATCATTGCTAATGAATGTCATTTGTTATGTAACCCAACCAACAAGTTTGTTCACTTTATTGAAATCGTTATTAGTTTTGTATAATTCGTCTTAATCGTTTTTGAAACCATCGTTATAACATCGAAAATCGTTTTGTTATCATCGTTAAAGCCTTGAAAACATTTAGCACATATGAGTCACCCCAAAACAATTGAAAGCAGTAAAATAGGGGAATAATGTACTCGCCTGGGAGTGCTTAGGAGTCTTGAACAACTACCAAGTAAGCTAGAGGAGTCCCGGAAATCAAACGGTACCTAATATAGGTAACTACATAATTAACCCGGACCTAAATCGGAAGACTGGGTAGCAGGAGGGTTTGTAAACCAAATGAGTGTAGGAACTCATATGATATGGTTTAACAAAGCCTACATACTAAATGAAACTTAACCTAAGTACTTTCGATCCATCGCGACCCATTAAGGTAACATATGCTACTTTAACGCGTCGTGCGCGTGAAACGCGTTCGGACCGTCTAACTAGTCCTATGACAAGTGTTATATGCCTAACATGTTACATAATCAGTTATATGACAAAGGTTTAGGTTACATATGCTTAATTACCAATTATATATGAAAAGGGTATTTTGGTAATTTACCTAAGGCATATAAACTACCTATCATACAACTACTTAAACGATGTGACCATAGGGTATAACCTCGGAAGGTTATTCCCTACCTATTATGGTCACCTAATGTATTTGGTCGGATCCTAATGATCGACCAAATGGGTCGAGTTCGAAGGTATAGGCGATTTATTAGATCGCTTACCCTACGACCCTAGACAACGTGGTAATCAGTAGGCATAGTCCCAAAGGACTATAACCATCGTGATTACAATCACGTTGCGAAGTTCAAACGAACTTCGTATTGACCATTACTGGTCAACGCTGAAAGTCAAACAAAGTTTGACTTTCTGACTCGAAAAGCAGTAAAAATAAGGAAAAGAACGAAAGAATACTTACGAAGGGTCCCCGAATGCTAACCCAGATCAAAATAGCTCAGGTATGAAACGAAGGTTCCAACTTAGAGCTTTCTTAATCAGATTTGTGGGTTTTGGGGTTGAGGGTGGATGGGTATTTATAGTATTCGGTCCACCGTTAGGATTGTTTGTCGATTATCGTGCCTTAATCTCATGCGTACACTTGTCGGGAAGTTATGGTGCCTCAAAATGCTCACCACCATAAGGATTGGACACTTGGCAAGGGGTTAGGGAGTGCAAAACAGCTGCAAACAGCTGTTAGAAACACTGAATCTGGTCTGCAGACTCCTTACGGACCGTAAGGTAAGGCTTACGGTCCGTAAGCCTTCAAGTTTGGCAGATGTGCAGTTTTGGTCCCTGTTGTGTTTTCAGCCCATTTCCGGCACTTCTAAGGCCCGTCAAGCCAACTTTAAGGCCCTAAAATGATGCCTAAACATTGTGGACATGAAACATGCTCAAAAATATGTCGGACGTTGGTTCGTTTGGTCGTACGAACGCGATGTTCGCTTAATTACGACGGAATGCGCATAAGCGCGAAAAACGATCCAAACGACGCGACGAATGGATTTTTCTTAAGGCGAACACTAAAATATAATGTAGTCATGCTTACATAAATTTTTGGATGTCCAGATGTATTCAGAACGTAAGTTATGCGCGAAAATGCAAACTTGTGCACTTTTTGACACTTTTAGTCCCTGAACGACACAAAAGTTTATTTTAGCACACCGAACCCCTCAAAGCCTATTTCTAAGCTATGTAAAGGATATTTATGGTATGTTTAACTTATGGTCATGCTCCGGAATGTCTGTTACAGTTCGAATTGGCATACTTTCGCAGTTTGTCAACTTTAGTCCCTGTAAGCGATTAAACTTTGATTTCTCCACACCAAACCTTCCAAAACTTATATCTAAGTTATGTAAAGGTTATTTAAGGTATGTTAAGCCTATTTCACTATTCCGGAGTGTTCGTTGGATTAAACTGGTTATATTTACGCATCAGAGCGCGTATAACCCTCCCGAAAGCGATTTAAAGCTTAAAATCAAACAAGAGTTGATATGTATACAAGATACACATAATTTTACAAATCCCAAGTATGGAATATAATATTTCATTGGTTTGGTATTTGTTAGATGGCCGTGGAGGCACAGGTGTTACAGTCTCCCCTACTTTAGGAAATTTCGTCCCGAAATTTATTTAGAGGAAACTTGTGAGAGCTTGAAAACATGAAGTTGAAAAGATCGAACAACATTGGTTAGGGTTCTTGAACTTCTAGTAACCTTAATAACATTATGTTTGCAATGTAAGAGGGACACTTATATACAAGTATATGAAGCGTCATTGGTGCGTCCACCATGCCTCCATTACATCGTTCTCATTTTGTTATTGTTGTCACTATCGGTTCTTTCACATAATAAACCTTACTAGATTTCTGTGCACTAAATTTCATAATTATGTGCGCATTCATAATTAGAGAATTCCTTGCACAGTTCACACAGTCTATTTTATAATGTGTAGGGTAAAACCAAATGAACAATCCTGTGATGAGCGTGACTTAGACCGCCATAGAGTCCTTTAGACTAAATCAATAAATGATCTAAATAGACTATCAAGGAGTCTATCCAGCTACATCACTAGATGTCGTCTTTTAACCAAATTGTGAATCAATCTTTTTGACTAGACCACTACAGGGTCTCTTATGAATAATGGAGTAGTACCATATAATCCAAGGGTCTTAACTATTAAATAGAAGCCCATTAAGGATTGAAGGTAGTACCTTTTGAATATCCTGCTACGAATCTCTCATATGAAGATATGAAAGATCCTGCGAGGATTTGGATAACGAATATCCAGAGTATTAAAAACACAAAAAATGCAGACAAGAAAACATGAGATGAATAAACACATAGTCACATAATTGCATAATCGTTTAATCGCAAAATAGTTAAATCGCAGAATCGTTTAATCGTAAAATCGTTTAATTTGTTATCTTTGGACATGGGTATTTAAAGCATACTAGGAATCCAATCTGTGGATTTCACTTGGCACTTTAAATATTTTCAAGAATCTAACTATGAAAATAGGAAGATCTAAAAAGGAATTCGGCTTGTCCTAATTGAGTTGTAATGTACAAATTAAGGTGTACAAGGAATCCAATCAGGCTCCGAAATCAACGAAGGTGTTGATCGTGGTCGGCTCGGGACTTTGAATAGATCAAGATGTCATCAATAAAAACAATGACGAACTGATCCAAATAAGGCTTGCAGACCCTATTTATTAAGTCCATGAAGATGGCTGGAGCATTTGTCAAACCAAAAGGTATGACTGTAAACTCGTAATGGCCATACTTCGTGCAGAAAACCGTTTTGGGAACATTTTCTTTGAGAATACAAAGTTGATGATACCCAAAATGCAAATCGATCTTGGAAAAGCATGAACGCTATGCAGTTAATCGGAGAAATCGTTGATTTAAGGTGGGGGATATCGATTCTTGATGGTAAGCTTACTAGGCTTACGTTAATCGATATACATTCGAAAAGATCCATTTTTCTTTTCACAAGGAGAACAAGAGTTTTCCCCAAGGTGAAAAGTTCGGACGGATGAATCCTTTATCAGACAACTCTTGAAGCTGTTTTGATAATTCTTGCATCTCGAACGGTGCAAGACGATAAGATACTTTAGATTTAAAAGAAACAAGTGTTTGAGGTTCTTAGGGAGATCACAAGTGATCATAAAAAAATGACAGAACCACACGAGTAGTTTTGTCTTTGTGTTAACATCATAAGGTTGGATCAAACATTCATACAATTGCATTAGTTAAAAATAAAAACCACAAATTTTTATTTATATAACAACCGCATTGTCTTAAAATGTTACAAGATAACAACCATAGGAAATACAAAATACTAATTGTTCACTCCTTCAACATTGAGTGCCTCATTGATGTTAAACACTCGACCACGTGCTGGATTCACATTGACGTTGACGTTCGCATTTGGGTTTGCGTTAGCATTTGCATTTACCAGTCTTGGGCAGTTGTGGCGGAAGTGACCAATCTCTCCGCAGTTGAAACATGAACCCAATGGGAATCTCGCAGCATTCCCTTGAACCGGAGCTTGAACCTGAGCAGCCTGATTTTGTCCCAAACGACAAATATTGGCCAAATGCCCAAGTCTACCACACGTTGTGCATTTCTTGCAATCTTGTTGTGCAACGTGATGACCGTTGCAACGGGCACAATGAGGTGCGGTACCGGCATATGCTTTCTTTGCAGGTGGCTGAGCTGGTTGGTTCCGCGGGTACTGAGCAGTCTGTGCTGTAACAGCAAAGTTCTGAACATCCTTTCGCTTTCTTGATTTCTTTGACGTCTCACCTTCCTTACCCTTCTTGTTTTGACCTTTCTTGCTATCCTCCATGTCAGCTGTCTGTTTCTTGCCCTTGTCACCCTTCCTGTGTAACTTGTTCTTCCGAATCTGCGACTCAGTCAATGTCGCTGATAACTCGATCGCCTGACGGAGTGTGGCAGGGTTACTACCAGTAAGGATGTCTTGTACCGAGTCAGGTAGGCCGTCGATGTACCTTTCGATAGCTATGTCAAGTGGGGTGACCATTGTCGGGCAAAGCAGACTCAGCTCCTCAAACCTATCAGTATAAGCCCTGTGCTCACCACTATCCTGCTTCAAATCATCAAATTCCTTCTCTAAGGCTCGCTGCTCATGACGAGGACATAATTCCCTCATCATAAGAGCTCTTAGTTCAGCCCATGTCTGTGCCAAGGCAATCTCAGCACCCCTATCTCTCATAACCCCATTCCACCATGTCAAAGCCCTCTTCTGAAATACGCTCGAAGCAAACTCGACCTTGCGATTGTCAAGACACTGCACGTGGCGAAAAGTATTCTCTATGCTTTCAAACCACTGAAGAAGCCCAGTCGCTCCTTCAGAACCACTAAACTTGAGTGGTTTAGCCTGGTTAAAATCCTTGTATTTGCATGGAACATTGTTGTTGTTGTAGGCTTGGATCCATTGAGCAAAGAGGTTTGGGAATTGAGCAGCCATTTGCTGCGCAATGATTTCTGCCAGCTCGGCAGTCTCTATCTGGCTTTCGCGTCGAGGAGGCATTGTCTAAAAGAGGAAACATGAAAGGGAAAGAGTGAGAGAATTTAGACGAAAAGAATGAGATGAACAAATCTGATGAAAGCAAGGATAGTGGTCATTTGTTTGTTACTACAAAGCAACAAACGACACACAGAACTAATCAAAGTAAATGGGTAAAAATAATGTATCGCGAAGACATGCTCGCCTATAAGTGAACACTCATCCCAAGAATTCCCAGGTAAGCACAACTGGTCTCGCGTCTGATGAGATGTATACGAAGTGCTTGCCTAGACAGAAAACCCAGAATACAGGCATTCACCCTTCCAGTTTGCACGTGTTCACATTATTTAAAACCCAAAATCTTGACGAGATTTTGAAAATTCGAAGGAGTTCAAAACCTTATAATCAATCATCCTAGAACAGATGATTAGTTTTCAAAGCGGTTTTGAAATTTATGTTCTTGTTGTAGTTGTCGCCTAAGGATAGGTGACGGTATTGTTTTATGACTAAACGCAAGTAAACTCGCGTTAGGGTCCTAAGAAGGTTATAGACTAGGTCAAAGCATTTCTAATTACTAATAACCTAATTCCCTATAACCATTGGCTCTGATACCATCTTTTCTGTCACACCCCGACCGCGTAAAACAACAAATCGCGGCGGAAACATCGGGGCGTGTTGTGGCAGAATTAATGTTTCATAACCATGGATATCAAAAGTGTTTCGTTTTATTAAACAATGAGTAATTACATCGTTTGGAAATCTAAATACACAATTTAAACGTAAATCTATCATCGTTATTTAGTCACTAAGGCCTTGTCCAGTCCTATGTGAGCATGCATCTTATCAATCGATATCATTCAACAATACCTGAAACATATGTGAAAACGAGGTCAGCAAAGAAATGCTGGCGAGTACATAGGTTTTGTAGGAGTGTCGAAATCATGGCTAGTTTAGACGTTGCAATATTTTATTTAAAAACCTTGTTTTGAAAAAGAGTATAATATTGCAACTTAATTAACCAACTCAAATCAAGCGGTTTATAATTTGTAAAACCTCGTAGCCATGACTCTTAACCCAAAAACATTTGTTTTAGTAAATTATTTGAAAAATAATGATAAGTTCAGGTGATGTGTATAAATAAGAGAATAATGCATGATTAAATGAATAACCATGTAAAATGAGTTTGTATAAGATAAGTTGTTTGTAAAACAAATGTCTTGTGAAAAGTATGTTACTTGTATAAAATGTTCTATGTCTCAAACTGAAATGATTCAAATAACGCTACCATATGTAATACTATACAAACACTTATATATAGGAAGTACCAGCGGCGTATCCACCATGCTTGTATCATATTACATACGCATCGTTACTTAATCACTTAATCAAACCAAACCAAACAATGTAAAATGTTCATGCCCAAATGTAAATCGTGTAATATGTATAAATGAATAATATCGTATATCGCTTTGAAACCAATCGTTTACCCAATCGTTAAAACATCGTGTGAAAACCAATCGTAAATCGTTTAATTCGTTTTAGGTCGTGAAACTACTTAAATGATCGTCTCGCTAATAACATCCAAACCTTCGTGACTCGCATTAATAAACCCTTACCAAAGGATAAATTAACAATTCGCATTAATAAACCCTTACCAAAGGATAAATTAACATCTCGCATTAATAAACCCTTACCAAAGAGTAAATTAACAATTTCAGATTCAGTCGCTACCACTACCCCCACACATAACCACGGGTGCAGTAAATAACGGGATTTGTCAGATCCTATGGTACCATAACCTAATACTGGTCGGCTTGATCATTGCTAATGAATGTCATTTGTTATGTAACCCAACCAACAAGTTTGTTCACTTTATTGAAATCGTTATTAGTTTTGTATAATTCGTCTTAATCGTTTTTGAAACCATCGTTATAACATCGAAAATCGTTTTGTTATCATCGTTAAAGCCTTGAAAACATTTAGCACATATGAGTCACCCCAAAACAATTGAAAGCAGTAAAATAGGGGAATAATGTACTCGCCTGGGAGTGCTTAGGAGTCTTGAACAACTACCAAGTAAGCTAGAGGAGTCCCGGAAATCAAACGGTACCTAATATAGGTAACTACATAATTAACCCGGACCTAAATCGGAAGACTGGGTAGCAGGAGGGTTTGTAAACCAAATGAGTGTAGGAACTCATATGATATGGTTTAACAAAGCCTACATACTAAATGAAACTTAACCTAAGTACTTTCGATCCATCGCGACCCATTAAGGTAACATATGCTACTTTAACGCGTCGTGCGCGTGAAACGCGTTCGGACCGTCTAACTAGTCCTATGACAAGTGTTATATGCCTAACATGTTACATAATCAGTTATATGACAAAGGTTTAGGTTACATATGCTTAATTACCAATTATATATGAAAAGGGTATTTTGGTAATTTACCTAAGGCATATAAACTACCTATCATACAACTACTTAAACGATGTGACCATAGGGTATAACCTCGGAAGGTTATTCCCTACCTATTATGGTCACCTAATGTATTTGGTCGGATCCTAATGATCGACCAAATGGGTCGAGTTCGAAGGTATAGGCGATTTATTAGATCGCTTACCCTACGACCCTAGACAACGTGGTAATCAGTAGGCATAGTCCCAAAGGACTATAACCATCGTGATTACAATCACGTTGCGAAGTTCAAACGAACTTCGTATTGACCATTACTGGTCAACGCTGAAAGTCAAACAAAGTTTGACTTTCTGACTCGAAAAGCAGTAAAAATAAGGAAAAGAACGAAAGAATACTTACGAAGGGTCCCCGAATGCTAACCCAGATCAAAATAGCTCAGGTATGAAACGAAGGTTCCAACTTAGAGCTTTCTTAATCAGATTTGTGGGTTTTGGGGTTGAGGGTGGATGGGTATTTATAGTATTCGGTCCACCGTTAGGATTGTTTGTCGATTATCGTGCCTTTATCTCATGCGTACACTTGTCGGGAAGTTATGGTGCCTCAAAATGCTCACCACCATAAGGATTGGACACTTGGCAAGGGGTTAGGGAGTGCAAAACAGCTGCAAACAGCTGTTAGAAACACTGAATCTGGTCTGCAGACTCCTTACGGACCGTAAGGTAAGGCTTACGGTCCGTAAGCCTTCAAGTTTGGCAGATGTGCAGTTTTGGTCCCTGTTGTGTTTTCAGCCCATTTCCGGCACTTCTAAGGCCTGTCAAGCCAACTTTAAGGCCCTAAAATGATGCCTAAACATTGTGGACATGAAACATGCTCAAAAATATGTCGGACGTTGGTTCGTTTGGTCGTACGAACGCGATGTTCGCTTAATTACGACGGAATGCGCATAAGCGCGAAAAACGATCCAAACGACGCGACGAATGGATTTTTCTTAAGGCGAACACTAAAATATAATGTAGTCATGCTTACATAAATTTTTGGATGTCCAGATGTATTCAGAACGTAAGTTATGCGCGAAAATGCAAACTTGTGCACTTTTTGACACTTTTAGTCCCTGAACGACACAAAAGTTTATTTTAGCACACCGAACCCCTCAAAGCCTATTTCTAAGCTATGTAAAGGATATTTATGGTATGTTTAACTTATGTTCATGCTCCGGAATGTCTGTTACAGTTCGAATTGGCATACTTTCGCAGTTTGTCAACTTTAGTCCCTGTAAGCGATTAAACTTTGATTTCTCCACACCAAACCTTCCAAAACTTATATCTAAGTTATGTAAAGGTTATTTAAGGTATGTTAAGCCTATTTCACTATTCCGGAGTGTTCGTTGGATTAAACTGGTTATATTTACGCATCAGAGCGCGTATAACCCTCCCGAAAGCGATTTAAAGCTTAAAATCAAACAAGAGTTGATATGTATACAAGATACACATAATTTTACAAATCCCAAGTATGGAATATAATATTTCATTGGTTTGGTATTTGTTAGATGGCCGTGGAGGCACAGGTGTTACAACTACAGACGGTTCATTAAAGACTTCTAAAAGATTGCGCAGCCGCTTACACTACTGGCACAGAAAGGTGTTGCTTACCGTTGGGGTAATACACAGGAAACAGCGTTTCAGCACTTAAAGGATAGACTTTGTAGCGCACCTATCCTCTCATTGCCTGAAGGCACGGACGATTTTGTAGTCTACTGTGACGCATTCATCCGAGGTCTTGGATGTGTGTTGATGCAACGGGATAAAGTTATTGCTTATGCTTCGCGCTAACTTAAGATTCACGAACGGAATTACACTACGCACGATTTAGAGCTGGGAGCTGTTGTTTTTGCGCTCAAGATATGGAGACATTACCTGTACGGTACCAAGTGCACCATCTACACCGATCACAGGAGTCTTGAGCATATCTTCAAGCAGAAAGAATTGAACATGCGACAACATCGATGGGTCGAGTTACTGAACGATTACGAATGTGCTATAAAGTACCATCCGGGCAAAGCCAATGTGGTGGCCGACGCCCTCAGTCGAAAGGATACTACACCTAGGCGTGTACGAGCATTGCAACTCACTATTCAGTCTAGTCTTCCTTCTCAGATACGAGATGCTCAGGTAGAAGCATTGAAACCAGAAAATGTCAGGGCTGAAGCCCTACGCGGCTCAAGGCAACGGTTAGAACAAAAGGCAGACGGCGCCTACTATGTAACAGGACACATCTGGGTCCCATTCTATGACAATTTATGCGAGCTTGTAATGGATGAAGCTCATAAGTCTCGCTACTCAGTACATCCTGGTTCGGATAAGATGTACCATGACCACAGAACTACATACTGGTGGCCTAGCATGAAGGCCCACATAGCAACTCACGTTAGCAAGTGTTTGACTTGTGCGAGAGTCAAAGCGGAATATCAGAAACCTTCAGGCCCACTCCAACAACCTGAGATACCACAATGGAAATGGGAGCAAATTTCCATGGATTTTGTTACTGGCCTGCCTAGATCTCAACGTGGGAATGATACTATTTGGGTGATCGTTGATCGACTCACCAAGTCTGCTCACTTCCTGGCTAATAAGGAAACGGATAAGTTCTCCACTCTAGCAGACATATACCTTAAAGAAGTTGTCTCGAGGCACGGGGTGCCCACCTCTATTATCTCTGGTCGTAATGCACGTTTTACTTCAGAACTGTGGCAAGCAATACACAAATCTTTTGGCTCTCGTTTAGACATGAGCACAGCTTATCATCCTCATACAGATGGGCAGTCTGAGCGCACTATTCAAACTCTAGAAGACATGCTTCGGGCATGCGTAATTGACTTTGGCAAGGGCTGGGAAAAGCATCTGCCACTTGTGGAATTTTCGTACAACAACAGTTACCACACCAGCATTAAAGCTGCTCCATTTGAGGCATTGTACGGACGTAAATGCCGATCACCTCTTTGTTGGGCAGAGGTGGGTGACAGTCAGATCACAGGTCCAGAAATGGTAGTTGATACTACTGAAAAGACTGCTCAAATATGACAACGCATGGCGGCAGCTCGTGACCGTCAGAAAGTATACGCCGATAAAGACAGGAAATTACTCGAATTCCAGGTTGGGGATCGAGCACTACTTAAAGTTTCACCCTGGAAGGGTGTTGTTCGTTTTGGCAAACGAGGCAAACTCAATCCACGATATGTTGGACCATTTGAAGTCATAGAGAAGATAGGCAAAGTGGCCTACAGACTGAACTTACCAGCTGAACTCAGTGCAGTTCACAACGTCTTCCACGTGTCGAATCTGAAGAAGTTTCTGTCAGATGAGACCCACATAGTTCCTCTGAAGGAGCTCACTATCGACGAACGGTTGCATTTCGTCGAGGAACCAGTTGAAATCACGGACCGGGATGTTAAGGTCCTCAAAGCACACCAGAATACCTTTTGTTCGAGTTCGTTGGAACTCCCGTCGTGGCCCAGAGTATACCTGGGAACGCGAAGACCAAATGGAACTCGAATATCCCCAGTTGTTTGAAAACAATGCAACTACTACTGAGGCTGAAGCTACTACAGAATTTCGGTAAGAAATTCCAAATCAATGGGGGGATGATGTGACACCCCAGGAGAACCAGTAAACGATAACTTACCTAGCTTCCTCAGTAACCGCATGCTAAATTTCGGGACGAAATTTCTTTTAAGTTGGGGATAATGTGACAACTCGAGTTTTCCAAAAATCCCAATCTTCGCATTTAATGCACGATAATTTTTTTTTTATAAATATGTTGTTGTTACTCGACTTGTTTGTTTCACAACGCTTACATTTGTAAAACGTAATAGTATTGCGATTGATATTTGATATTTGGGGTGCATATTATATTTGAGTATGTGGTGATAGTGTAAATTGTGCTAAATGGGATTATATAGTTTCTTATGGAACATTGGCCAACACCCCTACTCATATGAAAACACCCCCTGATGAAAACACCCTTCTCTGTGATGAAAACACTTTAGTGTTTTCATCCAGCCATTATTGGCGAAAACACAGATGGGCTTTGGCCCATGGCCCAGTTTTGAGATATTATATATTTATTTTTGTCACAATCTTCTCCTATAAGTTTCCCAGTTACCAAACCTTATCACTTTGCTTTCTCTCTCTACATTTGAAACCCACAAAAAGAATTCCTCATTTGAAGCCAAACCTCTGTTTAATCTACGGTTAGTGATTTACATGTTAAGATGATATCTTGTATTAACTGCTACTGTGAGATATTATGATCTTGTGATATGATTTTGATTAATGATTAAATGTTTAGATCGTTGTTCTATGTTAAATGGTGATTGTAAATCTTCGAGATAAAGTGATCGTAGATAGCTAGTTGAAAGATGCATAAACTAGATCTTCTGTTAAATGATAAACACTATGATGTTGTTGGATGTAAATCCTGTTAATGCAGATGAGTAGATACCTAATCACATGTTTTAGCTTTTGATTGATTAATATTTTTGTATTAAGGGTTGAATCTGGTGAGAAATGGGATTAGAACTTTGCTGGGTTTAAGTTACAGTGAGGGTTGGGGAAGATAATGTCCTGGACGAAATCACCCCCCACAATAATGAACTGGACGAAATCACATAAGTGATTTCGGCCCATAAAGTGTATTCGGCCCAGAAGAGATTTTCGGCCCACTTAAGGTGATTTCGGCCACATGAAGGGATTTCGGCCAATAGGGGATTTCGGCACTTAGGGGGTTTTCGGCACCCATGTATTTTCGGCCCAGATAAGGATTTCGGCCCACTTAAGTGTTTTCGGCATATAGTGTTTTCGGCCCATGTTTGTGTTTTCGGCTATATAGGGTTTTCGGCAATGAAAGGGATTTCGGCTCAATAGTGTTTTCGGCATTTATGTGTTTTTAGCAACTTGCTAACTGTTATTGTTCATGTCATTGAAAATGTTATTCAGATAAACTAACCACTTGTATAACTCAGTTAGTTTACTTAACTCTGTTAAGCTAGTAAGTTGTTATCTTTTATGGTTTGTTAACCTTGATAAGTTGTTAACTCTGTTTATCTAATTTACACAGTAAGTTATGAAACTTGTCTGTATGTAACTCTGTTTGTTCTTAACTACATTAGGTTGTTAATCCAGTTACATATGTTAACTCTGTTAGTTCTTATTCAACTATGTTATGGCTCATTAACTATGCCAAGTCAGTAACTGTATTAAGTATGTTATTGGATAATATGCTATAATAAACTGTGATTAACTGTTATGTGATGTGCGATTAACTGTCAACCACGCTTTGTGATATTACTGTGAGGATAGTTACATGTGAAATATTACGAACGTAAACTGACTGAACATACGTGCACTTTAGGACTTGACTGATTTATTGTGAGCACTTAACTTAGCATACCGAGCAAACTAAGGTGAGTTCACACTCTTACCAAGGCATGGGATTCCCGGTGGGTTGGGAATGGGTTAAGAAACTATAATAGAACCTACATATCCTCCTTGGGTAGGATATGTACCGCCATCCTCCATGGGTAGGATGCCAATATTAATCCTGCGTATTCTCCTTGGGTAGAATACGTACGTTCGTCCTCCTTGGGTAGGACAACAACCTTAACGTACGTAAAACCTACGTACACTCACACTCGCTATGGTCCTTGGATCAAGAAGGGCACGTACAAACACGACTAGTCTAACACATGGGGAAGCCCCCACTAATCTTCGCACAGATGCCTGAAAAGGCCGCGATACGGCCACTACTCTTCGCACAGATGCCTGAAAAGGCCGCGATACGGCCGCGAAAGTATGGAGAGCACATTCAGACATGTGCAATGTCCGGATGGGCGTAAGGTTGAATTTGCATCAAGTGTGTTTGAGAAGCGTGCTCTTACGTGGTGGAACAGAGTGATGCGCGATAGGGGTGCCGAAGTGGCATTGGCCCAAACATGGGAAGAGCTTCGAGCTCTCATGATGAAAGAGTTTTGTCCCCGTCACGAAATTCGAGCTTTGGAACGAGAGTTTGACGATCTAAAACAAGATGGGGGAGAACACCGTGCGTATACGGATCGATTTGAGGAACTCAGTCTTTTGTGTCCTACTATGGTTACCTCGTCGGAGAAAGTGATAGAGAGGTATATCGATGGGTTACCCGATTCCATACAGGATATTGTGACTAGCGTTAATCCTACTACTGTTCATCACGCGATCGAGTTATCTGCTACCCTGACTGAGTCGCAAGTCAGGAAGGGTAAACTTACCTGCAAGGGTGATAAGAAGAAGTCGACCGAATCTGTCAAGGAAAAGGGTAAGGGTAAGAAAGGTGAGTCGTCGAAAAAGTCGAGAAAGCGAAAGGGTGCTCAGAACTTTGCAGTTACTGCTCAGAACCCTCAGAACCCACCAGCTCAACCGCCTGCTAAGAAAGCGTATGCTGGTACCGCACCTCATGGTGCTCGCTGCAACGGTCATCATGTTGCACAACAAGCTTGTAGGCAATGCACAACGTGTGGTAAGCTTGGGCATCTGGCCAACATCTGTCGTTTGGGTCAGAATCAGATTGTTCAGAATCAAGCTCCAGTTCAGGGGAATGCTGCTAGATTCCCACCGGGTTCATGTTTCAATTATGGAGAGTTTGGTCACTTCCGCAACAACTGTCCGAGGTTTGCGAATGCAAATGCGAATCCGAACGTGAATGTCAACGCAAATGTGAATCCCGCTCGTGGGCGAGTGTACAATCTGAATGCTAACGAAGCGAGGGCTGACAACGAGGTGGTTAATGGTACGTTTCTTGTTAACAATCGACCTGCATCTATTCTTTTTGATTCTGGTGCCGATAGAAGTTTTGTTTCATTATCTTTTGAACCTTTGCTTGCGATACCTAGAACTAAACTGAGGAAACCCTTATCTATCGAAGTTGCTACTGGTAAACCTCTTGTTCTTGATTCTGTTATTCGTGATTGTCAGTTAAACCTTGATAACCATCTTTTTCCCATTGACCTCACGCCGATGCAACTTGGGAGTTTCGATATTATCGTGGGGATGGATTGGTTAACCAAACATCATGCTGAGGTGGTTTGTTTCGATAAGATTGTTCGTATTCCTCTTTCGTCTGGTGAAGTTCTGGAAGTTCGTGGCGAGAAGCCATCTGGTGATTTGAAGCTTATGTCATGTACAAAGGCCAAAAGTTATTTGCGAAAAGGATATGTTTCTTTCCTGGCACATGTCACCGAGGAGAAAGGCAAGAGCAAGAGTATTCAGGATATTCCGATTGTTCGGGATTATCCAGAGGTGTTTCCCGATGAACTGCCTGGTTTGCCTCAGTTCGTCAAGTCGAGTTTCATATTGACCTTGTACCCAATGCCAACCCGATTGCGAAAGCACCTTATCGTCTTGCACCGTTGGAGATGCAAGAGTTATCGAAACAGCTTCAAGAGTTGTCTGATAAAGGATTCATCCGTCCGAGCTTTTCGCCTTGGGGAGCTCCTGTCCTCTTTGTGAAAAAGAAAGACGGATCTTTTCGAATGTGTATCGATTATCGTGAGCTTAATAAGCTTACCATCAAGAATCGATATCCCCTACCTCGAATTGATGATCTCTTCGACCAGCTGCAAGGTGCTACATGCTTTTCCAAGATCGATCTGCGATCTGGGTATCAACAACTTCGTGTACTCGAAGAAGATATTCCCAAAACTGCATTCCGTACGAGATATGGACATTCTGAGTTCACTGTCATGCCTTTTGATTTGATGAATGCCCCAGCTATCTTCATGGACTTAATGAACAGGGTTTGTAAACCTTATTTAGATAAGTTCATCATTGTGTTCATCGACGATATTCTCATTTATTCGAAGTCTCGAGCCGATCACGAGCAACACCTTCGTTTGACATTGGAACTCCTAAAGAAGGAACAACTTTTTGCCAAATTATTCTTTCAGCAAGGTAATTTGCATGAGAAGGTTAAGATTGCTAGAAAAGAGTTGGAAGATTGTCAGCGTGTGATAGATGTAAATCCGGATAATGATGGGTTACTTAATCAACATGGTATTTTGCTTACGAAATACAAGGAAGCGGTGCATGATGAAGGGGTTTTTCTAGTGCAAAAAGCGAAGGTTGAATGGCTAAAGCTGGGCGACTCAAACTCCAAGTATTTTCATAATGTTGTTAAAGCCAAGAATCACCGGAGTAAAGTGTTCGCGGTTTGGGATTCTGCGGGTACGCTTCATGAAGGAGGTTCAGTCCCTCAAGTTATGGTGGACCATTTTTCAACGTTCTTTGGAACTGAGAATAACATAGGTGCGGCCCCAACTCCGGATTTGTTCCAGAAGGTTTTAACGCGTGATCAAGCTTCTCATATGGTTCGACATGTGACTAATGAGGAAATTAAAATGGCTATGTTCTCGATTTCGGGTAACAAAGCCCCGGGGCCCGATGGTTTCACCTCGGTATTTTTTAAAAAGTCATGGGACATTGTGGGTAAGGATGTTTGTCAGGCGATTCGGGATTTTTTTGCTAATGGCCGGCCAGCTGCTACAACAACTTAATCATAC
The DNA here is from genome assembly GCA_030545235.1 of Helianthus tuberosus. NCBI lineage: Eukaryota > Viridiplantae > Streptophyta > Magnoliopsida > Asterales > Asteraceae > Helianthus > Helianthus tuberosus. Next base: position 117,556,593 of record CM060363.1, read on the forward strand.
GATCATCTCGCTTATACCTAAGGTTCCTACACCCTCTTTAATTACGGACTATAGACCTATCTCATGTTGTAACACTTTATATAAGTGTATAAGTAAGATTATTATGAATTGAATTAAGGAAGGGCTCTGTGGTATCGTGAGTATCAACCAGTCAGCTTTTGTTCCAGGTACGAGGATACAAGATAATATTCTTCTAACTCAGGAGCTTATGCACAACTATCATCGGAATATGGGTCCGCCTAGATGTGTTTTTAAAGTCGACATTCAAAAAGCGTACGCTACTGTAGATTGGGATTTTCTTCAGCACACCTTGATGGGGTTTCTCTTTGATAATAAAATGGTGAAGTGGATTATGGCTTGTGTTACGTCAACATCGTTCTCCTTATCCATGAATGGTAATCTATTCGGTTATTTTAAAGGTAAGAGAGGGCTTCGTCAGGGAGATCCCATGTCTCCTTACTTGTTTACGATGGTGATGGAGGTCCTGACATTAATCCTGCAAAAACAAGTTTCGCTTTCTTCGGAGTTCAGATTCCATAGCAAGTGTGAAAATCAACGGATAATAAACATTTGTTTTGTGGATGATCTCTTTTTATTTACTAGAGGTGACCATGGTTCAGCTAAGGTTATTCTTGAAGCCATTAACGGTTTTAAAAACCTGTCAGGTTTGGTGCCAAGTATGAGCAAAAGTACCGTGTTCTTTGCTAATGTTCCGACTAGTGTGAAAGACCAAATTCGGAGCATCATGCCGTTTGAGGAGGGCCAGCTACCGGTTCGTTATCTTGGTGTTCCTCTTATTTCGTCTCGGCTCTCATACAAGGATTGTAATCGGCTAGTTGAAAATATGGAAAGGCGTATAAATGATTGGAAGAGTAAATGCCTTTCGTTTGGTGGTAGGCTTCAACTAATTCGATCTGTTCTCTCCTCGTTGCACATCTATTGGGCGGCGGTTTTCACTCTCCCAAAACGTATTATTTATGAGCTGGAAGGCAAGATGAGGCATTTCCTTTGGACTCAAGGTAATGATATTAAAGGCAAAGGAAAAATGAGGTGGGAGAGAGTTACGTTGCCTAAAAAGGAAGGTGGCTTGGGCATTCGTAGTATTGTGGATATGAACAACGCGCTTATGGTAGCTCATATATGGAGTCTTCTCACAATGAGGGAGTCGCTTTGGGTTAAGTGGATGCACTCCTATCGTATTAGGGACCGAAACTTTTGGGACATCACATTGCGTGGTAATGTTACTTGGAGTTGGAGGAAGTTGTTAAGTCTTCGGCCTATTGTTCAGCAACATTTTTGGAACAAGATTGGTGATGGTACGCAGACATCTATGTGGTTTGACAAGTGGGATGCCATCTGTCCTTCGAGCTCTTTCATTTCCCCGAGAACCATAGCTAATGTGGGGTTCACGTTAAGTACGAAGGTAGCGGATGTGTATAGCCAAGGGGAGTGGGGATGGCCTGATCAGTGGATTACCCGTTACCCGATCCTCCAAAATATGCAGCATATCGACCTTCGGCCGTGTAGTGACAAAGTGGTGTGGAGATCTTCTACAGGGAAGGAGTTCGAGTATAGTGCTTCGAGTGTTTGGAATGATATTCGGACCTCTCAGAATGAAGTTCCATGGTCGGCTATGGTATGGTTTCCGCAATCTATCCCGCTCCATTCTTTTTTCATGTGGCTATTGGTCAACAAGAAATTGAAGACGCAGGATATTATGGCCAGTTGGCTTTCTTCGGGTAATATGAACTTTAACTTGGTGTGATGTTCATTATGTACTTCGGGGCCGGATTCGCACGAACACCTATTCTTTGAATGCTCTTATGGTACTCAGGTTTGGAATGGAGTAAAGGATATAGCGGGCTTAAGTGTTGTTACTAATTCTTGGGATAACATTTATAATCATCTAGTGCAGTTCGGGGAATCTAAGAATGCTAGGCATGTGATTGGCAAGTTGGTAGTCAGTGCGGCGGGTTACTTTGTTTGGCAGGAAAGGAATGCACGGTTGTTTTCGTCCAAGAAAAGAAGTGCTGCTCGGCTAACAGATATTATTTTAGCTACCGTCAGGATGAAACTTCATACAATGCGGTTTAGAAGAACAAGTCAGGTGGAGAGTATTCTACAAGAATGGAGTCTGCCGCGTGGGCTTGTGGTTGAAGATAATGATTGTGGTTAAAATATTTTTTGTAGTGTATTGACTAGCGTGTGGGTCTAGTCTTGTTTGCTTTGTTGCTTGTTTGTTTGGTTTACTGTGGTATGGCATGTCATACTAGAGAACTGGGGATTGCTTTTTTTCCTCACTTGTTTTTATTGGTTTGATGTTATAAAATTCACCGGGGTAACCCTTTACCCAAAAAAAAAAAAAAACTTTTTGCCAAATTCTCCAAGTGTGAATTTTGGCTTAGAGAAGTTCAGTTTTTGGGTCATATAGACAACGAGCAGGGTATTCATGTAGATCCATCCAAGATAGCAGCTATTAAGGATTGGAATACACCGACGACACCTACAGAGATTCGATCATTTCTTGGTCTTACTGGTTATTATCGTCGATTCATTTCTAATTTCTCAAAGATCGCGGTTCCACTCACTGCTTTGACTCAGAAAAATAAGCCTTTTGAGTGGGGACCTAAGCAAGAAGAAGCTTTCCAAACGCTGAAACGGAAGCTCTGTGATGCTCCTGTTTTATCTCTACCTGAGGGAAACGATGATTTTGTTGTCTATTGTGACGCGTCAAATCTAGGACTTGGTTGCGTTCTTATGCAACGAGGTAAAGTCATAGCTTATGCGTCTAGACAGCTGAAAATTCACGAGAAGAACTATACGACTCATGATCTTGAATTAGGAGCTGTGGTTTTCGCACTAAAAATCTGGAGACACTACCTCTATGGAACGAAGTGTGTGGTTTTCACAGACCACAAAAGTCTCCAGCATATTCTCAATCAGAAGGAGCTGAACATGAGGCAATGACGTTGGCTTGAACTCTTAAACGATTATGATTGCGAGATCCGCTACCATCCTGGTAAGGCGAATGTCGTAGCCGATGCGCTTAGTCGAAAGGAACGAGTCAAGCTTCATTTTGTTCGAACTCTATCTGATATTCAATCTCGTGTCCTTCAAGCTCAACGATCTTGTGTGATCAAAGTTATTGAAATATGAGCTACCGCTTCAACTCGAACTTAAACTCGAAACGAAGGACGATGGTTTACTCTACTTCAAGGATCGTTTGTGGATTCCGAAACAAGAGGATCTTCGCACCTTGGTAATGGATGAATCTCACAAGTCTCAATATTCTATCCATCCTGGTGCTGATAAAATGTACAAGGATCTTGGTACTCAGTTCTGGTGGCCTGGTATGAAGAAGGATGTTGCCTTGTATGTATCGAAATGCCTAACTTGTCTCAAAGTCAAGGCTGAACATCAACGACTTTCTGGTTTGCTTGTACAACCAGAGATATCGGTTTGGAAGTGGGAGAACATTGCAATGGATCTCATCACTAAGTTACCGTGTACATCTAAAGGTCACGATGCTATTTGGGTTGTTATCGATCGATTAACGAAATCAACTCATTTTATACCGATTCGCGAGGATCTATCTGCTGATAAACTTGCAAAGATTTATGTTGATGAGATTGTATCACGTCATGATGTTCCTTTGGATATCATTTCCGATCATGATGCTTGGTTTTCATCTCATTTTTGGAAGACCATGCAATCTGCGTTGGGAACCCAACTAAATCTTAGCACTGCTTATCATCCCCAAACAAATGGTCAATCTGAGAGAACGATTCAAACTTTGGAGGATATGCTTAGAGCATGCGTGATAAACTTTGGTGGTAATTGGGATTCTCATCTTCCACTGATCGAGTTCTCTTACAACAACAGTTATCATGCTAGTATTAATATGGCACCATCCGAAGCTCTCTACGGTCAAAAATGTCGTTCACCTGTCTGTTGGAATAAGATCGGTGAAGCCCAGCTTACTGGACCTGAGCTCATTCTGGAAACAACAGACAAAATCAAGAAAATCCGCGATAATCTTGTGACAGCTCGAAGCCGTCAAAAGAGTTATGCGGATATGCGACGCAAGCCCTTAGAATTTCAAATCGGAGACCGTGTCCTACTCAAGGTGTCACCTTGGAAGGGAGTGGTGAGATTTGGAAAGAAAGGAAAACTTGCACCCCGATATGTTGGACCATTTAAGATTGTTGAAAGAATTGGAAAGGTTGCCTATCGACTAGAGCTACCCCCAGAGCTTGGAAATATTCATCCGACTTTTCACGTGTCCAATTTGCGAAAGTGTTTAGCTGATGCTGATCTTCACATTCCTCTCGACGAGATTCAAATCGATGAAACAATGCACTTTGTCGAGAAACCCGTGGAGATAGTGGACTGTACATTCAAACAGTTGAAGAACAAACGAATTCGATTGGTCAAAGTTCGCTAGGAATCCAAACGTGGCCCCAAGTTTACTTGGGAACGTGAGGACCAGATGAAGACGAAATATCCGCATTTGTTTTCACAAGTTTCCTCTAAATAAAATTTCGGGACGAAATTTCCTAAAGTAGGGGAGACTGTGACAACTGTGTTCTGTAATAATCGTATAATGTAAAACAATGTTGATTATCAATAAAACAATGTGCTTTGGTGTTATTATATATGTATTTATGTTTGATGATTTTACAATTTGATTCGATTCCGATTTTAAGCTTTAAATCGCTTTCTGGAAAGTTATACGCAAACTGGTGCGTAAACGCAGTCAGTTTAACGCGACGTACACTCCGGAACTGTGACGTAAGCCAAACATACCCTAAATATCCTTTACATAACTTAGAAATAAGTTTCGAAGGATTCGGTATGGCAAAAACATGTTTATTTGAACTTTAGAACTATTTACGATAAAACTGCGAAACGAACGTTGGTGACCGCCTGGATAATATTTAAATCCCAAAAATATTCTGTTATGATTAAAATTTTATTTTTAATCAGGTTCGTGTTGAAAAATAAATTAAAACGCTTAAAGACGTTATTTTTCAAGTTTAAAGCGCGTACCGCGTGTTACTACGCAACACAGTTCTTATACTGCAAAACGCAGACAACACAGCCAGTCTCGGCAACTAAAATTTATTTCAGTAATATTTTGGCGAGTTTATTTTTATAGAATAATAAAGATAATTTAGAACGCCATAAACCGGGATTTAAACGCTAGATAAAATACCCGGTATCCAGTTAAATACCTGTTTTTATCTATATTACCATCAAAATTACACTCAACCCCCTCCCCCTTGGAATTTATGGTCATATATTGGGTGGCCCCACCAAAATATTTTCCTAGATATTGCAAAATTCTATTAGATCTTGTTTGGCCAAGTGTTAGTGCATGCTTCATTCCATATCTTCCTTATATCTTCTATATCTTTCTAAGTATCACAACAAATCCTTCCAAGATCACCCATCACTCAACCTCTTCATCTCTCTCTCTCCCTTGAACCGTAACCCCATCACCCCCACCACTTTCATCTTTTGCAACTTTGTTCATCAAGATTCAACTTCATTTTAAGCACATTTCAAGTTGGTGTGAAGATACAAAGGGGTTTCCAAGGTGCTTTCAAGTGATTTCAAGCTCCATATCATCAAAACCTCATCCAACAACTTACTTGAATCTTGAAGGTATAATATTTATGTTTAAATCATACTTTTGATTCTTGGTTGTTCTTGATGATTTGAAGTTTCTCTTGAATCTTGGAATTTTCACAAACTTGAAATCTAAAATGAAATGGGTCATAATACAAATAAAAATGGTGATATTTATGTGTGTGTATGACCGTATACATATATGTATGGGTGTACGAGCTTTGAGGTTTGATTTCTTGATAAGTACTTGTTTAAGTTGTTGCTTGTTCTTGAATGATAGTTAAAATGCAAGTGTTGAATGATTTGTGTGTGATATGATAAATGTTCAAATACATCAGCAAATAAACATGAATAAATCATATGTTTGATGCATCTAAACTCATATGAAAAGATGATGATATGATAGTGTGCTTTCGACACTTGTACATAAGAATACATGTTGATTTAAAGCTCAAGAAGTAATAAAAAATGGTTATATGACAAAAGTATTTTAGAACAGATTATAAACACTAAAAGTAACATTAATTGGTATATTATAATGGCATGAAACTTTGACATAGGTTTGATAGCTTTGCATGTTGTACATATAGCTTAAAAAGTGGTAAATTATGTGAAATTTGCATGATTTATGTGCTTTATATAAGACCTGCACTATCATGAGTATAACCACTATTTTATTCAGTAAATAACTTGGGTTATGTTAAAATATCAAGTCGTTTCGATTTGAGATGGTTAGGATAACGTTCGATGCAAAACTATGCGGTAAAACGGTTAAAAATCGGCTTTTCGGGGGATTTTTATAAAACTGTTTTAGATCAGTAAGTAAACTAATATTTTTTATATAAAAATAAGTATTTTAACTTATATTAAGTTTACTTGGTGTTTGGTTAGTCATACGTGACTTCCGACGCCCAAAAATGTTACCGAATCGCTAAAATAAGTGTTTTTCGACATACACTAGAATGGGTTGTTCATGGGTAAATTTTATGTGTTACAATGTGCTATGTGTTTTACAATATGTGTATGTTGATGTGTTAGAATTGACAAGATTATGTGTGTTACGATATTTATATTATGTCACAAAAAGTATATATTACGACGCGCAAATCGTAGATATATTGCTTATGACATGATGAGGGTCACCAATAAAATCGTACAAGTCGCAAAGTTTTTAAAATATATATGTGAACCCCATATATATAAATACACCAAAATAATCAAAAATAATAACTTTTCGAGAAATCTCAAAGTTATGTGAAAATTCTAAGTATCGGAGAAACTTATGTATTTTGTGGGTTTTTGATTATTAAATTATTCTTATTTAATTTAGGATGAATAAACAATTAGAGGGATTGTGTTAACATATAAAAACGCACCCAAAGGTGAGTACATAGATCCCCTCTTTTACATGTTTTCGATTGTTTTGGGGTGATTCATATGTATCAAAACGATTTCGATATTCTAACGATAGTTTCAAAACGATTGAGATGGTTTATACTAAACTAATAACGATTTCGATAATGTGAACAAACTTGTTGGTCGTAGTTACATAACAAATGACATTCATTAATTTTGGCCGAACCGACCAGTATTAGGTTATGGTACCATAGGATCCGACAAATCCCGTTATCAGACTGCACCCATGGTTAGGTGGGTAACGACTGAACATGATGATTGTTAACTTACCCTTTGGTGGTTTGTTAATACAAGTTGAACAAGTTGAACGATGAACGAGTCACGAAGGTTTGAATGTTATTAGCGAGACGATCAAAAGTAGTTTTCACAATTAAAACGAGAACGAGTTGAACGATTGAACGATACGAGAACGATTGAACGATTTAAACGATTCAACGATTTGGAAACGATATAAACGAGTTAATGATTTTGAAACGATGTCACTTAACGATGTTTTCGAAAGGATATAAACCATACGAGTTATTTTACGAGAACGATATACGATTTGGTTTACTTAAACAAATGTTTTAGGTTAAGATTCATGGCAACGAGATACTTTTTTTAAACTATAACCAATTGTTTTAAGTTGGTTAAATCATTTTTTTTATACAAACATTTTACAAAACAAGGTTTTCTACTATCGAACAACGAAGTTGTACGAGACATTTCAACATGTAAACGAGCCATGAATCTGACACTCACACAAAAACTATGTGCGCGCCAGCAATTTCTTTGCTGACTTTGTTTTTACATATGTTTCAGGTGAAGTTGCTTAATGTTGAATGCTAGGATGCATGAGTTACATAGGATCTGGGCGATGCCTTAGTGACATAATAATAATGATAGTTGATATATAACTTGCTTGTTCAGTTTCAGAGACAATGTTAATGTTTAATATTTAATAAAACGAAACTCTTTTGTATCCATGGTTGCTAAACAATAATTCTGTTACAACACTCCCCGACGTTTCCGCCACGATTTGTTGTTTTACGTGGTCGGGGTGTGACATATAGCGTCTAAATTCTGACCGTATCTGAAGTATCTTCCTCCAGCTCCAGCAACAGTTGGTGACAGACTTACAATTCCATAGAGTGCGGCCTCTTAACCGGTAGGAATGAATCCAAGCAACCCAAAGCGACTCCCGGTTTGTAACGATACTCCACACATGGAAAGCCATAGGAGCTCGATTAACGTCACGAATCCTTCTAATACCCAACCCACCTTCATGTTTTGTAAGACAAACCACCTTCCATCCCACTTTCGCTCTCCCCATATGAGTCGCATCCGTAGCCCATAAGAAATTACGCATGAGTGCTTCCAAGTCCTTAATAACACGAGACGGTAATAAGAAAATTGATGACCAATAAATATACGTAGACGACAAAACTGAAATAATCAGCTGAAGACGTCCAGCAAACGACATAAATTTATTCTTCCAGCTGTTAATACGGTTTTCCACGCGCTCCACCAGGATATTACAATCTAAATATGAGAGCCTTGATGAAATTAGAGGGACTCCCAAATACCGAACCGGGAGAGCACCCTCCACAAAAGGCATAATATTGAGAATAGCAATTTTAACATGATTCGGGACATTGCAAAAGTAAGCTGTACTCTTTTGAATACTAGGAGTTAAGCCCGATATTTGCGTGAACTTAGTAATCGATGTCATAATACAATTAGCCGACCCAACATCACCTCTAGCAAACAAAAACTGGTCATCGGCAAAGCAAAGGTTGATGATTTGTTGTTTTTCACATTTATTATGATACCTGAAAGAGGAATCGATTCTAGTCACCTGTTGCAAAATACACGTCAACACTTCCATCACGAGCGTGAAAAGATAAGGAGAAATCGGGTCCCCCTGGCGTAATCCACGTTTACCCATAAAGTACCCATGAACGTTTCCATTAACACATATCGAGTAAGAAGGGGACGATACACAAACCATAATCCAATCCACCATTTGTCTATTAAAACCAAACCCGATCAAAGCATTTTTGAGAAAACTCCACTCCACCGTATCATAAGCTTTCTGGATATCCACCTTGAAAGCACACCTAGGAGGACCCGAGTTCCTATAATAATTGTGCATCAGCTCTTGGGTAAGTAAAATATTATCCGATATTCTTCTACCCGGGACAAACGCAGACTAGTTGATACTCACAATCCCACTTAAAGCACCTTTAATACGATCCGCCAGAAGTTTACTGATACACTTATAGAGGACATTACAGCAAGAGATCGGCCTATAGTCAGATATAGTGGATGGCGTAGATACCTTCGGAACCAGAACTATAAGAGTGTGATTAATTTCTTGGAGAAGATGCCCCGTATTAAAGAAGTCCAGAATAGCATTAGTAACATTATTACCTATAATCGGCCAGGAGCTCTTAAAGAAAGCAGCCGTAAACCCGTCAGGCCCCGGAGCTTTATCATTACCAATAGCAAAAACAGCCGCCTTAACCTCATCAATGGTGACCGGACGCACCATATGACTAGCCACATTAGTATCCAGCACTTTAGAAAATAAATCCGGAGAAGGCATGAGGGAGACGCCCCCTTGACCACCTAGAAAATTAGTATAATGATCCACAAAGGCTTTTGATGCATTATGCCCCTCTAAAACATGCCCACTTGCATCCGTAATCCCACCGATCCGGCCTCTATGGTTCCTACTCTTCCAAGAATTGTGAAAAAAAGACGTATTAGCATCCCCTGCTCGAAGCCACTCAACTTTGGACTTTTGCTTAAGGAATCTTTTTTCATCCAAGCAAGCTTCCTGATACTCCCGAAGCACATTTGCTTCAGCAATCCGTAATTCCTCAACCATATAGTTCCTATCAATCTCCTTTTGAATGGATTCAAGTTTATCTTGCAAGACAACAACCTTCGAGTGGAGGTTAACTTGTTTGAAAAGAAGAGACCACAGCGGCTGTTTAAGGAGCCGAAGCTTCTTAACAACCCAAAACTGATGGACACCATTCACCTAAACCTCCCAACCGCTCTTTACAATATCAAGAAAATCCGGTTTGTGAACTAAAAAATTAGCAAACTTAAAAGGCTTCGGTTTCATTCTACCAGCATTGGTAATTTTTAGAATACACGGGCAATGATCCGAAATCCCATAAGGCTTAAACATTGCATGCGAGTCAGGAAATTCAGCAACAAAAGCAGTATTTCCCAAGACTCTATCAATCTTCTTAAGCAAACCGACACCCTTTTTAGGTTTTTGATTCCAAGTGAAATGCATACCCGTCTTATTAATGTCGAACACCTCCATAGACTCCACACAATCTTTAAACTCCTTCATATCTAGCGATATGGATGACGTACCCATAGACTTATCTTCGAGAAACAAAGCTGAGTTGAAATCACCCATAACCACCCACGGCTTATTGTCAACCAAACTCTTATGCATCGATAAATTACTCCATAAATCTCTTCTAAAGATATAGGAGTTAGCCGCATATACAATAGAACCAAAAAACATTTTCTTATCCTTCTTTAAAATCACCTGAATATGCATCACCTGATCCGTTTGAGATAACACCATGACATCAACGACATCCGGGTTCCATCCAAGAATAATACGCGTACCTTTATCACAGCAATTTCCATTAGAAGTCCAATCCCAGTTTCTAAACACCGACGAACAAACTCTACAAAGGTTTCCAACATTCACATGAGACTCTAGAATTGCATAATAACTCAGCTTATTATCTTTGACTGCTTGCCGAACCTCCATTTGTTTCAGAGGACGGTTCAACCCCCTTATGTTCCAAACACCAAAACTAATCATTAGAAACCACTTGTTTAGGAGTGTTTGCACCTTTATTAAGAAGGTTGCGGTTTGGGTGAAATTGCATGAGGTTCCTCTAGTGGCATATACTGATGATGGGTTAAGTATGTTGGCATCTAAAATTGGTTCACCTAAGCGGTTGGACTCGTCTACCATTGACATGTGTAATGAGGCTTGGGGACGTAGCAGCTATGCTAGGGCCCTCATTGAAATATCTGCTGAACATGACTTTAAAGAGGTTCTAACCATGGCTATTCCTGAGTTGGATGAGAACAAGTATGTCAATGAGACCATTCGTGTGGAATATGAATGGAAACCCCCGAGATGTGCCCACTGTTGTGTATTTGGGCATGACTCTGAGGAGTGTCAAAAATGCATTACTTTGACAGTGAGACATTCTACTAACGGTCCGAAAGTAGATGAGGATGGTTATACGGAAGTTATGGCTAAGAAGCGTGCTAAGAAGGGCGGGTTTCAAGTTAACAATCAGAAACCCAAGGTTGAATATAGGCCTGTGGATAAAAAGAAAAAGGCAGGGAATTCATCCTATGTGAATGCGCAGGGTACTAGTTCATCCAAGGTTCAAACACACAATTCGTTTGGTGCTCTTGGTTTTGTTGGGGGTAATGGGGATTCCGTCCAGGGGAACCATAAAGGGGGATCTGAGCGAAATGGGGAGTCTGACGAGGACGAGGTAGAGGTTGTTTATGATGAAATGAATGACTTTATGTCATCGGGTACACATCCTACGTCTTCCAGTACAGGGGCAAGCACCTCTTTCACAGAGTTATCCAATGGATAGTTTGTTTCTGTCTCATGCTAGGGGGCTGCCGTATGGTGGCAACTTCATTTTTGATGATGGTGGTTGATGTCATTTGTTTTGATTTATTTTCGAGTTGTCTACTAGGTAGTCATTATAATCATGATTGTAGTAGGCTAGGTCGAGGTGGTATATTGGTTTTTGTTTTTTGCATACATATACGGGGCCTGTCCTGTATATGAACTTGTGGGGAACTCATCCTCACTACTTGTACTTATTTGGCAGTTGTCTATAATAGAATCACCGGGGTAACCCTTTACCCAAAAAAAACTTGGGTGGAGCAACACTGAAGATCAAAGGAAGTAGATCATATTGTTTGTAAACTGTTGATAGCAGCCTCTTCTTATTACATTTGGCAAGAGAGGAATAACAGGTTGTTTAATAATAATAAGAGGACGGTCGCCCAAGTGATTGAGAAGATTAAAAGTTCGGTTCGTTTGCGGCTGATGGGGTTCAGATTTCGTGTGAATTCGGCTAGGGAGAGGATCTTCAGGGCCTGGCAGATTGAAGATGTCAAAGACGATATAGTGGATCCGGGCTAGTAGTCTTTCGTGTCTTGTCTTAGTTCGGTTTGGGTGTTTGTTTTGGCGGTCTTTCTTGTTTAGTTGTTTTGGTTTTTGGTTGTGTTGCGAGGTGTCCTAGGCTTGGTCTGTCAAGTCTAGTTGGTGTGTCCTTTTTGACACACCCTTGTACTTATTTGTTTCATTTATAAAATTCATCGGGGTAACCCTTTACCCAAAAAAAACAAGAACACTTATCAGAAAAAAACCCTAATCCTTATACCCTAGAGCCGAATTTCAATCCTTAATTGATTAAACCAGAGTATCAATCTAGCAAAATTAAACTCGCCATGGCGATAACTTGGCCAGCAAAGAGAAGAGCTTCTCCTGCTGTTGCCGGTTGTAGCCAGGGGAATGAAGTTCGGGTGATCTTCATTCTCCGGGCGGCTATGTTCTATGCTTTTATGCAGCTAACAAGTCCAGCCGAGTACCCAATTCGCCTGAAAGACTCGCAACCCCGTCTTACACTCTCTGAAAGACTCAAATCAACCATTTTCCATAACAACACCCAAACATATGATTTATGAACTCTTCTTAAACTATATTTTAATATAAACAATTTGTACAAGATCATTTTTATACAAAGCTCATCACTTAGCATCCTTCAAAAAAAATATAATAATAATAATAATAAAGAAAGAAAACAAGCATTTTTACCATACTAAATCAAACAACAAAGTCTTATACACACACCCACAAACCTACGATTATATCAAACAATATACATTTTTTATGCAAAAGGGTTTCTTGATTTAAAAAAAAAAAATGAGTTAACATCTCTCTTGGTGAATCCAAACTTGTATAAGTAACATCGAAACAAGATTCATAACCAAGTGAGTTTAGATTCTTACCAAGCTTAGAAAACTCCTTAAAATGATGGATAGAAGCCTTGTAAGTTAAGGTGTAGCTCCAAAATCCTCCTAAACCTTCTAACACCTTAACTTATATATACTTTTAGTGTGGTTTATAAGAGATTTGTGAGATTCTAAAGCATAAAAAAATAAGGTTTGGGTGGGGGTTTGTCCTACGACAGGAAGAGGGAGAGAAAGAGTTTGGTGTTGTGTGTGTATTTTTTTTATGAATGAAAGACCCCATTTTTATATAAAGTCTTACAAGGACCTTACAATATAATCATGCTACCACCTTACTTCCATGCACAATTTCTTCCAAGACTAAACAAAAAAAGTCAAGGGGAATGGGGAGGGCATGTGACCGTAAGGGGGGTGATTGGGGTTGGTGACTTGGTTTGACAATTTGGATACTTGAAATGATGGTAATTTTAGATATTTTGATCATTAGGGAAGATAGGAGGATTAGGACCCTAAATTGGGTATTAGTTCACTAATCATCACTAACTAGTTAACTAGGCATTGATTAGTTAGTGAGTTTTTTTTTTGGTAAAGGGTTACCCCGGTTAAATTTCATTCATAACCAAAAATAATACAAGTGAGGAATAGAGTACACCTCAATTCTCTAGAATGACATGCCATTGCTAGAGTAACTCACCAACTAAAAACAAAGTGGATAACTAACACGCATAAACCGCAAAACCAAGTCACAACTAGTTAACTAGGCATTGATTAGTTAGTGAGTTGGTGCGATACTATTATTATTTTGGCTAGTTATTTGTCTAACGGAAGTTTATAAAATAAAAACCGGGGTTTGTCATATAATTATTCGTATTATATCTTTTATCTCCTAACATACCATACATTAACCAACGTCACTTATTGGCTATATTTTAGAGTTCGCTTGGTGAAAAGCGCTTTTAGAACGATTAATTTTTGACAAAATTAATTTATAAGCGATACGAACCGAAAATACGATACTCCAATATCCGTATTATGTTTTCATTTATTTTTCACACCGAACATATAGTAATGCCATAATTTTAATGTTCTAGGCATATTGGAACCGTATCAGAATATATATATTTTTATAGTGTATCGGATAATCCACCAACGCTCGTTCTTCTTTTTTTTCTATATATACTCTTATCGCTACACGATAAGATGATACCAAACGACATCAAATGCGAACCCATGCATTTACCCGGACATTGCTAGACTTTATGGACTCAATTAATAATATAATTAAGTCCAAATGCACGAAATTTAATAAATAAATAAATAGTGATTAGATCGTACGGATTAACCTGAAAATTTGTCGGTTGTCACATTCTCCCCCCGTTTAAAGAATTTCGTCCCGAAATTCAAGCCGAGTCATCCTGAACAGGAGTCTTCTCAAATAGGTGAGGATACTTTGTCTTCATTTGATCCTCGCGTTCCCATGTAAACTCAGGTCCACGCTTGGAGATCCAACGAACTTTAACCAATTTAATACGACTTCGCCTTAGCTTTTGGACTTTCCAATCCATAACCTCGACCGGTTCCTCAACACAGTGGAGTTTGTCATCAATGCTGATTTCATCCGTAGGAATGATAAGTGTCTCGTCGGCTAGACACTTCTTCAAGTTCGACACATGGAATGTGTCATGAACGCAACTAAGCTCCTCGGCAACTTTAGTTTGCACGCGACGGTACCCACCTTGTCCAAAACCTAGAACGGCCCGATATACCTCGGATTAAGCTTACCACGCTTATCGAACCGTGCAACACCCATCCAAGGCGAGACTTTCAACAATACTTTGTCTCCGACCTCGAAAGCTAAGGGTTTACGCCGAATGTCCGCGTAACTTTTCTGACGATCACGAGCCGCCTTGATACGGTCTCTGATCTGAAAAATCTTGTCCGTGGTTTCTTGTACCAATTCTGGACCGATCAGCTGTTTCACTCCGACCTCCGCCCAACACAACGGGGATCGACACTTCCTCCCATACAAAGCCTCAAACGGAGCAGCTCTGATGCTCGTGTGATAACTATTGTTATACGAGAACTCTACTAATGGTAAATGAGTATCCCAATTTCCACCAAAATCCATCACACATGCACGGAGCATGTCCTCCAGTGTTTGGATGGTCCTTTCACTTTGGCCATTCGTTTGAGGATGATAGGTTGTATTTAGATCTACGCGAGATCCGAATGCCTTTTGGAAGGAACGCCAAAACCTTGAAATAAAACGGCCATCTCTGTCAGAGATTATAGAAACCGGCACCCCATGACGTGCCACTACTTCCTTGATATACAATTCCGCTAACGTTTTCATATTGTCCTTCTCGCAGATAGGTAGAAAGTGTGCGGACTTTGTCAAATGATCCACGATTACCCAAATCATGTTATTACCCCTAGATGTTCTATGTAACTTTGAAATGAAATCCATAGAAATTTGTTCCCATTTCCATATCGGGATTTCAGGTTGTTGTAACAAGTCAGACGACTTTTGATATTCTTTTTGGGTAAAGGGTTACCCCGGTGATTCTATATATTCACAACCAAAAAACACAAGTAGTGTAGAAAGCCTACACTAGTTCAATCATAGGACATGCCCCATGAAAGTAAGAACCAGAAAGAAAAAAACATAACCAAACAAAACAACCACCAAACAGACGACCACTAGACTACAAATCTAGACTCAAAACACGAAAGCTGAGAAATCCCAGCTCAAGATCTTATCTTGAGTGAGCAGCTTCCTTCTCATGATAAGCCACAATAAAAAAGCATGTCGCGGAATACACTGACCAAACCACACAATACGACACCAATCAACCTCCGCTTCATGATGCCGAACCGAATCCCAAGCTCTAGTCGAAGAAAAAACATGTTTGTGATCCCCTTGACGCGACAAGAGTTTACCAGACTTATACGGACTCAAAGACAGACGATCAAGCTGAGTAAGAACCGGGTAAGTATCCCGCCAAGCGACCGGCCACCTCCAAGAATTGTCAGAATAAATATCAGACACCTTAGAGTCCATGTTAAACCCCGCATTAGCAATAACTCTAGGAGAAAGAATCTGATCCAGCGGCCCTAAATCACTCCATGTATCGAACCATGCTGAAGTAGCCGAACCATTTCCAATATCGGACCAAATAAACTTCCTCATAATCGGCCGAAGCTGAAGAAGCTTTCTCCAAGACCAGCAACAAGCAGAAGGAACTTTGCAAGCCCAAAAACTTTTGCCTTTCAACCTGTAAGAGTGAATCCACTCAACCCACAAGGATTGACGCCTCGAAAGGATACTCCAGATATGGGCTGTCATAAGAGCCATATTAACATCACCAATCCGACGAATACCTAAACCACCCTCAAGCTTAGGAACACACGCCGCTTTCCATGAAACTTTGGCCCGACCTTTCTGAAACGCACTATCATGAGACCATAAAAAATTCCTCATCATCGCCTCCAAATTAAGAATCACCCGATTCGGAAAAATAAACACAGAAGACCAATAAATATGCATGGAGGATAAGACAGAAATAATAAGTTGCAGCCTGCCTGCAAAAGAAAGTAACTTATTCCTCCAATGCAATATGCGTTTCTCTAACTTTTCCACCATCACAAAACAATCTTTATAAAGCAGCCACGAAGAAATAAGGGGCACACCCAAATACCTCACAGGCAACGAACCCTCCTTAAAAGGCATAATATTCAGAATAGCAGTTTTTACATAAGATGGCACATTCGAGAAAAAAACTGTACTTTTCTGAACACTAGGCAACAAACCCGACATTTTAGTAAAGGAATCAAGAGACTTCATAATACACCTAGCTGAGGCAATCTCACCCTTTGAGAAAATAAACAAATTGTCCGCAAAACATAGGTTGATAATCTGTTGACGTTCACACTTATTATGAAATTTAAAAGAATTATCAATCCTAACCGTATGTTGTAAGATGGCTGTAAGAACTTCCATGATGAGAGTAAATAAATAAGGAGAGACTGGATCACCTTGTCTTAAACCTCTATTGCCCTTAAAAAACCCATGAACCTCGCCATTAACACACACCGAATACGTTGTAGTGGAGACACACAACATAATCCAATGAACCATCTTAGGATGAAAACCGAAGCCGAACAAAATACCCTTCAGAAACTTCCAATCGACAGTGTCATACGCCTTCTGAATATCAACTTTGAACGCACATTTAGGGGGGCCAATATTACGATGATAGTTGTGCATCAACTCTTGCGTTAACAAAATATTATCAGAAATTTTTCTACCTGGCACAAACGCAGATTGGTTTACACTAACGATGTCATTCAAACCCACTTTAATTCTATCAGCTACAATCTTGCTAATGCATTTATACAAAACATTGCAACAAGCAATCGGACGATAGTCCGTAACCACAGATGGGGAAGAGGACTTAGGAAGAAGAACGATAAGCGTATGGTTCAATTCCCGAAGAAGCTTCCCTGTAACAAAGAAATCAATAACAGCATCCGACACTTCACTCCCCACGATAGGCCAGGCACCTTTAAAGAAACCAGCGGTAAAACCATCAGACCCGGAGCTTTGTCTGACCCAATCGAAAACATCGCCTTTTTAACCTCATCAGCTGACACCGGACGAACCATGTGAGCCGCTACGTCTAAATCCAACTTTTTCGTATCTTCTCCTTCTTCTTTGGCACCTACAGTAGAGATCGGAGGTAGGGATTACGGTTTTAGATCCTCAGGAAATCCCTTTTCTTAATACTCTTATTCCCCTTTCATCCGGAGCTGCCGTAACTTGGGCTCATCATGATATACTCGCGGGGAAGGAAAACGAGCAGTTTACGCTTTAGTAGCTACCATTTCACTGGCTCTAGTATTCACCGCCTTTTAAGGAATGGAATATTATCAAGCGCCCTCCACAATTTCGGATAGTATTTATGGTTCTACCTTTTTCTTAGCAACTGGCTTTCATGGTTTTCATGTGATTATAGGTACTCTTTTCTCGATCGTATGTGGTATTCGCCAATATCTTGGTCATCTGACCAAGGAGCATCACGTTGGCTTTGAAGCAGCTGCATGGTACTGGCATTTTGTAGACGTGGTTCAGTTATTCCCATTTGTCTCTATCTATTGGTGGGGAGCTATATGAAGGAATGAATCAGTGGATTGAAGAATTAAAGCTCGAAGACAAAGAGAAGCGGGCTTTTCCAAAGAATTACTGCAGCTTTCCCACTCCCTTTGATTATCATATACATACAAAAAGTCTCTTCCACTTTCCTACTAAATCTCTCTTTATTCTGGCACATAAATGAAGGGATCGAAGAGATTATGGCAGATCATGTTCACCAAGAAATGACCCGAAATTGGATCTTGGTCTATTTGAGATTGGTCCTTTTAATCGTAATAAAAGATGTTTTCTTGTCTCTCGTTTCTTTTCTGAACAAATCGAAGAACCTAATGGATTGAACTCTCCATGAGATTCATAGTTGCATTACTTATAGCTTCCTTGTTCGTAGACAAAGCGGATTCGGAATTGTCTTTCATTCCAAGGCCTAACTTGTATCCATGAGCTTTATATTCGCCCGGAGTTCTCTCCCAGAAATATAGCCATCCCTCTCACGTCAATCCCACAAACCTCTTATCCATTCTATTCAATCACGACGGGGTTGCAAATCGAAATGAAAAACTCACATTGGGTTTAGGGATAATCAGGCTCGAACAGATGACTTCCACCACGTCAATGTCACACCCCGACCACGTGTAACATACAAAACGTGGCGGAAAACGTCGGGGAGTGTTGTAACAGAATTAATTGTTTCATAACCATGGCATACAAAGTTGTATTTTATTTATTAAACAAGAGTTTCATTGTCTTAAATAGGAAATAAAGAGTTTATAACATAATTAAACATAGTCTATCTTCGTTTTAAGTCTCTAAGGCACAGGTCCGCCCTAGTGTCACGATCATCATCCTACGGAAAAGCTCCTGAAAACACATGTGAAAATAGGTACGTCAGCATAAAAATGCCTGTGAGATACATAGGTTTGTGAAAATAAGATTCATGACTTAAGTTTAAGAAAATGTTTAGTCATGAACCTTGTAATTTGATTTGTTTTGTAAATCGCTTGAAAAACAATAAGTTCAGATGATATGTATAAGTAAAAGAATAATGTATGGTTAAATGAATAACCATGTAAAATGAGTTGTATAAAATAAACCGTATTGTAAAACAAAGTATTGTGAAAACATGTTACTTGTGTAAAATGTATAAGTCCAAAATGAATGATTTAAATAACGCTATGATATGTAATATAATACAAACACTTATATATAGGAAGTACCAGCGGCGTATCCACCATGCTTGTATCATATTACTCACATTTCGTTACTTAAGTCACTTAACCAACCAACAATGTATAATGTCTATGTTTAAACCAATTGTCAAAAGTCCTTGTATAAACCATGCCAAATGTTGATAGTCCAAAAGTAGTCAAGTAATGTGTAACAAATGTTATGTCTTGTAAGTAAAGTATTGTCAAACAGTCCAAATGTAGAAATGTACAAAACAAAGTAATTTGAATATATCAAAAAGTTATGTTTTGTAAAGTAATGCATGTTACATTGATACAAACATTTATGTGGTAAGTTAACGCATACATTCAAGCCTTGAGACAGTCGGATAACCCTTTCAGTCAAGGTTATCAAAAGAAATGTTTTCGGATTCAGTCATTCCTTACATCCAAACAAACCCGGGATGTCAGGAATGGGATTTGTCAAGTCCTATGGTACCAGTACCTACTACCGAGCGGCGTAGCTAATGTTAATGAACGTATAATAGTCTCGTTTGTGCAAACCAAATGTCATAGCAAAAGTGAACATGTTATATGAAAACAATGTACTAAGTATGCTAAGTTAACAAACAAAGCAGAAAAGTCATGTAAATCAATGTGCTAGCATGCTATCAGTTAACATACATAGCAGAAATGTAATGTAAAACAATGTACTAAGTATGCACACAATGGACATACATAGCATGAAATGTAATGAAATCACGTACTATAATGTACTAACAAACATAGCCGGTATATGATGTGAAAACAGGAAAGCATGAAAGTAACAAGTAGGCACATGTGTTTCACCCCAAAACAGTTTGGAAAACAGTAAAAGAGGGGTCTATGTACTCACTTGAGATTACTCAGTAGTCCTGGAGTGACAATCGAATAATGATTGAGATCTCGGAAATCAAACGGCACCTAATATAGGTAACTATGTTAATAAACCGGACTTAAATCGGAAGATCGGGTAGCATGAGGGTTTGTAAACCAAACGAGTATGGAGACTCGTGTAGTATGGTTCAACAAAGCCTACATACTAATTGAAACCTAACATAATTGTTTACGACCCATTACGACCCGTTTAGGTAGCTTATGCTACTTTAACGCGTCGTTCGCGTGAAACGCGTTCGGACCGCCTAACTAGTCATATGACAAGTGTTATATGCCTAAACATGTTACATAATCAGTTATGTGACAAAAGTTTAGGTTACATATGCTTAATTACCAATTATACATGAAAAGGGTATTCTGGTAATTTACCTAAGGCATATAAACTACCTATCATACAACTACTTAAACGACGTGACCATAGGGTATAACCTCGAAAGGTTATTCCCTACCTACTATGGTCACCTAATGTATTTGGTCGGATCCTAATGATCGACCAAATGGGTCGGGTTCGAAGGTATAAGCGATTTATCAGATCGCTTACCCTACGACCCTAGACAACGTGGTAATCAGTAGGCATAGTCCCAAAGGACTATAACCAACGTGATTACACTCACGTTGCGAAGTTCAAACGAACTTCGCATTGACCATAAACTGGTCAACGCAGAAAGTCAAACAAAGTTTGACTTTCAGACTCGAAAAGACTCGAAAAGCAATAAAAGAACGAAAGAATACTTACGAAGGGTCCCCGAATGCTAATCTAGATCGAAATAACTCAGGTATGAAACAAAGGTTCCAACTTAGAGTCTTTAAGATCAGATTCTAGTGGTTTTGAAGCAATGGGGGGTGGGGTATTTATAGTTTTCGGGTAACCGTTAAGATCTTTTCATGGAAACCGTGCTTTAATCGCATCCGTACAAATGTCGGAACCTTATGGTAGCTAAAAATGATCCTTATCAGCTTACTAGGCAATTGAGAATGTGTGGTTGTGGATCAAACAGCTGCAATCTGCTGTTAAATGCAATTAATCTGGTCAGGAAGTCGGACGCGGCCCGCTTCAGGATGTACATAAACTCAGGCGGGCCGCCTGGGAGTTGCAGATCAGATATATGTTTGCAGAATTACAGTTTCAGTCCCTGTTGATGTTTTAAGCCATTTTCGACACTTCTAAGGCCCGTAAAGCCAACTTTAAGGCCCTAAAATGTTGCCTAAACATTGTGGACATGAAACATGCTCAAAAATACGCCGGATGATGGTTCGTTTGGTCGTACGAACGCGATGTTTGCTTAATTATGACGGAATGCGCATAAGCGCGAAAAACGATCCAAATGACGCGACGAATGGATTTTTCTCATGCCAAACACTAAAATAAAGTATTATAGTGTTTACATAAATTTTTGGATGTCCGGATGTATTCAGAACGTGAGTTATGCGCAAAAGTGCAAACTTGTGCACTTTTTGACACTTTTAGTCCCTGAATGACCCAAAAGTTTATTTTAGCGCACCGAACCCCTTAAAGCCTACTTCTAAGCTATGTAAAGGATATTTAAGGTGTGTTTAACTTATGGTCATGTTCCGGAATGTTCGTTACAGTTCAAATTGACATACTTTCGTAGTTTGTCAAGTTTAGTCCCTGTAAGAGAATTAACTTTGTTTTTGCCATACCAAAGCCTTCAAAACTTATTTCTAAGTTATGTAAAGGTTATTTGAGGTATGTTAAGTATATGTTGATGTTCCGGAGTATTTCTCGCATTAAACTGATTACGTTTACGCACCAGTTTGCGTATAACTCTCTAGAAAGCGATATAGAGTTTGAAATTACATAAAAGTCAAAACATGAAAAATGTAAAACACAACCAAACAAACATTGGGATCAAATAACATTGTTTTATTGATAATAGAACTGTTCACGATGATTACAAGCACGGATGTTACAGTCTCCCCTACTTGTGGAAATTTCGTCCCGAAATTTATTTAGAGGAAACTCGTGGGAAAAGATGCGGATAATTCGCCTTCATTTGATCTTCGCGTTCCCAAGTAAACTCGGGTCCACGTTTAGCTTCCCAGCGAACTTTGACCAAAGGAATGCGCTTGCGTTTAAGCCACTTTACTTCACGTTCCATGATTTCCACTGGCTTCTCAACAAATTTCAGTGTTTTGCCAACACGAATTTCGTCAAGCGGTATGTGGAGGTTCTCATCAGCTAAACACCTCTTGAGATTGGACACGTGAAAAGTTGGATGAACATTTCCAAGTTCAGGAGGTAACTCAAGTCTGTAGGCTACCTTTCCGATTCTTTCGACGATCTTGAATGGTCCAACGTATCTAGGTGCAAGTTTTCCTTTCTTTCCAAATCTGATCACACCTTTCCAAGGTGAGACCTTAAGTAATACTCGATCACCGACTTGAAATTCCAAGGCTTTGCGTTTTGGGCCCGCGTAACTCTTCTGACGGCCCGCGTAACTCTTCTGAAGGTTATCACGAACTTTCTTGATCTTGTCAGTAGTTTCTAAAATGAGGGCAGGTCCAGTAAGTTGAGCCTCGCCGATCTCATTCCAGCAGACTGGTGAACGACATTTTCGACCATAGAGAGCCTCGAAAGGAGCCATTTTGATGCTGGTGTGATAACTGTTGTTGTAGGAGAATTCAATCAACTTAAGATGTGAATCCCAACTACCACCAAAATCGATCACACAAGCTCTAAGCATATCCTCCAGAGTCTGGATTGTTCTCTCAGATTGACCATCCGTTTGCGGATGATAAGCTGTGCTCAGATTAAGTTGGGTCCCCATAGCAGATTGCATGGTTCTCCAAAAATGAGAAGTGAAACGAGTATCTCTGTCAGAAATGATGTTCAAAGGAACACCGTGTCGAGCTACAATTTCATCCACATAGATTTGAGCAAGTCTGTCAGCAGGAAAATCCTCACGGATTGGCAAGAAATGCGCTGACTTAGTAAGACGATCAACAACTACCCAGATGGCATCATGACCTTTCTTTGTGCGCGGAAGTTTAGGAACAAGATCCATAGTAATGTTTTCCCATTTCCAAACCGGGATCTCTGGTTGCTCCAATAAACCAGAAGGACGCTGATGTTCAGCCTTAACCTTAAGACAAGTAAGGCATTTTGATACGTATAAGGCAATGTCTTTCTTCATACCAGGCCACCAATAATGAATACGAAGATCCTTATACATCTTATCTGAGCCCGGATGAATAGAATAACGCGACTTATGGGCTTCATCCATAAGCAAGGTACGAAGATCATCCTGGCTTGGGACCCACAAACGGTCCATGAAGTAATACGATCCATTGTCCTTCAGTTCCAAAGCAGGCGTTATGTGATAGGGAAAATCCTTATCCATTAAACCTTGTGAAACACAAGATTGTTGAGCCTGAGAAATGCGTGCTTGGATATCGGATTGAGTTTGAATAACAGATTGAACACGTACACAATGAAGCTTAGTACGTTCCTTACGACTCAATGCATCAGCTACGACATTCACCTTACCAGGATGGTAGCGAATTTCGCAGTCATAGTCGTTTAAAAGCTCAACCCAACGTCGTTGCCACATGTTGAGTTCTCTCTGGTTGAAGATATGCTGAAGACTTTTGTGGTCCGTGAAAACCACACATTTTGTACCGTACAAATAGTGTCTCCAGATCTTAAGAGCGAAGACAACTGCACCCAACTCAAGATCATGAGTGGTGTAGTTCTTCTCATGTATCTTCAACTGCCTTGATGCATATGCTGTGACTTTGTTCCTTTGCATCAGGACACAGCCAAGACCCAGTTTAGATGCATCGCAATAAACGACGAAATCATCATTGCCCTCAGGCAAAGTCAGAACAGGCGCGTCGCAAAGCTTCTGCTTCAAGTGTTGAAAAGCTTCCTCTTATTTGAATCCCCAATCAAAGGGCTTGTTCTTCTGAGTTAAAGCAGTTAGAGGAACTGCAATCTTTGAGAAGTTCTCAATGAAGCGGCGGTAATAACCCGCTAGACCAAGAAAAGACCGAACCTCAGTAGGAGTAGTAGGCGTATCCCAATCCTTAATCGCACTGATCTTGGAGGGATCTACATGAATACCTTGTTCGTTGATAATATGTCCTAAGAATTGAACTTCTTTAAGCCAGAATTCACACTTGGAGAATTTGGCGAAAAGTTGTTCTTTCTTCAGGAGTTCCAGAGTAAGACGAAGATGTTGCTCGTGATCAGCTCGCGTCTTAGAGTAAATCAAGATGTCGTCAATAAAAACAATGACGAACTGATCCAAATAAGGTTTGCAGACCCTATTCATTAAGTCCATGAAAACAGCAGGAGCATTAGTCAAACCGAATTGCATGACTGTGAATTCATAATGCCCATAACGAGTACGGAACGCTGTCTTGGGAATGTCTTCTTCATGCACCTGAAGTTGATGATACCCCGAACGAGGATCAATCTTCGAAAAATAAGAAGCGCCCTGTAACTGATCAAAGAGATCATCTATGCGCGGTAGGGGATATCGATTCTTGATGGTAAGCTTGTTAAGCTCACGATAATCGATACACATCCTAAAAGATCCATCCTTCTTCTTGACAAAAAGAACGGGAGCACTCCAAGGTGAAAAGCTAGGACGGATAAAACCTTTGTCGGAGAGCTCCTGAAGCTGCTTAGACAACTCTTGCATCTCAGATGGAGCAAGACGATATGGAGCTCTGGCAATGGGATTTGCACCAGGTACGAGATCAATGCGGAACTCGACTTGGCGTGCTGGGGGTAGACCAGGTAACTCTTCAGGGAAAACTTCAGAATAATCCCGAACGACAGGAATATCTGAAATAGACTTACCCTTGCCTTTATCTGCTGTAACATGTGCTAAGAAAGCCACATAGTTCTTCCGTAGATACTTCTGAGCTTTAAAACAAGACATGAGTTTGAGACCACCGGCAGGTTTCTCACCTTGAACCTGTAGGATTTCGCCTGTCGAAAGCGACACACGAACAATCTTCTCAGAACAAACTATCTCTGCGTGATGCTTAGATAACCAATCCATACCCACTATGACGTCGAAGCTTCCAAGTTGCATAGGCGTGAGGTCGATTGGAAAAAGATGATCGTTAAGGTTCAACTGGCAGTTGTGAAGAACAGAGTCAAGAACAATGGGTTCACCATTAGCAACTTCTACTGTCAAAGGTTTACCTAGTTTTGTTCTAGACACGCGAACCATTGGCTCAAAAGACAATGACACAAAACTCTTATCGGCACCTGAATCAAAGAGAACAGATGCAGGCTGATTATTAATAAAGAACGTTCCGTTCACCACGTTATCATCCGCCTGCGCCTCTTGGGTGTAACACCTGTGCCTTCACGGCCATCAAACAAATACCAAACCAATGAAATATTTTATTTCATACTTGGGATTTGTAAAAATATGTGTATCGTTAGCACATATCAACTCTTGTTCGATTTCAAGCTCTAAATCGCTTTCTGGAGGGTTATACGCGCACTGATGCGTAAATATAACCAGTTTAATGCAACGAACACTCCGGAATAGTGAAATAGGCTTAACATACCTTAAATAACCTTTACATAACTTAGATATAAGTTTTGGAAGGTTTGGTGTGGTGAAATCAAAGTTTAATCGCTTACAGGGACTAAAGTTGACAAACTGCGAAAGTATGCCAATTTGAACTGTAACAGACATTCCGGAACATGACCATAAGTTAAACATACCATAAATATCCTTTACATAGCTTAGAAATAGGCTTTGAGGTGTTCGGTATGCTAAAATAAACTTTTGTGGCATTCAGGGACTAAAAGCGTCAAAAAGTGCACAAGTTTGCATTTTTACGCGTAACTTACGTTCTGAATACATCCGGACATCCAAAAATTTATGTAAGCACTAAAATATTTTATTTTAGTGTTCGGCATAAGAAAAATCCATTCGTCGCGTCATTTGGATCGTTTTTCGCGCTTGTGCGCATTCCGTCGTAATTAAGCGAACATCGCGTTCGTACGGCTAAACGAACCGACATCCGAGATATTTTTGAGCACATTTTAAGTTCCCTATACTTTAACTTCATTTTAGAGCTTTGAAATGGGGTTAACGGGCCTTAAACGTGTCAAAAATGGGCTGAATGCATAACAGGGACCAAAAGTGTAATTCTGCCAAACTTTGGCCTAGCGGTGCGCTACACTTTTAGTGTAGCGGTGCGCTAGCCAAGTCCAGACCAGATGCAGAGTTTCTAACAGCCTGTTTGCACATGTTTGATCCTCCACCACATGTTCTAAGATGCTTAGTCATGAAGATAAGGATCATTTCTAGCCACCATAAGGTCCCGACACATGTACGGGCAAGATTAAGGCACGTTTTCCTTGAAACGATCTTAACGGTGGACCGAATACTATAAATACCCCACCCCCCATTGCTTCTAAACCCACAAGAATTCTGATTTGAGAGCTCTAAGTTGAAACCATTGTTTCATACCTGAGTTCTTAGATCGGGATTAGCATTCGGGGACCCTGGGTAAGTATTCTTTCATTCTTTTCCTTATTTTATTGCTTTTCGAGTCAGAAAGTCAAACTTTGTTTGACTTTCAGCGTTGACCAGTAATGGTCAATGCGAAGTTCGTTTGAACTTCGCAACGTGAGTGTAATCACGTTGGTCATAGTCCTTTGGGACTATGCCCACTGATTACCACGTTGTCTAGGGTCGTAGGGTAGGCGATCTGATAAATCGCCTATACCTTCGAACCCGACCCAGTTTGGTCGATCATTAGGATCCGACCAAATACATTAGGTGACCATAGTAGGTAGGGAATAACCTTCCGAGGTTATACCCTATGGTCACATCGTTTAAGTAGTTGTATGATAGGTAGTTTATATGCCTTAGGTAAATTACCAGAATACCCTTTTCATGTATAATTGGTAATTAAGCATATGTAACCTAAACTTTTGTCACATAACTGATTATGTAACATGTTTAGGCATATAACACTTGTCATAGGACTAGTTAGGCGGTCCGAACGAGTTTCACGCGAACGACGCGTTAAAGTAGCATAAGCTACCTAAACGGGTCGTAATGGGTCGTAGACACTTAGGTTAAGTTTCATTTAGTATGTAGGCTTTGATTAACCATATCACATGAGTTCCTACACTCATTTGGTTTACAAACCCTAATACTACCCGATCTTCCGATCTAGGTCCGGTTAATTAACATAGTTACCTATATTAGGTGCCGTTTGATATTCCGCGATCTCTAGCATTGCTTGGTGGTTATCCTAGGACTTCTGAGCAATCTCAAGTGAGTACATAGACCCCTCTTTTACTGTTTTCCAAACTGTTTTGGGGTGGAACACATGTGCCTACTTGTTACTTTCCTGCTTTCCTGTTTTCACATCATATACCGACTATGTTTGTTAGTACATTATAGTACATGATTTCATTACTTTTCTGCTATGTATGTTGACTGATAACATGCTAAGCACATTGATTTACATGACTTTTCTGCTTTGTATGTTAACTTAGCATACTTAGTACATCATTTTACATTGCATCTTTGTTGCATATGTTCCAGTAACATATGGACACATTGTTTTACAGCTCTACCTTGTATGTTTACTCTAGCATACTAGGTACATTATCTTCATCTCATGCTTACATTTTGGTATGACATTTGGTTTGTTTAACGGGTCTATATAACATTCATTAACATTTGCTACGCCGCTCGGTAGTAGGTAGTGGTACCATAGGACTTGACAAATCCCGTTCCGGACATCCCAGGGAAAGGGGATGAAAGGAATGACCGAATCCGAATACATATTCTCTTGATAACTCACTTTTACATAGTTATCCGGCTGTCTCAAGGCTTGAATGTTTGCGTTTAACATACTGCATAAGTGTTTGTATCAGTAAAGCATGCATTATTCTACAAAACATAACTTTGATTTAAACCAAGTTTTACTTCAATACTTCGTTTTGTACATTTTTACTTATGGTTTAAGTAGTCTAAATTTTACTTGCCATACATATCATTTTGGTTATACATTACTTGACTACTTTTGGACTATAGACATTTGACATGGATATTTGACATAGACATTTGACATGGATATTTGACATAGACATTTGACATGGATATTTGACATAGACATTTGACATGGATATTTGACATAGACATTTTGACATGATTTACATCTTGACATGAACACTTTGATAGTTTGGTTTGGTTTGATTAAGTGATTAAGTAATGATGCGTGTGTTGATACAAGCATGGTGGATACGCCGCTGGTACTTCCTATATATAAGTGTTTGTATGGTATTACATGTCGTAACGTTATTTGAATCATTTCAGTTTGAGACATAGAACATTTCATACAAATAACATACTTTTCACAAGACATTGATTTATAAACAACTTATCTTATACAAACACATTTTACTTGGTTATTCATTTAACCTTACATTTATTTATACTTATCATCTGATCTTATCGTTTTTCAAATGATTTAAAAGACAAAGCAAATAACAAGGTTCATGACTAAACATTTTCTCAAACATAAGTCATGAATCTTATTTTCACAAAACCTATGTATCTCACAGGCATTTTTATGCTGACGTACCTATTTTCACATGTGTTTTTCAGGAGCTGTTGCATAAGATGATCAAGATACACATAGGCAGACTTGGGCTTTAGTAACAATAAAAGATGCAAGACTAGTTAATTATGTTGTATTTTCTTGTTTGTTAAGACATTGTAACACTTTGAATCAATAAAACAAAACTTCAATTACCATGGATTTGAAACAATTAATTCTGTTACAACACTCCCCGATGTTTCCGCCGCGATTTGTTGTTTTACGCGGTCGGGGTGTGACATTGGGCATTCATGTTAAAGGCTCGGCCTCGAGCCGGAGCCTGATTCGGATTCTGGTTGGCTAGCCTTGGGCACCGGTTCCTGTAGTGGGTAAGATCCCCACAATTGTAGCACGAACCAGGAGGAAAATGAGGTCGTGCAGCTTGACCTTGTTGCTGAGCAAGAGGCTGAGCAACTTGTTGAGCTTGGTTCTGAACTGCCTGGTTCTGGTTAACAGGAATGCGGCAGGTGGCAGCAAGATGACCAGGTCTTCCGCAGTTGGTGCACTGACGACACTGGAGGTGTGGTTGATGATGGTCGTTACACCTGTTGCACAAAGGTGCATTGCCAAGATAAGGTTTCTTGGCTAGTGGCTGCGCAGGCTGATTTGGTGCAGCTTGAGCCTGTGCAGTAACGGCATAGTTTTGGGAAGCCTTCCGCTTCCTAGACCCTCCAGAATTCTTTCCCTTCTTGTTTTGACCTTTCTTGCTATCTTCTTTGTCAGAAGTCTGTTTCTTGCCCTTGTCACCCTTTTTATGCAGCTTCCCCTTTCGAACCTGCGACTCAGTCAATGTCGCTGATAACTCGATAGCCTGACGGAGTGTGGCAGGGTTACTACCAGTAATGATGTCTTGCACCGAGTCAGGTAGGCCGTCGATGTATCTTTCGATAGCCTTGTCGAGTGGGGTAACCATAGTTGGGCAAAACAGACTCAACTCTTCAAACCTATCAGTATAAGCCCTGTGCTGGCCACTGTCTTGTTTCAAGTTATCAAACTCTTTCTCCAACGCTCGCTGTTCATGGCGAGGACATAATTCCCTCATCATAAGGGCCCTGAGTTCAGCCCATGTTTGTGCTAGAGCAACTTCTGCACCTCGGTCTCTCATAACCCCATTCCACCATGTGAGAGCCCTCTTCTGAAACACGCTCGAAGAAAACTCGACCTTGCGATTGTCAGGACATTGCACGTGGCGAAAAGTATTCTCAATGCTCTCGAACCATTGAAGAAGCCCAGTCGCTCCTTCAGAACCACTAAACTTGAGTGGTTTAGCCGAGTTAAAATCCTTGTATTTGCATGGAGCATTGTTGTTGTTGTTGGCTTGGTGCCATTGAGCAAAGAGATTTGGAAATTGAGCAGCCATCTGCTGCGCAATAATTTCTGCCAGTTCGGCAGTCGCAATCAAATTGTCGCGTCGAGGAGGCATTCTAAAAGAGGAACATGAAAGGAACCAAGTGAGATGAAACAAAATCAACAAAAGCAAAGATGGTGGTCATTTGTCCGTATCACAAAGTAAACAAACGACACACAGTGACTAATCAAAGTAAATGGATCAAAAATAATGTATTGCGAAGACATGCTCGCTTATAAGTGAACACTCATCCCAAGAATTCCCAGGTAAGCACAACTGGTCTCGCGTCTGATGAGATGTATACGAAGTGCTTGCCTAGACAGAAAACCCAGAATACAGGCATTCACTCTTCCAGTTTGCACGTGTTCACATTATTTAAAACCCAAAACGTTGACGAGATTTTGAAAATTTGAAGGCACAAGGCCAAAAATTTAGTCAAACTGGAAGGGTTCAAAACCTTACAAAAGAGGGTTCAAAACCTTACAAAAGAGGGTTCAAAACCTTGTAATAAATCATCCAAAAACAGATGATTGTTTTTCAAAAATCGTTTCGGAAAAATTTGGTTTTTGTTTTGAAAATCACCTAAGGATAGGTGATGTGCGTGTTTTAAGATCTAAACACAAGATAACTTGTGTTAGGGTCCTAGAAAGGTTATAGTCTAGGTCAAAGCATTACTAATAACCTAATTCCCTATAACCATTGGCTCTGATACCAACTCTTCTGTCACACCCCGACCACGTGTAACATACAAAACGTGGCGGAAAACGTCGGGGAGTGTTGTAACAGAATTAATTGTTTCATAACCATGGCATACAAAGTTGTATTTTATTTATTAAACAAGAGTTTCATTGTCTTAAATAGGAAATAAAGAGTTTATAACATAATTAAACATAGTCTATCTTCGTTTTAAGTCTCTAAGGCACAGGTCCGCCCTAGTGTCACGATCATCATCCTACGGAAAAGCTCCTGAAAACACATGTGAAAATAGGTACGTCAGCATAAAAATGCCTGTGAGATACATAGGTTTGTGAAAATAAGATTCATGACTTAAGTTTAAGAAAATGTTTAGTCATGAACCTTGTAATTTGATTTGTTTTGTAAATCGCTTGAAAAACAATAAGTTCAGATGATATGTATAAGTAAAAGAATAATGTATGGTTAAATGAATAACCATGTAAAATGAGTTGTATAAAATAAACCGTATTGTAAAACAAAGTATTGTGAAAACATGTTACTTGTGTAAAATGTATAAGTCCAAAATGAATGATTTAAATAACGCTATGATATGTAATATAATACAAACACTTATATATAGGAAGTACCAGCGGCGTATCCACCATGCTTGTATCATATTACTCACATTTCGTTACTTAAGTCACTTAACCAACCAACAATGTATAATGTCTATGTTTAAACCAATTGTCAAAAGTCCTTGTATAAACCATGTCAAATGTTGATAGTCCAAAAGTAGTTAAGTAATGTAATCTATCTTGCGTCTTCAATTTATTCATAATGACAAGCCATAAATGAAACGAGTGCCTAGATCATAGGTTTTTTGGAACGACTCTAAGAAAGATGGGTTCTCTGGGCGATTTTGGCGACTTGGTAAAACCCTAATTTTCTTTTGCTAATCCTCGTATCGATTGTTCTTGTTTATCAGCTTAGGATTATGATCGATCCTTAGGTGATATTCATTTGTTCTCGGATTAGGGTTTGTAGTTAGGGTTTTGTGTTCGGCTGTTACTTCTGTTTGCAATCGGGGGTGTAGCTAGTTGTTGCTGATTTGCGCTTTGATTTCGTATCTGATTTCGTTAGTCTGTTTTCGGATTTACATCTGATTTCGGCTTACATCTGATTTCGGCTTACACCTGGTTTAGTTGTTCTGATTTCGGCGCTATTGAGGTGAGTCCAGATTTCGTGATTAGGGTTTGTAGTCGTGGTTTTCTGTTTGCGAAGGTGGTGCGACTGGTTCCTTTTGCTTTAGGGTTTCAGCAGGTTTTTTTCATCTTCGATTCTCTTTGTTTTGGCTGGTTTGTTGATCACAATCTGTCCGAATGGAGAGCCAAACTGCAGAAAACTCAAATGTGTTTGCCAACAAAATTAAGAACATTGACGGTAAAACATTTGAGCCAAGACAAACATCTTTTTTGGCGACTAGGGTTTCTGAAATGCCGAGTAAGAAGGTATGTTTTATGATGCCGCTTAATGATACTGAACATGTTATTGGTTGTTCTGATTCTCCTAATCAGAATTATGCGAAAGTCTTTGACAAGAGAAAGGTAGCATTTGTGTTACCGGTGAATGATATTAGACCTACTCGAGTTCAAAGTTTGAATCAAGATGATAATGCTCATGTCCAATCTTATGCGGATGTGGTCCTACAGGAACGAATTGAGCAGGGTGATACTAAGAGGGGTGGGGATTCAATTCAGAATCAGAATGAAGATGAAAACACTAGGAAGGCCAATGATGCGGTTGTTCAAGTTCCTAAGGTCAATTTTCGACAACTAAAATCAGATGTATCATTGGATGGAGTGGATGTAGTGCTTCCGATTGATTCGGTTCACCAGGTTAATAACAGGTTAGCAAACACTCTTTATGGTTATTTCCTGGGGGATAGGATTGCATATCCAGTAGTTGAATATTTTGTCAGAAAAAATTGGAAAAAACATGGTCTTCAGAAAACTATGATGAATTCAAATGTATTCTTTTTCTTCAAGTTTGAAGATAGAAAGGGTATGGATACTGTTCTTGAAGGGGGACCTTGGCTGATCCGTAACAAACCTATGTTTCTCAACATTTGGTCTCCTACAAACACCCTTAAAAAAGAAGAGGTTAAAAAGGTTGCAGTTTGGGTTAAATTGCAAGATGTTCCGCTAGTGGCATATTCTGATGATGGTTTAAGCATGTTGGCTTCAAAAATTGGGTCCCCTGTGCGCCTGGACTCGTATACTAGTGATATGTGTAATGAGGCTTGGGGAAGAAGCAGCTATGCTAGGGCTCTCATTGAAATATCAGCTGATCATGAGTTGAAAGAGGCTCTAACCATGGTTATTCCTGAATTGGATGGGAACAAATATGTTAATGAGACGATTCGGGTGGAGTATGAATGGGAGCCTCCGAGATGTGTCCACTGCTGTGTATTTGGGCATGATTCTGAGGAGTGTCCAAAGCGCATTCGACCGACAGTGAAACCTCCTACACATAGACCGAACGTAGATAAGGATGGTTATACGGAAGTCAAGACAAAGAAGAATGTAAAGAAAAGCGGTTTTCAAGTTAACAATCAAAAGCCCAAGGTTGAATATAGACCTGTGGATAAAAAGAAAAAGGCAGTGAGTTCTGCTTACAGGAGTGCGAGGAGCACTAGTTCTTCTAAGGTTCAAACACATAATTCGTTTAGCGCTCTTGGGTTTGTTGGAGGGAACGGGGATAAAGGGAGACGTGAGCCAAATGAGGAGTCTGATGATGACGGGGTAGAGGTTGTATATGATGAAACGAATGAGTTTATGACATCGGGTACTCATCCTACGTCTTCCAGTACAGGGGCAAGCACCTCTCACATAAACTTGTCTAATGGATAGGTGGCGTCTATTTCATGCTAAAGGGCTGCCAGTTAGTAGCAATTTCATTTTTGACGATGGCGGTTGACGTCTTTTGTTTTGTTTTTTCGTTTGTCTACTAGTTAGTCATTATCATGATTGTAGTAGGCTAGAATAATGAGGTAACTTGGTTTGTTTGGTTTTTTTGTTTACATATATGGGGCATGTCCTGTATATGAACTAGTGGGGAATTCATCCTCACTACTTGTACTTATTTGGCGGTTGTCTATAATAGAATCACCGGGGTAACCCTTTACCCAAAAAAAAACAAATGTTATGTCTTGTAAGTAAAGTATTGTCAAACAGTCCAAATGTAGAAATGTACAAAACAAAGTAATTTGAATATATCAAAAAGTTATGTTTTGTAAAGTAATGCATGTTACATTGATACAAACATTTATGTGGTAAGTTAACGCATACATTCAAGCCTTGAGACAGTCGGATAACCCTTTCAGTCAAGGTTATCAAAAGAAATGTTTTCGGATTCAGTCATTCCTTACATCCAAACAAACCCGGGATGTCAGGAATGGGATTTGTCAAGTCCTATGGTACCAGTACCTACTACCGAGCGGCGTAGCTAATGTTAATGAACGTATAATAGTCTCGTTTGTGCAAACCAAATGTCATAGCAAAAGTGAACATGTTATATGAAAACAATGTACTAAGTATGCTAAGTTAACATACAAAGCAGAAAAGTCATGTAAATCAATGTGCTAGCATGCTATCAGTTAACATACATAGCAGAAATGTAATGTAAAACAATGTACTAAGTATGCACACAATGGACATACATAGCATGAAATGTAATGAAATCATGTACTATAATGTACTAACAAACATAGCCGGTATATGATGTGAAAACAGGAAAGCATGAAAGTAACAAGTAGGCACATGTGTTTCACCCCAAAACAGTTTGGAAAACAGTAAAAGAGGGGTCTATGTACTCACTTGAGATTACTCAGTAGTCCTGGAGTGACAATCGAATAATGATTGAGATCTCGGAAATCAAACGGCACCTAATATAGGTAACTATGTTAATAAACCGGACTTAAATCGGAAGATCGGGTAGCATGAGGGTTTGTAAACCAAACGAGTATGGAGACTCGTGTAGTATGGTTCAACAAAGCCTACATACTAATTGAAACCTAACATAATTGTTTACGACCCATTACGACCCGTTTAGGTAGCTTATGCTACGTTAACGCGTCGTTCGCGTGAAACGCGTTCGGACCGCCTAACTAGTCCTATGACAAGTGTTATATGCCTAAACATGTTACATAATCAGTTATGTGACAAAAGTTTAGGTTTTTTTTTTGGGTAAAGGGTTACCCCGGTGATTCTATTAAAACAACCCGCAATTAAGTACAAGTAGTGAGAATGTGTTCCCCACTAGTTCATATACAGGACATGCCCCATATATGTAAACCAAACAAACCAAACAAACTATGACACCCCATAACCTAGCCTACTATACATCATGAAACGATATCAAGTAGACACGACAAACCAAACAAAATAAACCCTCATCCTCCATCATCAAAGATAAAGTTGCCACAAACTGTCAGCCCCTTCACACGAACCAAAAAGAGCCTATCCATTGAAGACCTTTGAATTAGAGGTGCTTGCCCCTTGTTTATCCGGCTCCCGAACGCCCAAAGTTTCATCATACACTACCTCAACGTCATCATCATCCGGATCTTCACTACTAAGCTGCCCCATAGTTCTATTTGTTCTAGAGTTAAGCGCACTAAAAGAGTTGTAAGTCTGAATTGAACCTTTTCCACCCTTCATATTAGTAGAAGAAGATGTATTCCCAACTATTTTCCTGTAGTTCAACGGTTTATATTCAAATTTTTGTTTTTGAGTATTAACCGGAACCCCACTTTTCCTACCCACTTTCCTATTCGTAACCTCAATGTAACCATCCCCATCTACTATAGGAGCTTTAGGATGGGGTTTAGGAGTAGGACCAACCTGTTTAGGACAATCACCACTATCATGACCAAAGACACAACAATGAGCACATCTCGTAGGCGTCCACTCATACTCCACCTTAACTTTTTCCGTAACATAATTCTCACCATCCAAATCAGGAATAGCCATAGATATCACCTCCTTGAATCCATGCTCAGCTGAAACTTCAATAAGGGTCCTTGCATAAGAACTCCTACCCCAATTTTCAGAACACATAGAAGCTGTATAAGAATCAAGCAACAAAGGGGAACCAATTTTTGAAGCCAACATGCTCAAACCATCATCAGTGTAAGCTGCAAGAGGAACATCATGCAATTTTACCCAAACTGCAACTTTCTTGATATCTTCCTTTCGAAGTGTAGTAGTAGGGGACCAAGTGTTGAGAAAAAGAGGTTTCTTCCGAATCAGCCAAGGCCCCCCTTCAAGAACATTATTCATACCCTGTCTATCTTCAAACTTGAAGAAGAAAAACCCATTCGAATTCATCATAATTTTCTGAATACCATGTTTTTTCCAATTTGTTTTCACAAAATATTCAACAACCGGATACGCAATTCTATCCCCCAGGAAGTAACCATATAGAGTATTAGATAACCTGTCATTTACCTGGCGAACCGAATCAATCGGAAGCACTACACCCACTCCATCCAATGAGATATCTGATTTTAGAGAACGAAAGTTTATTTTAGGAACTTTAGCATCCGAACTATTGACATGACTAGCTGAATTCTCATCATTCGGATTCTGATTTGAAACAACCCCCATCTTAGCACCTCCTTGCTCGGCCTGATTGTTTAAGATCACATCCGCATAGGATTGATGTTGGGTTTTAGCATTATCTCCCTGTTTCAGACTATGAGCTCGGGAAACAGGACTCACATCATTAAGTGGTAGCACAAACGCTACCTTTCGTTTATCAAAAACCTTCGCATAATTCTGATTAGGAGAATCAGAACAGCCAATAGCGTGATCAGTATCATTTGGCGGTAGCATAAAACATACCTTCTTATGCGGCAATTCAGAAACCCGATCAGCCATATGTAACGATTGTCTTGGCTCAAATGGTTTTCCGTCAATATTCTTTATCTTTCTCGCAAATACATTTGAATTTTCTGCAATTTGATCATCCATACCGCAGCAACACAAACCCAACTATGCAGCCGCAACCTCAATCAAAATAATCTCAGCTGAAAATGATTGATTTGTTGAAGGACAACAGATCTGCCTAGCCGATTTAAGCAATAATCAAACCAAGAGAATCAGACCTGCTGGAATCGTCGACCAAAACCCTAAGAATGAATAATTATGCAAAACGATCTGCAAATGGTATCACACAATCGTCGGAACTAACACCTAAATCTGATCGACAACACCAAAATCAGATTGAAACCAAACCCTGAATAGAACCGATTCAGCAACAATTAGGGTAGGAGACTGCCGAATCT
This sequence comes from Helianthus tuberosus, assembly GCA_030545235.1. NCBI lineage: Eukaryota > Viridiplantae > Streptophyta > Magnoliopsida > Asterales > Asteraceae > Helianthus > Helianthus tuberosus. The sequence continues at coordinate 117,593,909 of CM060363.1, forward strand.
ATGAAGGTTGAACGATTAGAAACAGATTCAGCAACGAATAATTATCAGCCGCATAGAAACCCTAATCTACGAACGGAAAAAACAGAAACCCAAAGCACAAAAAACCCTAATCTGATATCAAATGATTAGAAACTAAGGAGCGAAAGATCTCCCTAGATGCTAAACAAGATCGATCAGGACAAGGGTTGGATTGAAAGATGAAGGTTTAACAAGATCGCCCAAATCGCCCAGAGCACTCCCATCTCTCTTTTCACTTCTTTCAAAACAGCGACCCACACAAAAGTTTAGGTTACATATGCTTAATTACCAATTATACATGAAAAGGGTATTCTGGTAATTTACCTAAGGCATATAAACTACCTATCATACAACTACTTAAACGACGTGACCATAGGGTATAACCTCGGAAGGTTATTCCCTACCTACTATGGTCACCTAATGTATTTGGTCGGATCCTAATGATCGACCAAATGGGTCGGGTTCGAAGGTATAAGCGATTTATCAGATCGCTTACCCTACGACCCTAGACAACGTGGTAATCAGTAGGCATAGTCCCAAAGGACTATAACCAACGTGATTACACTCACGTTGCGAAGTTCAAACGAACTTCGCATTGACCATAAACTGGTCAACGCAGAAAGTCAAACAAAGTTTGACTTTCAGACTCGAAAAGACTCGAAAAGACTCGAAAAGACTCGAAAAGCAATAAAAGAACGAAAGATTACTTACGAAGGGTCCCCGAATGCTAATCTAGATCGAAATAACTCAGGTATGAAACAAAGGTTCCAACTTAGAGTCTTTAAGATCAGATTCTAGTGGTTTTGAAGCAATGGGGGGTGGGGTATTTATAGTTTTCGGGTAACCGTTAAGATCTTTTCATGGAAACCGTGCTTTAATCGCATCCGTACAAGTGTCGGAACCTTATGGTAGCTAAAAATGATCCTTATCAGCTGACTAGGCAATTGAGAATGTGTGGTTGTGGATCAAACAGCTGCAATCTGCTGTTAAATGCAGTTAATCTGGTCAGGAATTCGGACGCGGCCCGCTTCAGGATGTACATAAACTCAGGCGGGCCGCCTGGGAGTTGCAGATCAGATATATGTTTGCAGAATTACAGTTTCAGTCCCTGTTGATTTTTAAGCCATTTTCGACACTTCTAAGGCCCGTAAAGCCAACTTTAAGGCCCTAAAATGTTGCCTAAACATTGTGGACATGAAACATGCTCAAAAATATGCCGGATGATGGTTCGTTTGGTCGTACGAATGCGATGTTTGCTTAATTACGACGGAATGCGCATAAGCGCGAAAAACGATCCAAATGACGCGACGAATGGATTTTTCTCATGCCAAAAACTAAAATAAAGTATTATAGTGTTTACATAAATTTTTGGATGTCCGGATGTATTCAGAACGTGAGTTATGCGCAAAAGTGCAAACTTGTGCACTTTTTGACACTTTTAGTCCCTGAATGACCCAAAAGTTTATTTTAGCGCACCGAACCCCTTAAAGCCTACTTCTAAGCTATGTAAAGGATATTTAAGGTGTGTTTAACTTATGGTCATGTTCCGGAATGTTCGTTACAGTTCAAATTGACATACTTTCGTAGTTTGTCAAGTTTAGTCCCTGTAAGAGAATTAACTTTGTTTTTGCCATACCAAAGCCTTCAAAACTTATTTCTAAGTTATGTAAAGGTTATTTGAGGTATGTTAAGTATATGTTGATGTTCCGGAGTATTTCTCGCATTAAACTGATTACGTTTACGCACCAGTTTGCGTATAACTCTCTAGAAAGCGATATAGAGTTTGAAATTACATAAAAGTCAAAACATGAAAAATGTAAAACACAACCAAACAAACATTGGGATCAAATAACATTGTTTTATTGATAATAGAACTGTTCACGATGATTACAAGCACGGATGTTACAGTCAAGGTGACACTCTACCACTGAGTTATTTCCCTTCCCTGCCCCCATCGAGAAATAGAGCTGACTAATCCTAAGACAAAGGGTCGAGAAACTCAACGACGCTATTCTTGAACAACTTGGGGCCGGGCCTTCTTCACTTAGTCATCTCTGCCTACGACTTTTTTCTTTCTTGACCCTGCTCGCCTAGCTGCCCCTCGGGCACCTCTAAAGAGGGTGTCTCCCTTCCACTAAGCCTTCCTACATATATTCAAATCAGTACAAAGGCAAGTATATATTCTATTTTGAGGGAAAAAGATAATAAAAGATGGACTATGCCACATGGCCGCTATAAAGAAAGGAAAAGTCTTATGCGAGTGATACCAATTGGACACACTTGGAAAAAAGGAATCATCAGTTACTAATACAACTGAATCAAAGGAAAAGAAGTGAAAAAGCGGAAAGAAGTCAATGTGAGAAAGCAAATAAGGTAACGAGGCGACCAGAGGAGGGAGTAAGGAGAAAGGGGGTGGCAAGCAACTGGAAGGGATGATGCGCCACCTAGGTACGCGTCTGGATCTGCCTCGGGCTTTGTCTTTGTTTCTATAGGATATGCTACTCCAACCGTATCTACTTGTGGTGTACCTGGGTTGGTTTGGCCTCTTCCATAATCCTTGCAGCTGATGGTTATGGGTAAATCACAGCAAAGTAGAAAGGAAAGCCTCCCAGAGAACGTTTTCGTCGCCGTTAAATCCGAGAGAGAAGCCTCTAAAGCCGCTATGGTCTGGGCTCTCACTCACGTTGTCTGCCCCGGGGACTCCATTACGCTGCTCGCCCTATTAGCCGGCGGAAACCATGAGAATTCATTCATTTCAGCCAGTCCCGGGTTATATATTGTACGGCGAAACTCGCTAATAGAGATCTATTTTCTCAGGAACCAGGACCTGTATGCACGAAAAAGAACATATCTCTCTTGTCATATTCTTGTGGAACTTCTGTCGTCTCGTTCGTTGTGGTTCCTCGGCCCTGCTAGCCATTTTCTTGCTCTAATTGTACACATTCAAAGAAGAGGCAAGCTAAACAAGCAAGCAAGCCATCCAAGTTGATTTTATAGAGTCTGAGGTTAGGAAGAACTTGTGGTTCCACTGTGACTAACTTAGTGTGACACCTGTGTCACTTCAACCATCAAACAAATACCAAACCAATAAAATATTATATTTCATACTTGGGATTTGTATAAATATGTGTATCGTTTGCACATATCAATTCTTGTTCGATTTCGAGCTCTAAATCGCTTTCTGGAAGGTTATACGCGAACTGATGCGTAAACGTAATCAGTTTAACGCGACAAACACTCCGGAATAGCGATATGGGCATAACATACCTTAAATAACCTTTACATAACTAAGAAATAAGTTTTGGATGGTTTGGTGTGTTGAAATCAAGTTTATTCGATCGCAGGGAATATTTGTGTCAAACTACGAAAGTATGCCGATTCGTGTGGTAACGAACATTCCGGAACTTGATCATAAGTTAAACATACCATAAATATCCTTTACATAGCTTAGAAATAGGCTTTGAGGTGTTCGGTAGGCTAAAATAAACTTTATTGATCAATAGGGACTAAAAGCGTCAAAAAGTGCATAAGTTTGCATTTTCGCGCATATCTTACGTTCTGAATATATCCGGACATCCAAAAATTTATGTAATCATTAAAATATTTTATTTTAGTGATTGGCATGATAAAATTCCATTCGTCGCGTAATTTGGATCGTTTTTGCGTCCAATACGACTTCCGTCTTAATTAACCGAATAACGCAACCGTATGACCAAACGAACCGACATCCGAGATATTTTTGAGCATATTTTAAGTTCCCTATACTTTAACTTCATTATAGAGCCTTGAAATGGGGTTAACGAGGCTTAAACGTGCCAAAAATGCATCGAAAATCAAGTTATGCACTTTTTTTTTTGGGTAAAGGGTTACCCCGGTGATTCTATATATTCACAACCATAAAATACATAAGTAGTGTAGTGAATCTACACTAGTTCAATCATGAGACATGCCCCATGAAAGTAAACCAGAAAAAAAACACAAAATCACAAAAACAACCAACTAGGGAAAACAACTAGCCAAGAACTCTAGACATAACAACCAAAAAACAAAACTAATCAGCCCCCATCGTCATCCTTATCTTTCGTATGGATCTCCCATTCTTTAAGAAGTTTGCGCACCCTAACGGTATCCTTCAACTTTGCTCCCATCAACTTGTATCGCACTGTTTTCATGATTACATCACTAACCGTCTCAGGAGGTCTCAACTGATTTTTAAATAACCTGGCATTCCTCTCTTGCCAAATACTGTACGCAGCAGCCGCTACAATAAGCTTAGCAACATAAGTATCGGCCCTCCTTTGATGAGCACGAGCACAAAGCCAGTCAACAATATCCGTCCATTTCGGACAAACAGAAATCATCCCCACCCTGTTTCTAACTTTAAACCATACTTGAGATGAGTACTTGCATTCAAAAAACAAATGCAGGTGAGAATCAAAGTTCTCATAACACAATAAACAGCACATCATATTCATGTTTTTTCTCCGAGACAAATCCCATTGCAAAATTTTATCTTGCGTAAGGAGCTTACCTTTCATAATCAACCACATCATGAAGGCGTGTCTAGGAATACACTGGGCGAACCACACAATGCTACACCAATCGACTTCCGGCTCTCTATGCCGAACCGAGTGCCATACACCAGAAGATGAGAACTCATTAAGCTCACCACCATCTTTCCATAATAATCTGTCAACTTTCAAAGGGTCCAACCGAACTTGATCAATCTGAATAAGAACAGGGAAGAGATCCCTCCAAGCCGACGGCCACATCCAAGCACCATTAGAATAAACATCAGTCACCAGGTCATTCAACCTAAAATCAGCATCAGTGATAGTTCTGGGTGACATAAAGTCGCCAAGCGGCCCCAATTCACTCCAATTATCGAACCAGGCTGACGTATTAGCACCATTCCCTAACTCCAACCATATATGCTTTCTAATTAAAGGCCGAATCTGAGTGAGTTTTCGCCAAGACCAACAGCTATTCAAAGGCGTTTTGCAGATCCAGAACCTCTTATCTTTTAAACGATACGAATGAACCCAATCAACCCATAGGGACTCACGCTTGGAGACAATACTCCAAATATGAGACGACATCAGAGCTTTGTTCATATCTCCAATGTGTCTAATACCCAAACCCCCTTCATACTTAGGAGTACAAAACAATTTCCAAGAAACTTTAGATTTACCTTTATTGAAAGAAGACTCTTGAGACCATAAGAAATTTCTCATTTTAGCTTCTAACTCCTGAATAATCCGAGCCGGCAAGATAAAAACTGAGGACCAATAAATATGCATAGAAGAAAGCACAGAGATAATAAGTTGAAGCCTTCCCGCGAACGATAAAAGCTTGTTCCTCCAGTGCATAATACGTTTTTCTAATCTTTCCACAAGCACACGACAATCATTGTAACCAAGCCTAGCCGAAATCAGGGGCACTCCCAAGTACTTCACGGGTAACTTTCCTTCCGTAAAAGGCATAATATCCAGAATAGCTTGTTTGACATGATCCTTAACATTACAAAAGAAAACCGTGCTTTTCTGGTTACTAGGCACTAACCCCGACATCTTAGTGAACTTCGAGAGAGAAGACATAATACACTTAGCCGAATTCACTTCTCCTCTAGCAAAAAGAAATAAGTCATCCGCAAAACAAAGATTAATAATCTGCTGCCTTTCACATCTGTTATGGAACTTAAAAGAAGAGTCAATTCGAACCGCATGATGAAGAATACCCGTTAAGACCTCCATAACGAGAGTAAATAAGTATGGGGACATAGGATCACCTTGCCTTAGCCCACGATTACCCTTGAAAAAACCATGCACTGTGCCATTAACACAAACCGAAAATGATGTAGTAGACACACAAAGCATAATCCACTCCACCATCTTACTATTAAAGCCAAAACCAATCAGCACACTTTTAAGAAACCTCCAATCCAGAGTATCATAAGCTTTCTGAATATCTACTTTAAACGCACATCTTGGAGGGCCCACTCCTTTATGATAATTATGCATTAACTCTTGGGTTAAAAGAATATTATCCGAAATCTTTCGACCAGGAACAAAAGCAGATTGATTGATGCTGACAATGTCATTAAGAGCTCCTTTAATTCTTTCTGCAACAATCTTACTAATGCATTTGTACAAGACATTACAACAAGCAACCGGTCTAAAATCAGTAACAAGCAGAGGAGTCGAAACCTTTGGAATAAGCACAATAAGAGTATGATTCAATTCCCGAAGCATGTTACCAGTTTCAAAAAAGTCTTTAATGGCATTAGAGACATCATTGCCAATTAAAGACCAGGCACTTTTGAAAAAAGCCGTCGTATGGTTATCCGGCCCAGGGGCTTTGTAATTACCAATCGAAAACATCGCCTTCTTAACCTCCTCCGTCGTAACCTGTCGTACCATATGAGTAGCCACATTATGAGATAACCTTTTCGGAAATAATTCCAGAGCCGGCTCAAGCGATATGTCACCTTGAGAACCAAAAAACTTCTCATAGTGCTGAACAAAAGCTTGATACACCATGTCACCCTCATAGAGAGACCCTCCCGAATCGCTGATAACATCAATTCTGCTAAAATGATTTCTTGCTTTCAAAGAAGAATGAAAAAAGCAGTATTCATGTCGCCCGCAGTAAACCAATCCACCTTAGATTTTTGTTTTAGGAAACGCTCCTCATCCAACAAAGCCTCTTGTAAATCACGGCTAGTAGAAGTCTCTATGGCCCGGAGATCAGTATTTAACGGGTCCTGATCAATAGTTTGTTGAATCACATCCAACTTCATTCTAAGATTTTCAACTTTCTTGTGAAGATTTCCTTGCTTGAAAAGCAACGACCTAAGCGGGTTTTTCAGCAAACGTAGTTTTTTGACAACTCTAAACTGATGCACACCGTCAACATTCGAATCCCAATGCTTTTTGACAATCTCTAGAAATTCTGGTTTAAAAACAAAAAAATTAGCGAATTTAAAAGACCTCGGCTTCATTTTCATAGCTTCCGGAACAGATAGAATACATGGACAATGATCCGAAAGTCGATACGGCTTGAATATGGCAACCGAGTTCGGGTAATCAGCCACACACGAAGTGTTCCCCAATACCCGATCTATTTTCTTTAGTAACCCAACCCCTTGTTTCGGCTTTTGGTTCCATGTAAAATGGATACCCGTCCGATTTATATCAACCACTTCAATGTCATTTACCAATAGATATTGAAGACGTTCCCATAGATTTATCCTCTATGTTTAGAGCCGAGTTAAAATCACCCATAATACACCAAGGTTTATTAGCAACAAGGGTTTTATACATAGAAAGTTGATGCCACAATTCTCTACGTGTTACATAATAATTGGTTGCATAAACAATAGAACAAAAGACCATCCTTTTATCCAATTTAAACACAAGTTGGAGGTGCATAACCTGAGACGACTGAGCAAGGATCATCACATCAAAGATAACAGGATTCCACCCAATAATAATTCTTGTGCCTTTGTCACAACACCATCCATTAGAAGTCCAATCCCAAGAGCGAAAAACAGTATTACACACTCTACCCAGATTATCAACATTCACATGGGACTCTAAAATTGCACACAAACTCAAGTTATAATCCTTCACTGCCTGTCGAACCTCCATTTGTGTGACAACTGGCACAAACCGGTAATTTCCGTACACTATAATTATTGCTTAATGACTGCAATTATGTCCTTAATTGTCAGCAATGGCTGAACACATAATAAACAAGTGAATTCATGCATGTTGTATACTACAAAATATTGCTTTATGCATAAACGAGAGCGTTGCGTCAATAGTAAACTCACCGGTAAGACACCATGTGTCAATGGAACTGCAGAAAGCAGCCAGACAATAAAATTGGAGCCTAGGTATAGGTCCAACAACAAAAGTACATTAAAACCCCAGAGTATATGTAAGGGTTTAATTTCTATACATTGCGAAAGCAAAAATAAGCACTAAAAAGCACCCGAAACGCACTTTAAGTGCAAAAATTATACAAATCAGCAATAATTCAGCATTTAGACACATAAATATTATGCAGAAATATCGTTTTATTACCCAGAATATTTCCCTAAGTGTTGGGAACCGATAGTGTTACAAAAAGACACTTATTAGACACTAAAAGGTGTAATTTAGCACTTTAACGAATCGGTATGTAACCGAACAACCGGACTATACCCGGGATATGAAAATATTATTATTTTCACTATCTATAAATTTCTGAGCCAGTTAGGGTCCCTGATTACCCTAACACCCGTCATAACACGCTATACATTACTAATGGAGTTTAACACTTAACTTACCTATTTAACCTAAACTAATCACCTAACTAATCTAGTTTGGATCGAACCCCCCCCCCCTTTCTCATAACCGGCCCCATATCTAGGGGGACACCCCCTTGTACTAGTGATTTGGCAAATCTTAGTTGCTAAGCATCTTGGAGACACATTATCCTTGGGATAAAACTCTTACCATTTGTCTATATAATGCAAGTGTTACACATGAGTAGTTATCACAATCAAACACCAACTTCAACTCTCTCCCTTGCTCTCCTCCCATCTCGGCCGAACACCACCCTCACCACCATCATACTTTCGGTCCTTGATCTCTCCATTCCAAGCATATACAAGCTTCACAAGTCACGTATTAGGAGCCTCGGAGCAAGCGGAACACGAAGGACCTCTACCGTTAGCTTTTATCCACCCACTTTTCGCCAAGATTCTTCCCTAGCCCCGAGTTAGAGGTATATTGTTTAAAACTTGTTCTTGAACATATCTAAAGTGGTTAAAAAGATTTTTGTCGGTTAAATATCGTTAACTTATGTTTTGATGCATTAAAGTCTAGTAAAAATGCTAAAATGGAGGTTAATAACATATAACTTGTGTAAAAGTTGTAGGACTTGAAAATTGTTATATTTGAGACCCGATCTATGATGTGGTAGCTCGGAACACCGTTTAACCCGGTTTGGTAAGATCATGGATCTTCACATAAGCTCGTTTTTGGTTACTACAAGGGTTAAAAGGCGAAACTCTACCACACTAGAGACATGAACTTGTGTAAAATATTTTACTTGTGTAAAAGTAATTTAACCTGTACATTGGTGTTTAAAACTAGCGGATCTACGTATCTGCAAGTGGTATTTTTGAAGAACCACACTTTAAAGAAATCACATGTTCTAAACCGGGTCTTACACAAACAAAAGTGGTTTTTGTGAACAAACAAGTGTATGGATACTTGTGTAACAAGGGTTTTTACAAAGAAATAATTTTCGTAAAAACCGACTAGAAGTTGTAAAACTTCATACTCTTTAAAAATAAAGTTTTTAAGAAATTAAACTTATTTTTAAAGATAACAAGACTTACTAACTGTGCTAGTAAGTTACTACACATTTTTGTAAATATTCAAGTTCATGAAATTAGTGATTATTGTTGACGATTATTGTTGATAATTGTTGTTGATGATTGATAATGATTTAAAAGAAAATAAACACACGTTTTGAAAACGTGGGAAACCTCCATTTTTAGGGGAAACTCTGTCAAAATTTTTATAAATTTTGACACTTAGAAAAATATGAGTTTTGAGAAACTTATCCCCTAAAAATATACCTCAAAACATTAACAAGGTTTCCCTAACTTTTGATGATAAGAAATGGTGATTTCTTGAAGAATAAAAATGGATAATAAGTATATATTTTTGAGAGAAAAATATATATTATTTTATCACCAAATTTTGTGCTAAGTGTATATAGTATGTGTTATACGTGCTAGTGTATTAAGACTTAAAAATACACTAAATGCTCATGAGGAGTATATACATAAAAATGCACATAAAAAATACAAGATACATAATTCGGGTGCAAAGTGCAAAACATAAAAGACTTATATTTATTTTTGGAGAAAATAATATAAGTAAGATACGTAGTTAAAAATATAGAATATTTTTAACACAAGAATATATACAAAAGAGAGTGACTGTACTTGTGCGACGCAAGTCTAGTGACTAACGTTAAGAAAACGCGTATAGGTTACGACGTTAATTAAGCAAATCCGGTGGAGTTTACGACGCTAGGAACGCAAAGTTGTGAGTTCATGCTCCCCCTTTTCTCTTTAACTGTTTTCAGTTTTTATAACTTCGGGGGTGAAATACATGTACAAAAGTACAATATTTATAAATGGTATGATATAAATACAAGAAGTACACTTGGTGAGAATGAGAACCAAGTGTGACAAAATATAAGAATATGAGAAGCGCATTTGGTGAGACGAGAACCAAGTATAAGGCGCTATGAGAAATGATAACAAGAAACGCGCTTGGTGAGGACGAGAACCAAGTAGGATGCGTTATGAGAAATAGTGTCACGAATAGGGTACAGAAGCACCATTAATCAACGTATACATTCAGACCGCAGAACAAAAGGTTAGATCTAACAGGTGCCTGGCAGCCTCACACTCGGTCGGGGCGAGAATCGAGTGGTGCTTTTGTGTCTCAGAATATACCAATTAAATGCCTTAGGTTTGGTGACTTCCTATGACGTGCCACATGTTAATGGCTTTGCAACCCATTAACAATCTGATAATTACAGAAATACTGTATTTACATAAAATTCATACCATACTAAAATTGATATATGACTTGAAGTACGTGGGGTACTCAAGAAGATTGAATTATACTTGAAGTACGTGGGGTACTCAAGAGAATGAGAATTATACTTGAGTACGTGGGGTACTCAAGAAGAAATTGAAATATACATATGTACGTGGTGTACACATGAAACTGAATTTATATATGAAAACTTGATTTACTCACAAACTATGTTTTCATACAAAGTATACAAACATGAAATACAAAACTGCATGAATTCACACCAACATTATGTTGACGTTTTTCCAAAAACTCACATGTATTTCAGGTAACTAGGATGGATGTGCGCGCGGTCTTGCTTATGCTCGTGGATGTCGCTTGTGTTTAACTTTAAATAAAGTTGTAAACTTTTAAGACAATGTTTTATGCGACTTAGCGATGTAAACGCCAACGTATGTTTTCAAATTATGGTATTTGAATGATATTTTACGAGCATGTAGCATGTTTACTCTTCGTATGCAATGAGAACCTTTCATGATCACACCTCGTGCTTCCGCCGTAGAAAGGGGTGTGACAGATTGGTATCAGAGCTGCGATTGTAGTGAACCAGGATTCCTTCTCGAGTCTAGTCTACAATCTCTAGGATCCATTCACGAAAACAATTTACAAAGAGTTTTCATTGCATAAAACGTCCCGCGACATCCACTACCTGAAACTGTCTACATGAGTCTAGAAAGGACACTACGAGACTTAGAGTGCACTTGAGTAGCAGTTGTCATTGACTAGAAACTACTTGCAATTATGTGTGATAATTAGCATGTACTAGAAGTGGAATGTCACAAGTATATGTGACTTTACCTGAAAGCGATGGCCCATCTGAAGGAAGAAATACGAGGATGAAACGAACTGTGCGGACTGTGCAAGGAGCTACGTAATTATGGATGCATACATAATTATGGAATTCAGTGCACAGAAACCACAGCAAGTCTTGTCACGTGTGGATTCCCTCAGTGCAAGCCTACTAAGTACTCTGCTAGAGTAATGATTGTTTGATGTCAATTATGTGGTATATATACCTGTGAATATATATGATACTACTGTTTAGTGTGACGATATCAAACAAATGCCTAACCCTGCTGTGTTATGTTCTGTCAGAACATGGCACCCAGGAAAGCTGTGAATGCTCGCAATGACGATCAACCTCCTCCTCCCCCACTGCCAAGAACTGCTGAAGAGCTGAACGCTTTGCTAGAGGAAAGGATCTCCGCTGCTATCGCCCAGTACGAGGCGAACCGAACTCAAGACAGTGGAGGACCAAGCAACGCTAGGCGTAATGGGAATGGAGATTCTTCTGGAGGCAATGCAGCTCAAGGCTGCACTTTCAAACAGTTCCTCGACTGCAAGCCGATGAACTATGATGGCACAGGAGGTGCAGTAGCATTTGTGCGCTGGACGGAGAAGACTGAAGCTACATTCCGCATGAGCAAGTGTACCGCGGATCAGCAAGTCACTTTTGCTACTGGGTTATTCGTCGATGAAGCTCTGACTTGGTGGAACCTGCAAGCCCAAACTTTGGGTGATGACGCCGCTTATGGCCTCACTTGGGAGGAACTGAAGGAAAGGATGAGAGAGAAGTACTGCTCTCGTGCAGAACTCCAAAGGCTGGAAACAGAGTTCTGGCACTTGACTATGGAAGGTGCTGACATCAATGGTTACACTCGAAGGTTCCACGATCTGTCAAGAGTGCTTCCCTACATGGTGACTCCTGAATTTAAGCGTGTGGAACGCTACATTTGGGGACTGGCCTCAGAGTTTCGTGGCATGGTGACGTCGGCCAAACCACAAACAATCACCGAGGCTGTAACTCTGGCTGTCAGCCTTACTGAAGATTGTGTTCGTATGAAGAAGCTATCACTAAACCCAACAGAAAAGACCGAGACACATGCTGAGTCGTCCGGTGACAAAAAGAGAAAGCATACAAGTTTGAACCAAGCTACTCGCAACAACAAGGGTTTCAACAAGAAACGTGACACTAACCCATCTCAGGAGGCGAAGACCCTTGCAACCAAAGCATACCAAGGCTCCATGCCTAGATGCCAAAAATGTAGGTTTCATCATGAAGGAGCTTGTCGCATTTCAAGGTGCGACAAATGTGGTAAATTGGGTCATCAAACAGAAGACTGTTGGGGAAAAGGAAAGAATCGAAATGGAAACGGTGCTGTTAACAAGAATGGTAACGGGAAAGGGCAGAACCAAGGATGCTTCAAGTGTGGAAGCAATGATCATTTCATGAAGAACTGCCCAGAGAGAAACAACGCTCCGGCTCGAGCATTTGTGATTGGAGCAAGAGACGCACGCGAGGACCCTAACGTGGTCACCGGTACGTTTCTCATTAACAATCACTTTGCATCCATATTATTCGACACTGGCGCCGATTATAGCTTCATGTCTGTGGAATTTAAACGTATACTCGGAATAGAATCTAGTAGATTAGAAATTCCTTTTTCCATAGAACTAGCCAATGGTAAACTTGTTGAATCGAGCGAAGTTGTTAAAGGCTGCACACTAGAACTTGGCGAACGGAATTTTAGCATCGATCTCTTACCTATTCAATTGGGTAGCTTCGATGTAGTAGTCGGAATGGACTGGTTATCCAAGAACAAAGCTGAAGTTATTTGTCATGAGAAAATCATTCGCATCCCTTTAGCGAATGGTGAAACTCTAATTGTACATGGGGAAAAACGAGACGCGCCTCTTCGAATCATCAGCTGTATGAAGCCACAGAAGTGCTTGAGGAAAGGATGTGTCGCTTTCCTAGCACACGTTATGGACAAGAAGGCTGTGGAGCCAAAACTCGAAGACATTCCTGTGGTGAAGGAATTTCCTGATGTGTTCCCTGAAGACCTGCCAGGACTACCCCCGCAACGACAAGTCGAATTCCGTATAGACTTGGTACCAGGAGCTGCTCCTGTAGCCAAGGCACCCTATCGACTTGCGCCATCCGAAATGCAAGAATTATCTACACAGCTCCAGGAGTTGTTAGATAAAGGATTCATAAGGCCAAGCTTCTCACCCTGGGGAGCTCCATTATTATTCGTGAAGAAGAAGGATGGAACACTGCGGATGTGTATCGATTACAGGGAACTGAACAAGCTCACAATCAAGAATCGGTATCCGCTACCAAGGATTGATGACCTATTTGATCAACTGCAAGGATCAAGCTACTATTCCAAGATCGACCTTCGATCTGGATACCATCAGCTGAGAATCCAAGATGAAAGCGTGCCAAAGACTGCATTCAGAACGCGATATGGGCACTACGAATTTCTTGTGATGCCGTTTGGATTGACGAACGCACCAGCGGTCTTTATGGACCTAATGAACCGCGTGTGCAAACCATATCTCGATAAATTCGTGATTGTATTTATCGATGATATCCTAATTTACTCGCGAACGAAAGAAGAGCACGAGCAACATCTCAGAACCATCTTGGAGCTACTGAAGAAATAGAAACTTTATGCAAAGTTCTCGAAATGCGAATTCTGGATTCGCGAAGTACAATTTCTTGGTCACGTGGTGAATGAGAAGGGCATTCATGTAGACCCGTCCAAGATTGAAGCAATAAAGAATTGGGAAGCTCCCAAGACCCCCACCGAAGTCCGTCAATTTTTGGGCTTAGCGGGCTACTATCGGCGATTCATTGAGAATTTCTCGAAGATAGCCCAACCGCTAACGACCCTGACTCAGAAAGATAAGAAGTACGACTGGGGTCACAAACAAGAAGAAGCCTTTCAGCTACTTAAGAACAAGCTCTGCGATGCACCGATACTATCGTTACCCGAAGGCACTGAAGACTTCGTGGTATACTGTGACGCCTCACGACAAGGCTTGGGTTGCGTGCTCATGCAACGCCAAAAAGTCATCGCTTATGCTTCAAGACAACTGAAGGTTCATGAGAGAAATTATACCACTCACGACCTGGAGCTGGGTGCAGTGGTATTCGCCTTGAAGATTTGGCGACATTATTTATATGGTACTCGATGTACAATCTTCACAGATCACAAAAGCTTACAACACATATTTGATCAGAAAGAATTGAATATGCGCCAGCGACGTTGGGTCGAGCTGCTGAATGATTATGACTGTGAGATTAAGTACCATCCTGGAAAGGCGAACGTTGTAGCAGACGCGTTGAGCCGAAAAGAAAGGGTTAAGACCCTAAGGGTTCGAGCATTGGAAATGACGATTCGAACGAACCTCACGGCACGCATTCGGGAAGCACAACAAGAAGCTCTTAAAGAAGAGAACCGTAAAGCTGAATACCTCCGGGGTGCATTAAATTACATGGTGCCAAACGAAGAGGGAGCCTTATACTTTAAGAAGCGTATTTGGGTTCCACTCTATGGTGGCATACGAGAAGTCATCCTTAATGAAGCCCACAAATCGAGATATTCGATCCATCCAGGATCGGACAAGATGTACCAAGACTTGAAAGAGTACTATTGGTGGCCGAGACTCAAAAGCGACGTTGCTGTTTATGTCGGAAAATGCCTAACCTGTGCGAAGGTTAAGGCCGAATATCAGAAACCGTCCGGCCTCCTACAACAACCAGAAATTCCCGTGTGGAAGTGGGAACAAATCTCGATGGACTTCATAACGAAGTTACCCAGGACCCCGAGAGGGCACGATATGATATGGGTAATAGTTGATCGATTGACGAAGTCTGCGCATTTCCTACCAATCCGAGAGAAGGATAGCACTGGAAAGCTGGCAGAGATATACTTAAGAGAAATTGTGGCACGACATGGAGTGCCAATCTCAATCATTTCAGACAGAGATGGACGCTTTGTCTCAAGAATCTGGCAATCATTTCAGGAAGCCTTTGGATCTCAGTTAGATCTAAGCACGGCATTCCATCCACAAACAGACGGCCAGAGCGAACGGACTATACAAACGTTAGAAGATATGCTTCGCGCATGTGTCATGGATCTAGGCGGCAGCTGGGATACTCATCTACCTTTAGTTGAGTTTTCCTACAATAACAGTTATCATACGAGCATAAAAGCCGCGCCGTTCGAAGCTCTGTATGGCCGCAAATGCCGATCGCCCTTATGTTGGGCAGACGCTGGAGATAAGCGTATGGTTGGTCCTGAACTTGTACAAGAGACAACCGACAAGATTGCGCAGATCCGAGAGCGCATTAAGGCGACTCGAGAGCGACAAAAGAGCTACGCGGATCCAAATAGAAAATCGGTAGATTTCAAGGTGGGAGACAAAGTGTTGTTAAAAGTCTCACCATGGAAGGGCGAAGTCAGATTTGGAAAGCGTGGAAAGTTGAATCCACGATACATCGGACCATTCAGAATTTTGAGAAGAATTGGTACCGTGGCATACAAGTTGGAGTTACCGGAAGAACTTAATGGAGTACATGATACGTTTCATGTATCCAACCTGAAGAAGAGTCCAACGCAAGAAAACGTGACCATCCCGATGGATGAAGTGCATATTGATGAAGCCCTCCGATTTACAGAACAACCCGTTGAGGTTACTGACTGGAAAGTCAACAAGACCAGGAGGAGCAGTGTGAAACTTGTCAAAGTACGTTGGAGCTCTAAACACGGACCCGAGTACACATGGGAACGTGAAGACCAGTTCAAGAAAAAGTATCCCCACCTATTCAAGAAGACTCCAGCGAGAGTTAGTTCAGTCTGAATTTCGGGACGAAATTCTTTTAACGGGGGGAGACTGTGACAACTGGCACAAACCGGTAATTTCCGTACACTATAATTATTGCTTAATGACTGCAATTATGTCCTTAATTGTCAGCAATGGCTGAACACATAATAAACAAGTGAATTCATGCATGTTGTATACTACAAAATATTGCTTTATGCATAAACGAGAGCGTTGCGTCAATAGTAAACTCACCGGTAAGACACCATGTGTCAACGGAACTGCAGAAAGCAGCCAGACAATAAAATTGGAGCCTAGGTATAGGTCCAACAACAAAAGTACATTAAAACCCAAGAGTATATGTAAGGGTTTAATTTCTATACATTGCGAAAGCAAAAATAAGCACTAAAAAGCACCCGAAACGCACTTTAAGTGCAAAAATTATACAAATCAGCAATAATTCAGCATTTAGACACATAAATATTATGCAGAAATGTCGTTTTATTACCCAGAATATTTCCCTAAGTGTTGGGAACCGATAGTGTTACAAAAAGACACTTATTAGACACTAAAAGGTGTAATTTAGCACTTTAACGAATCGGTATGTAACCGAACAACCGGACTATACCCGGGATATGAAAATATTATTATTTTCACTATCTATAAATTTCTGAGCCAGTTAGGGTCCCTGATTACCCTAACACCCGTCATAACACGCTATACATTACTAACGGAGTTTAACACTTAACTTACCTATTTAACCTAAACTAATCACCTAACTAATCTAGTTTGGATCGAACCCCCCCCCCCCCCTTTCTCATAACCGGCCCCATATCTAGGGGGACACCCCCTTGTACTAGTGATTTGGCAAATCTTAGTTGCTAAGCATCTTGGAGACACATTATCCTTGGGATAAAACTCTTACCATTTGTCTATATAATGCAAGTGTTACACATGAGTAGTTATCACAATCAAACACCAACTTCAACTCTCTCCCTTGCTCTCCTCCCATCTCGGCCGAACACCACCCTCACCACCATCATACTTTCGGTCCTTGATCTCTCCATTCCAAGCATATACAAGCTTCACAAGTCACGTATTAGGAGCCTCGGAGCAAGCGGAACACGAAGGACCTCTACCGTTAGCTTTTATCCACCCACTTTTCGCCAAGATTCTTCCCTAGCCCCGAGTTAGAGGTATATTGTTTAAAACTTGTTCTTGAACATATCTAAAGTGGTTAAAAAGATTTTTGTCGGTTAAATATCGTTAACTTATGTTTTGATGCATTAAAGTCTAGTAAAAATGCTAAAATGGAGGTTAATAACATATAACTTGTGTAAAAGTTGTAGGACTTGAAAATTGTTATATTTGAGACCCGATCTATGATGTGGTAGCTCGGAACACCGTTTAACCCGGTTTGGTAAGATCATGGATCTTTACATAAGCTCGTTTTTGGTTACTACAAGGGTTAAAAGGCGAAACTCTACCACACTAGAGACATGAACTTGTGTAAAATATTTTACTTGTGTAAAAGTAATTTAACCTGTACATTGGTGTTTAAAACTAGCGGATCTACGTATCTGCAAGTGGTATTTTTGAAGAACCACACTTTAAAGAAATCACATGTTCTAAACCGGGTCTTACACAAACAAAAGTGGTTTTTGTGAACAAACAAGTGTATGGATACTTGTGTAACAAGGGTTTTTACAAAGAAATAATTTTCGTAAAAACCGACTAGAAGTTGTAAAACTTCATACTCTTTAAAAATAAAGTTTTTAAGAAATTAAACTTATTTTTAAAGATAACAAGACTTACTAACTGTGCTAGTAAGTTACTACACATTTTTGTAAATATTCAAGTTCATGAAATTAGTGATTATTGTTGACGATTATTGTTGATAATTGTTGTTGATGATTGATAATGATTTAAAAGAAAATAAACACACGTTTTGAAAACGTGGGAAACCTCCATTTTTAGGGGAAACTCTGTCAAAATTTTTATAAATTTTGACACTTAGAAAAATATGAGTTTTGAGAAACTTATCCCCTAAAAATATACCTCAAAACATTAACAAGGTTTCCCTAACTTTTGATGATAAGAAATGGTAATTTCTTGAAGAATAAAAATGGATAATAAGTATATATTTTTGAGAGAAAAATATATATTATTTTATCACCAAATTTTGTGCTAAGTGTATATAGTATGTGTTATACGTGCTAGTGTATTAAGACTTAAAAATACACTAAATGCTCATGAGGAGTATATACATAAAAATGCACATACAAAATACAAGATACATAATTCGGGTGCAAAGTGCAAAACATAAAAGACTTATATTTATTTTTGGAGAAAATAATATAAGTAAGATACGTAGTTAAAAATATAGAATATTTTTAACACAAGAATATATACAAAAGAGAGTGACTGTACTTGTGCGACGCAAGTCTAGTGACTAACGTTAAGAAAACGCGTATAGGTTACGACGTTAATTAAGCAAATCCGGTGGAGTTTACGACGCTAGGAACGCAAAGTTGTGAGTTCATGCTCCCCCTTTTCTCTTTAACTGTTTTCAGTTTTTATAACTTCGGGGGTGAAATACATGTACAAAAGTACAATATTTATAAATGGTATGATATAAATACAAGAAGTACACTTGGTGAGAACGAGAACCAAGTGTGACAAAATATAAGAATATGAGAAGCGCATTTGGTGAGACGAGAACCAAGTATAAGGCGCTATGAGAAATGATAACAAGAAACGCGCTTGGTGAGGACGAGAACCAAGTAGGATGCGTTATGAGAAATAGTGTCACGAATAGGGTACAGAAGCACCATTAATCAACGTATACATTCAGACCGCAGAACAAAAGGTTAGATCTAACAGGTGCCTGGCAGCCTCACACTCGGTCGGGGCGAGAATCGAGTGGTGCTTTTGTGTCTCAGAATATACCAATTAAATGCCTTAGGTTTGGTGACTTCCTATGACGTGCCACATGTTAATGGCTTTGCAACCCATTAACAATCTGATAATTACAGAAATACTGTATTTACATAAAATTCATACCATACTAAAATTGATATATGACTTGAAGTACGTGGGGTACTCAAGAAGATTGAATTATACTTGAAGTACGTGGGGTACTCAAGAGAATGAGAATTATACTTGAGTACGTGGGGTACTCAAGAAGAAATTGAAATATACATATGTACGTGGTGTACACATGAAACTGAATTTATATATGAAAACTTGATTTACTCACAAACTATGTTTTCATACAAAGTATACAAACATGAAATACAAAACTGCATGAATTCACACCAACATTATGTTGACGTTTTTCCAAAAACTCACATGTATTTCAGGTAACTAG
Organism: Helianthus tuberosus; assembly: GCA_030545235.1. Taxonomy (NCBI): domain Eukaryota; kingdom Viridiplantae; phylum Streptophyta; class Magnoliopsida; order Asterales; family Asteraceae; genus Helianthus; species Helianthus tuberosus. Next base: position 117,613,580 of record CM060363.1, read on the forward strand.
GATGGATGTGCGCGCGGTCTTGCTTATGCTCGTGGATGTCGCTTGTGTTTAACTTTAAATAAAGTTGTAAACTTTTAAGACAATGTTTTATGCGACTTAGCGATGTAAACGCCAACGTATGTTTTCAAATTATGGTATTTGAATGATATTTTACGAGCATGTAGCATGTTTACTCTTCGTATGCAATGAGAACCTTTCATGATCACACCTCGTGCTTCCGCCGTAGAAAGGGGTGTGACAATTTGTTTAAGCGGGCGGTTCAACCCCCTTATATTCCAAACCGCGAGACTAACCATCAGTAACTACCTGAGAAGGAGTGCTTGCCCCTTGTTTGCTCTTTATATTTAGGGAACCTTGTTGCATAAAAACATCCATTTCATTGTACACCTCGTCAACCTCATCATCCGTATCCTCCTGGCCCATACCGGACGTATTCTTGCTGGTACCTTCCTCCGAGTCAACTTGGTTCAAGACATCAAAAGGATTATTCGATTTAACCGGCATTGATGTTGAACCGTTATTGACCTTCGGCTGCGTCTTAGAACCCACCGGCCGATATTCAAATTTATTTTTTTGTTTGTTCACCGGAATACCAACCTTTCTAGCAACTTTCTTACCATGAACTTCAGTGTAACCATCCTGATCCACATTCGAAATCTTTTTCACTTGCTTGTTTCTTTGAGGATTTCGATTGTGATCCTCATGTCTAACATTTTTCATTGGCTTTTTCGGACACATCTCGTTAGAATGACCAAACACACAACACGTAGCACAACGATGCGGGCTCCATTCATATTCCACTTACATAGTTTCTTTAATAAAACCCTCCCCGTCAGGCTCGGGTATAGCCATAGTAATCTCCTCACGGAACTCCTTATCAGCCGAAATTTCCACCAAAGCTCTAGCATAGCTACTACGGCCCCATGACTCCGTGCACATGGACGTAGTAAAAGAATCCAGCATCTTTGGCTCCCCAATTGTTGTAGCTAACAGACTAAGGCCATCTTCCGTATATGCCACAATTGGAACCTCATGAATTTTCACCCAAACTTGCACTTGCTTTACTTCTTTCTTTTCCAGTTTGGTCGTAGCAGTCCATGTATTCAAAAACAATGGTTGAGACCTGATTATCCACGGACCATCTTTGAGCACGTTCAACATCCCGCTTTCATTATTAAACTTGAAGAAGAAAAAGCCGTTGGCATTCATCATCGTCTTTTGCAATCCATATTTCTTCCAATTAACTCTAACATAATAGTCAACAACTGGGAATGCAACTCGGTCCCCCAAAAAATAACCATAGATGGTATTAGACAATTTTTCCTGCACGGTTCGACCAGATTCCTTAGGAAGAACGACGTCACAACCTTCATGCACAACCGAGCTAGACAACGATCTGAAATTAACTTTCTGTACGTTACTGCCTACTACCGAATCCACATAAGAGTTAGGGTTAGAGCTGCTACCCAGAACCGTATGTAAACCCTGAAATCCATACGCAGCCACATTATCCTCTGAACTTTGATTCACCGATGATTGAACAGGAACGGTAACCTTGGTTAATTCATCAATGATCTTAACCTGAGAATTCTGCACCGTACCTCTCATTGGAAGCAACGGATTACCATCAATACTCACCACTCTACTAGCCAAACCCTTAAACGGTAAAGGCGGCTTACCTCGATCACTCATAGCAACAACATCAGGTTTTGGACGATCATCCATTGAAATAATAAGCAACTCTCTCCTTTAATCAACAAATGAGACAACCATGCACGCAGAATAAGAAGAAACCAAGAAAATCCAGCCGAACGAAACACAAGACAAAAACCCTAAATAGCTTGATGACAAAGAAACAAAAAGAACCCTAGATTCAACTCAATCCTTTCACTAACTAGTTCGAATCAGATATATTGATAAATCAATACTCCGATTATCAGACTGTTATACGAAAATCATGAAGAAAAATCGAAGGTAGGAAAAGAGCACAAAATCGCCATAGCTAGAGAGAGAATTAGGGTTTTTTCAAATATAAAAACCACGTTTTTTCCAAGTTCTGCACTTGCAGGGGCCAATTTTGACTTTCTGCCATTTTGGTCTCTGGCGGGGCGTGAGAGGCCTCTCGCGGGGCGCCAGAGACTAATCTGGGCAGATTAGTTAATTCAACAACTGGATCGAATTTCAGGGGTTATTTATGCAAAATTCTCAATACCATGAGCTGGTTTTGGACACCCAAATCAGTGGGTACACATGGAGGGCCAAGATTGAAGCTCGATTTACGAGAAACGATCCTAACGGTTCTTCGAAATCTATATAAACCCAACTCATTTTCATTCTTTCCTCACACTTGATCTGAATTTTCTCTAAGTTGAAGCTCAAAGCTTCATACCTGAGAATTTTTGGATCAAATCTTCCTAGCTTGGACCCTTTGTAAGTATTCTTTCGTGCTTTTATGCGTTTTTAAGCACAAAAGTCAAACTGCGTTTGACTTTCTGCTTTGACCAGTCTTTGGTCAACACGAAGTTCGTTGAACTTCGCAACGTGAGCGTAATCACGATGGTTATAGTCCCTTGTGACTATACCTACTGATTACCACGTTGATTAGGCATAGTGACGAGTCGTAGATTCGGTCAAAATGCGTATTTATGCGTATTTTGCAAGCAAACTATTCTTGGGTATCAAAACTGTAACACCCGTGTCACTCCAACCATCAAACAAATGCCAAACCAATGAAATATAGTATTTCATACTTGGGATTTGTAAAAATATGTGTATCGTTTACACATATCAATTCTTGTTCGATTTCAAGCTTTAAATCGCTTTCTGGAGGGTTATACGCGCTCTGAGGTGTAGATATAACCAGTTTAATCCAACGAACACTCCGGAATAGTGAAATAGGCTTTACATACCTTAAATAACCTATACATAACTTAGATATAAGTTTTGGAAGGTTTGGTGTGGTGAAATCAAAGTTTAATCGCTTACAGGGACTAAAGTTGACAAACTGCGAAAGTATGCCAATTTGAACTGTAACAGACCTTCCGGAGCATGACCATAAGTTAAACATACCATAAATATCCTTCACATAGCTTAGAAATAGGCTTTGAGGTGTTCGGTATGCTAAAATAAACTTTTGGGTCATTCAGGGACTAAAAGTGTCAAAAAGTGCACAAGTTTGCATTTTTACGCGTAACTTACGTTCTGAATACATCTGGACATCCAAAAATTTATGTGAGCATGACTATATTATATTTTAGTGTTCGCCTTAAGAAAAATCCATTCGTTTCGTCATTTGGATCGTTTTTCGCGCTTATGCGCATTCCGTCGTAATTAAGCGAACATCGCGTTCGTACGGCTAAACGAACCGACATCCGAGATATTTTTGAGCACATTTTAAGTTCCCTATATTTTAACTTCATTTTAGAGCTTTGAAATGGGGTTAACGGGCCTTAAACGTGTCGAAAATGGCCTAAATACAGTTCAGGGACCAAAAGTGTAATTCTGCCGAAATAGTGCCTAGCGGTGCGCTACACTTTAAGCGTAGCGGTGCGCTAGGGGTCTGCAGACCAGATGCAGAGTACCAAACAGCCTGTTTTCAGCTGATTAACCACAACCACATGTTTGCAACTTGCTTAATCACTAAGATAAGAAGCATATGTGGCTCCATAACCTTTGTGACAAGTGTACGGCTCGGATCGTGGCACGATATTCAAGAAACGATCCTAGCGGCTCTACTTTATCTATAAATACCCACCAACATCACACCCAAAAACCCACACCTTTGAATCTGAACTTGCTCTCTAAGTTGTCGTGTTTAACACTTCATACCTGAGAGTGTTCGGGTTCAAACCTTCCATTCGGGGACCCTGGGTTAGTATTCTTTCATTCTTTTCCTTATTTTTACTGCTTTTCGAGTCAGAAAGTCAAACTTTGTTTGACTTTCAGCGTTGACCAGTAATGGTCAATGCGAAGTTCGTTTGAACTTCGCAACGTGAGTGTAATCACGTTGGTCATAGTCCCTTGGGACTATGCCCACTGATTACCACGTTGTCTAGAGTCGTAGGGTAAGCGATCTAATAAATCGCCTATACCTTCGAACTCGACCCATTTGGTCGATCATTAGGATCCGACCAAACACATTAGGTGACCATAGTAGGTAGGGAATAACCTTCCGAGGTTACACCCTATGGTCACATCGTTTAAGTAGTTGTATGATAGGTAGTTTATATGCCTTAGGTAAATTACCAGAATACCCTTTTCATGTATAATTGGTAATTAAGCATATGTAACCTAAACCTTTGTCACATAACTGATTATGTAACATGTTTAGGCATATAACACTTGTCATAGGGCTAGTTAGGCGTTCCGAACGCGTTTCACGCGCACGACGCGTTAAAGTAGCATAAGCTTCCTAAACGGGTCGTAATGGGTCGATAAGACTTAGGTTAAGTTTCATTTAGCATGTAGGCCTTGTTAAACCATATCACATGAGTTCCTACACTCATTTGGTTTACAAACCCTAATGCTACCCAGTCTTCCGATGTAGGTCCGGTTTATTAACATAGTTACCTAAATTAGGTGTCGTTTGATATCCGCGATCTCTAGCATTGTTTGGTTGTTATTCAAGGACTACTGAGCAATCTCAAGTGAGTACATAGACCCCTCTTTTACTGTTTTCCAAACTGTTTTGGGGTGGAACACATGTGCCTACTTGTTACTTTCATGCTTTCCTGTTTTCAAATCATATACTTCCTATGTTCATTAGTACATTATAGTACATGATTTCATTACATTTCATACTAGGTGTGCCATTGTGTGCATTACTTAGTACATTGTTTTACATTACATCACATGCTACGTATGTCTATTGTTGCATACTTAGTACAGGTCGCATGCTACGTATGTATGTTGTTGCATACTTAGTACAGATATTTCAGTTCACATGCTATGTATGTTTGTTGTAGCATACTTAGTACATTTCTTATTCATCATATACTTACATTTTGGACGCATATTACATGATTTACATTGATCATGCATTTACTACATAAAACATAACTTTGATTTAAACCAAGTTTTACTTCAATACTTTGTTTTGTGCATATGGTTTAGTTGAGACCTTTCACTTGCCATACATGACATATTTGACATAGACATTTAACATGGATATTTGACATAGACAATTTGACATGATTTACATCTTGACATGAACATTTTACATTGTTTGGTTTGGTTTGATTAAGTGATTAAGTAACGATGCGTGTGTAATATGATACAAGCATGGTGGATACGCCGCTGGTACTTCCTATATATAAGTGTTTGTATGGTATTACATGTCGTAACGTTATTTGAATCATTTCAGTTTGAGACATAGAACATTTTATACAAATAACATATTTTTCACAAGACATTAATTTACAAACAACTTATCTAATACAAACTCATTTTACGTGGTTATTCATTTAACCATACATTATACATTATTTATACATATCATCTGATCTTATCGATTTTCAAATGATTTACAAAACAAAGCAAATAACAAGGTTCATGACTAAACATTTTCTCAAACATAAGTCATGAAACCTATTTTCACAAAACCTATGTATCTCACCGGCATTTTTATGCTGACGTACCATATTTTCACATGTGTTTTTCAGGAACTGTTGCATAAGATGATCAAGATATACATAGGCAGACTTGGGCTTTAGTGACAATAAAAGATGCAAGACTAGTTAATTATGTTGTATTTCCTTGTTTGTTAAGACATTGTAACACTTTTAATTAATAAAACGAAACTTCAATTGCCATGGATTTGAAACATTAATTCTGTTACAACACTCCCCGACGTTTCCGCCACGTTTTGTATGTTCCACGTGGTCGGGGTGTGACAGAAAAGATGGTATCAGAGCCAATGGTTATAGGGAATTAGGTTATTAGTAATGCTTTGACCTAGTCTATAACTTTCTTAGGACCCTAACGCGAGTTTACTTGCGTTTAGTCATAAAACAATACCGTCACCTATCCTTAGGCGACGACCACAACAAGAACATAAATTTCAAAACCGCTTTGAAAACTAATCATCTGTTCTAGGATGATTGATTACTAGGTTTTGAACCCTCTATTGTAAGGTTTTGAACCCTCTGTTATACGGTTTTGAACCCCTTTGAGTTTTCAAAACTCTCGTCAAGGTTTTGGGTTTTTAATAATGTGAACACGTGTAAACTGGAAGGGTGAATGCCTGTATTCTGGGTTTTCTGTCTAGGCAAGCACTTCGTATACATCTCATCAGACGCGAGACCAGTTGTGCTTACCTGGGAATTCTTGGGATGAGTGTTCACTTATAGGCGAGCATGTCTTCGCGATACATTATATTGACCCGCTTACTTTGATTAGTCACTCTCTCATTTGTTTGCCTTTGGTAACAAACAAATGGTCACAATCTACATGCCTTGTCATTTCCTTTTGACTATCTTTCGCTTGTTTCCTCCTATGCCTTTCGTTATCTTCAAGATGCTTCTTCATCGCAACAACAATGTCCGAACCAGGTGCTGCAACTGCCCAAGCAAATAGGCGTTGTACTCCAGAAGACCATTGATTTAGCTATCACCATGACTCGTCTCAGGGATGAAGCCGTATAAGGGAACTGCTCCTTGGCGCAATCAATGTCACTGCCATAATCCGAATCAAATACCTTGTTTCAAATGTACCCACGGTGGACGATGGAGACATTTGGTTAACATGTGCCGCTTTGCAATCCAAAGCAAAGCTGTTACAAATCCTACTGCTACTCAACCTTCAAACTCTGCTTCATATGTCGCTTGACATATCTGGCGCCTCAACCTCACGAACTTTCTACCTTGTGTATCGGCTTAAGCACGCCTAGTGCAAGGTGTTGGAACACCTCCCGTTACACAAACTCCAAAAATCCATGTAGGATCTTTCTATCCTCATAATTAGATCCTTGTGGATGGGTATCATTCATCGGAGTCCTTAATTGAATTCTTTGTATGATTCAATACGTACATCACAATTCAATAAGGGTAAAGCCGAATTCCTTTTGAGATTATCCTATCTTCATAGATAGATTCTTGAAATGATTAAAGTGCCAAATGAAATCCACGAATTGGATTCCTGGTGTGCCTTAAGTATCCGCGTCCAAAGATAACAAATTAATAACAAGTCAAACAACTATGTGATTATGTGCATATGTGTTTCTTTTTATGTTTTTGTGTGATCCAAATTCTTATCATCCAAATCCTCATAGAATCTTCCATATCTTCGTATAAAGGATTCATAGTAGGATATCCAAAGGTACTATATTAAATCCTCAATGGGCTTCTACGTTGTAGTTAAGTCCCTTGGATTTTATTGTACTATTCTATAATTAGACCCCTTGAGTGGTCTAGTTAAACAGATTGATCCAAAAATCTGGTTAAGTATATCAAATGATGATAGAGCTGAAAGGACTCCTTGGAGGTCTAATTAAAAAGATCATGTGTTGATCTGATTAAAAGGACCCTATGGTAGTCTAGTCACACTCATCACAGGTTTGATATTTTCTTCCCCTACACATCATGAAATGCACTGTGCGGACTGTGCAAGGAATTACGTAATTATGGACGCGTACATAATTATGGAAATTCAGTGCACAGAGACCACAGCGAATTTTGTCATGTATTCTGTTCATTTTTGTTTCTGAAGATGTAAAATGACTATTCCGTTCATTTTTGTTTCTGAAGATGTAAAATGACTATTCCGTTCATTTTTGTTTCTGAAGATGTAAAATGACCATTCCGTTCATTTTTGTTTCTGAAGATGTAAAATGACCATTCTGTTCATTTTTGTTTCTGAAGATGTAAAATGACCATTCCGTTCATTTTTGTTTCTGAAGATGTAAAATGACTATTCCGTTCATTTTTGTTTCTGAAGATGTAAAATGACCATTCCGTTCATTTTTGTTTCTGAAGATGTAAAATGACTATTCCGTTCATTTTTGTTTCTGAAGATGTAAAATGACCATTCCGTTCATTTTTGTTTCTGAAGATGTAAAATGACCATTCCGTTCATTTTTGTTTCTGAAGATGTAAAATGACCATTCCGTTCATTTTTGTTTCTGAAGATGTAAAATGACCATTCCGTTCATTTTTGTTTCTGAAGATGTAAAATGACCATTCCGTTCATTTTTGTTTCTGAAGATGTAAAATGACCATTCCGTTCATTTTTGTTTCTGAAGATGTAAAATGACCATTCCGTTCATTTTTGTTTCTGAAGATGTAAAATGACCATTCCGTTAAAATGACCATTCCGTTCATTTTTGTTTCTGAAGATGTAAAATGACCATTCCGTTCATTTTTGTTTCTGAAGATGTAAAATGACCATTCCGTTCATTTTTGTTTCTGAAGATGTAAAATGACCATTCTGTTCATTTTTGTTTCTGAAGATGTAAAATGACTATTCTGTTCATTTTTGTTTCTGAAGATGTAAAATGACTATTCTGTTCATTTTTGTTTCTGAATAATGCCTGTTGAAAATAACTCCGTTCATTTTTCAATTCTGAAAAATGTCCGTTAAAGAGAAATAACAGGATTATGCCTTTCATATCTCTGGTGGTTATTTGACACAAAGCCACAGTTAGACTCCTACGAATTAATTTCGGGACGAAATTTCCTAAAGTAGGGGAGACTGTAACACCCGTGTCACTCCAACCATCAAACAAATGCCAAACCAATGAAATATAGTATTTCATACTTGGGATTTGTAAAAATATGTGTATCGTTTACACATATCAATTCTTGTTCGATTTCAAGCTTTAAATCGCTTTCTGGAGGGTTATACGCGCTCTGAGGTGTAGATATAACCAGTTTAATCCAACGAACACTCCGGAATAGTGAAATAGGCTTTACATACCTTAAATAACCTATACATAACTTAGATATAAGTTTTGGAAGGTTTGGTGTGGTGAAATCAAAGTTTAATCGCTTACAGGGACTAAAGTTGACAAACTGCGAAAGTATGCCAATTTGAACTGTAACAGACCTTCCGGAGCATGACCATAAGTTAAACATACCATAAATATCCTTCACATAGCTTAGAAATAGGCTTTGAGGTGTTCGGTATGCTAAAATAAACTTTTGGGTCATTCAGGGACTAAAAGTGTCAAAAAGTGCACAAGTTTGCATTTTTACGCGTAACTTACGTTCTGAATACATCTGGACATCCAAAAATTTATGTGAGCATGACTATATTATATTTTAGTGTTCGCCTTAAGAAAAATCCATTCGTTTCGTCATTTGGATCGTTTTTCGCGCTTATGCGCATTCCGTCGTAATTAAGCGAACATCGCGTTCGTACGGCTAAACGAACCGACATCCGAGATATTTTTGAGCACATTTTAAGTTCCCTATATTTTAACTTCATTTTAGAGCTTTGAAATGGGGTTAACGGGCCTTAAACGTGTCGAAAATGGCCTAAATACAGTTCAGGGACCAAAAGTGTAATTCTGCCGAAATAGTGCCTAGCGGTGCGCTACACTTTAAGCGTAGCGGTGCGCTAGGGGTCTGCAGACCAGATGCAGAGTACCAAACAGCCTGTTTTCAGCTGATTAACCACAACCACATGTTTGCAACTTGCTTAATCACTAAGATAAGAAGCATATGTGGCTCCATAACCTTTGTGACAAGTGTACGGCTCGGATCGTGGCACGATATTCAAGAAACGATCCTAGCGGCTCTACTTTATCTATAAATACCCACCAACATCACACCCAAAAACCCACACCTTTGAATCTGAACTTGCTCTCTAAGTTGTCGTGTTTAACACTTCATACCTGAGAGTGTTCGGGTTCAAACCTTCCATTCGGGGACCCTGGGTTAGTATTCTTTCATTCTTTTCCTTATTTTTACTGCTTTTCGAGTCAGAAAGTCAAACTTTGTTTGACTTTCAGCGTTGACCAGTAATGGTCAATGCGAAGTTCGTTTGAACTTCGCAACGTGAGTGTAATCACGTTGGTCATAGTCCCTTGGGACTATGCCCACTGATTACCACGTTGTCTAGAGTCGTAGGGTAAGCGATCTAATAAATCGCCTATACCTTCGAACTCGACCCATTTGGTCGATCATTAGGATCCGACCAAACACATTAGGTGACCATAGTAGGTAGGGAATAACCTTCCGAGGTTACACCCTATGGTCACATCGTTTAAGTAGTTGTATGATAGGTAGTTTATATGCCTTAGGTAAATTACCAGAATACCCTTTTCATGTATAATTGGTAATTAAGCATATGTAACCTAAACCTTTGTCACATAACTGATTATGTAACATGTTTAGGCATATAACACTTGTCATAGGGCTAGTTAGGCGTTCCGAACGCGTTTCACGCGCACGACGCGTTAAAGTAGCATAAGCTTCCTAAACGGGTCGTAATGGGTCGATAAGACTTAGGTTAAGTTTCATTTAGCATGTAGGCCTTGTTAAACCATATCACATGAGTTCCTACACTCATTTGGTTTACAAACCCTAATGCTACCCAGTCTTCCGATGTAGGTCCGGTTTATTAACATAGTTACCTAAATTAGGTGTCGTTTGATATCCGCGATCTCTAGCATTGTTTGGTTGTTATTCAAGGACTACTGAGCAATCTCAAGTGAGTACATAGACCCCTCTTTTACTGTTTTCCAAACTGTTTTGGGGTGGAACACATGTGCCTACTTGTTACTTTCATGCTTTCCTGTTTTCAAATCATATACTTCCTATGTTCATTAGTACATTATAGTACATGATTTCATTACATTTCATACTAGGTGTGCCATTGTGTGCATTACTTAGTACATTGTTTTACATTACATCACATGCTACGTATGTCTATTGTTGCATACTTAGTACAGGTCGCATGCTACGTATGTATGTTGTTGCATACTTAGTACAGATATTTCAGTTCACATGCTATGTATGTTTGTTGTAGCATACTTAGTACATTTCTTATTCATCATATACTTACATTTTGGACGCATATTACATGATTTACATTGATCATGCATTTACTACATAAAACATAACTTTGATTTAAACCAAGTTTTACTTCAATACTTTGTTTTGTGCATATGGTTTAGTTGAGACCTTTCACTTGCCATACATGACATATTTGACATAGACATTTAACATGGATATTTGACATAGACAATTTGACATGATTTACATCTTGACATGAACATTTTACATTGTTTGGTTTGGTTTGATTAAGTGATTAAGTAACGATGCGTGTGTAATATGATACAAGCATGGTGGATACGCCGCTGGTACTTCCTATATATAAGTGTTTGTATGGTATTACATGTCGTAACGTTATTTGAATCATTTCAGTTTGAGACATAGAACATTTTATACAAATAACATATTTTTCACAAGACATTAATTTACAAACAACTTATCTAATACAAACTCATTTTACGTGGTTATTCATTTAACCATACATTATACATTATTTATACATATCATCTGATCTTATCGATTTTCAAATGATTTACAAAACAAAGCAAATAACAAGGTTCATGACTAAACATTTTCTCAAACATAAGTCATGAAACCTATTTTCACAAAACCTATGTATCTCACCGGCATTTTTATGCTGACGTACCATATTTTCACATGTGTTTTTCAGGAACTGTTGCATAAGATGATCAAGATATACATAGGCAGACTTGGGCTTTAGTGACAATAAAAGATGCAAGACTAGTTAATTATGTTGTATTTCCTTGTTTGTTAAGACATTGTAACACTTTTAATTAATAAAACGAAACTTCAATTGCCATGGATTTGAAACATTAATTCTGTTACAACACTCCCCGACGTTTCCGCCACGTTTTGTATGTTCCACGTGGTCGGGGTGTGACAAAAACCCTTTGTTTTGATATCAAAACCTGTTTTCTAACTTAGTTAAGCATGTTTTAACATGTTTAGCTCGTCACTTTTAGTTTAGTGCTTGTATAGAGTCGTAAGTCAAGTGGTCTAAACAACCGCTTAGACTTTCGAACCTGACCCGTTTGGTCGATCATTAGGATCCGACCGAACTTGCTTTGTGACCATAGTTGTATAGGGAATAACCTTTCAAGGTTATACCTTATGGTCACTTCGTTTAAGTAGTTGTATGATAGGTAGTTTATATGCCTTAGGTAAATGACCAAAATGCCCTTTTTACGCATAAATTCATTTTAAGCATATGTAATGTCTTGAAGAAGTTTTCTAGCATATCGGGGCTGGTGCCTAGCTTGTTGAAGAGTGCGATCTTTTTCAGCAATGTGCCAGCGATTATTAAAGCAGAAATTCTGAATTTATTGCCGTTTAGGGAGGGTGTATTGCCGGTTAGATATCTTGGGGTTCCCCTAATATCTACAAAGTTGTCGTTTAGAGATTGTAACGTTTTGGTGGAACGGATGGATAGGAAGGTCAATAGCTGGATGTCTAAATCTTTATCATTTGCGGGTAGATTGCAACTTGTCAACTCGGTGCTAGCAGCTATGTATACATATTGGGCATCAGTTTTTATCATGCCAGCTCGTATTATTAAGGATCTGGAAAAGAGGATGAGGAGATTTTTATGGAATGCTGGTTCTCAAGGGAATATCCGGTTAAAAGTGGCGTGGAAGGAAATATGTAAGCCTAAAGATGAAGGTGGCCTTGGAATTCGTAGTATCTCAGACGTTAATAAAACCCTCATAACATTGCATATATGGAGTATTATAACCAACCGAGAATCGTTGTGGGTTCAATGGATCAACTCGTACAAGGTAAAAGGTAGAAACTTTTGGGAGATCCAATGTAGGGGTAATTTGACTTGGAGTTGGAGGAAGATCTTGCTGATTCGGAGCCTGGTTAGACCTTTTATTTGGAAGTCGATTGTGAGTGGATCTCAAACAAATGCTTGGAGCGATAATTGGTGTTCTTGCAGCCCTATCCGTAATTTTATCACTCCTAGAGTGATTGCAGGAGCTGGTTTTAATTTGGATACTACTGTTGCTGACCTTATAGATGATGATGGTCGTTGGAGGTGGCCGCAAGCATGGAATGATTTATTTCCGGTACTCAACAATGTTACGGTTCCTTTACTAGTTTCTGGTTCGAATGATAGACTCGGATGGAAGAATATGGATGGTAAAATTGTTCATTTTACCTCTTGGGAAGCATGGAATAACATTCGGTTAAGAGAAATGAAGGTGATGTGGGTAAACATGGTGTGGTATAGTCAATGCATACCAAGACACTCGTTTCATCTTTGGTTGGTTATAAAGAACAAGCTGATGACACAAGATCGTTTGGCAGTTTGGCAAGCGGGTAGTGCTACCAATTTAAATCTTATGTGTTGTCCCCTGTGTAAGTATGGTCGAGATTCAAGAGATCATCTGTTCTTTCAGTGCTCTTTTGCGTCTAAGATTTGGAACATTGTTAAGAAAAGGATCGATATGGAGAGTGTAAATGATACATGGGATTCTGTTATGGTTTGGGTAGAGCAGAGTGCAAGTTCAAAGACTTTAGATCATATTGTGTGCAAACTTGTGGTTGCGGCTTCTACATATTTTATTTGGCAAGAGCGGAACAACCGGCTGTTTTCGAATATTCAAAGATGTGTTGATACAGTGGCTCAGGTGATCCTTGATACGGTCAGACTTCGAGTGATGGGTTTCAAGATCGGTAGAGACATGAAGCACATGAAGCTCCTGGAGAGATGGAAGATTCCAATGCACAACATGGTAGAGGACCCGGGTTAAAGCGCGTCTAGTGTTTGGGTTATAGTGTTATGTGGTTTAGTATAGTTGGGCTGTTTTTGTTTTGAGTTGGTTTGTGTTTGTTTTGGTTGTTGGGTTTTTGTGTGTCCTAGGCTTCGTGTATTAAGCCTAGTAGTGTGTGTCAAACTTTTTGTCGCACCCTGTTTTACTTATTTATAAAATTCACCAGGGGTAACCCTTTACCCAAAAAAAAAAACCTAAATTTTTATATTTAAACTGATTAGGCAACATTATTAGGCATGTTAAGGCATATAATACTTGTCATAGGACTAGTTAGGCGGTCCGAATGCATTTTACGCAAATGACGCGTTAAACTAGCGTAAGCTACCTAAACGGGTCATAATGGGTCGTAAGCACTTAGGATAGGTTCCGTTTTACGATGTAGGCTTTGTTAAACCATATTACATGAGTTCCTATACTCATTTGGTTTAGGAAACCTTATTTTATCCGATCTTCCGATTTAGGTCCGATTTATTTACTTAGTTACCAATATTAGGTGCCGTTTGATTCCGTGATCCCTCTAGCTTTGCTTGGTTCTTATTCAAGACTTCTAAGCTTCCTCAAGTGAGTACATAGTCCCCTCTTTTACTGTTTTCAATATTTTGGGGTAAAACATGTGTACCTAATTGTTATGTTCATGATTTCAAAGTATAATTGATTATACATGTTAGTACTTATCTTTTGAAAAACTGAATGATTATTTATGGTTTAAACACTAATTTTTCAAAGATTATAAAATTAAATGTTGGATTGTACTTGTTTTATACGTTCACCAGACCGATTGGTAGTATGATATAGCGCTATAGGATTAGACACCCCATTCCTGTTGTATGGAATGTCAGAAACCGATTTTTGTCCAAATAGAGATTGCCTTTGTGGTATTTCTATAGTCTCTAAGGTGTAGTTTGATACACTAAGGTTTTAATGAATTCTAAATCATATTTTTTGTATATTTTGTTATACTCTCAAAGTATAGTTTGATATGCTCCCATATGTGATATTGTTTACCAAGGTATATTTGGATATACTATGTACAAAACCAACATATATTTTGTTAATTACTAAAACATAGTTAACAAGATAAATTAACCTGGCGAACTAGAACCGGGACTTTTACTGACTTCTCTACTTATAGAGCTTGGGACGATATGCGTATTACTCAAAATGAGGTGGGGTGGTCGAATATCGTTTGGTTTCCTCAAGCTATTCCAAGGCACTTGTTTCTTGTGTGGCTGATCATTCAAAGAAAATTGAAAACTCAAGATGTCATGAGCCGGTGGAACTCGGAGAATGCTAACTTTAATCTCTTGTGTTGTTCTCTATGTACGCGGGGGCCGGACTCTCACAAGCATTTGTTTTTTGAGTGTACTTTCGCAGAGCAGGTGTGGTACAGAGTTAGAGATATAGCGGGCATGGCTTCGGTTCATAATAAATGGGATGTGATTTATGATTTTTTGCTGGATATTTTTTTTTTGGGTAAAGGGTTACCCCGGTGATTTTATAAATTCACAACCAAATAATTACAAGTAGTGTAGAGAGCCTACACTAGTTCAAACATAGGACAAGCCCCATGAAAGTAACAACCATAAAAACAAAACAAGCAACGACAACCACCTAAAGGACAGCCACTAGACAAAAATCTAGGACACACAAAACTAAAAATCCTTAATCAGCAGCCATCTCTAACATAACTGAGCCATTGATACCCCATTCCTCTAGAAGCCTTCGGACATTGACGCAATTCTTCAGCTTCGCTCCCATCAACTTGTACCGCACTTGTTGAAAAACAATTTCACTTATAGTTTCCGGAGGCCGCAATTGATTCTTGAATAACCTCGAATTACGCTCTTGCCAAATACAATAAGCAGTAGTCGCCACTAACAATCTTGCTACGTAACCAGAAACAGTCTTCGACTTGGAGTGCTCAAGCAACCAGTTAATAATGTCGTTCCACTTAGGTTGAACCGAAACCATACCAACTTTTTGCCTAACCGTACTCCATACTTCAGCTGAGAACTTGCATTCGAAAAATAGGTGATTATGCGAGTCGTGATTGGCATAACATAGTAAACAGCACATCATGTTCATATTCTTTCTACGCGAGAAATCCCATGACAAGATTTTATCTTGAGTAAGCAACTTTCGCCTCATAATAAGCCACATTAAAAACGCATGACGGGGGATACATTGAGGGAACCAAACAATACGGCACCAATCAACCTCCCCTTCTTGATGCCGAACCGAATCCCAAGCACACGAGGAAGAAAAATCATGTTTAATGTCGCCTTGTCGCCACATAAGTTTATCCGACTTATTTGGAATCAAACTCAGCTGATCCACCTGAATAAGCTCCGGATAAGAAACCCTCCACCCATTCAGCCAACTCCAAGCATTAGAAGAATAAAGATCCGACACTTTAGAACCCATACCAAAACCCGCGTTAGCAATGACTCTAGGAGAAATGATAGCATGTAACGGCCCTAACTCACTCCATGTATCAAACCATGCTGAAGTATCCATTCCATTACCTATCTCGGACCATATGAATCTCCTTATAATAGACCGAATCTGCAGCAGCTTCCTCCAAGACCAGCAGCAAGAAGACGGAACTCTGCAAGCCCAAAAACTTTTGCCATTTAATCTGTAAGCGTGAACCCACTCAACCCACAAGGATCTACGTTTCGTGAGAATACTCCAAATATGATTTGTCATTAGAGCTATATTAACATCCCCAATCCGACGTATACCTAAACCACCTTCATACTTAGGAACACAAACCGATTTCCACGACACTTTTGCCCGCCCTTTTTGAAACGCACTGTCATGAGACCATAAAAAATTCCGCATCAAAGCCTCCAACTGAAGAATTACCCGAGACGGTAACATGAAAACAGACGACCAATAAATGTGCATCGAAGACAAAACAGAGATAATAAGTTGCAACCTGCCTGCAAATGAGAGTAATTTATTCCTCCAATACAAAATCCGTTTTTCCAGTCTCTCCACCAACACATAACAATCCTTATGAAGCAACCTTGAAGAGATGAGAGGCACTCCAAGATACCTCACAGGCAAAGAACCCTCCTTAAAAGGCATAATATTCAAAATAGCAGTTTTCACATATGAAGGCACATTCGAGAAAAACACTGTACTTTTCTGCACACTAGCTAACTCGAAGAAGGCTATCAATGTTATCGCTAAACTTGTCGTAGGTGCCACGTCTTATTTCGTTTGGGAGGAAAGAAATAGAAGATTGTTTACAAGAAAAAGGAGGAATGTGGATCAGCTTGTTGAGGTCATTTTAGCTACGGTTCGATTGAAGCTTCATACGATGCGGTTCAAGAACTCGTTACAAGTGGCCCGAGTTTTACAAGACTGGGGTCTGCCGCGTGGCCTTTTATTAGCTGATGATGATCGTGGTTAGCTAGTCTGGTTTTTATAGTTTGGAATTGGTTGCTTTGAGCTTTGTTTAGCTTTATAGCGTGTTTCTTGTGGTTACTTTTTTGTTTGTTTAACTCTTGTATGCAATGTCATACCTGAGAACTGGGGAATGTTTTTATTCCTCACTTGTTTTTTGATGTTTTGATATAAAATTCACCGGGGTAACCCTTTACCCAAAAAAAAAACATAGTTAATATGTTATTTACAAAACCAAAAGCATAGTTTGATATGTTATTTATAAAACCAAAGTATACTTAGGATATACTACTGAAAACTATTATTTTCACAACTAAAGTATATTTGATATACTATCTGTTTAACTATTTTGGAACTAAAATATATTTTAATATTTTACTTATTCGACTTTTTTAAAACCAAGGTATATTTTTATATATACTACAAACCTTTTTATCAAAACTTTGTTTTACAAACAACATATTTTATACAAACTCATTTTACTTGGATATTTAATTATCTATGCATTATTGTTTTATAAGGTTTTAAACCCTCTAAGTTTTCAAAATCTCGTCAAAGTTTGGGTCTTATAATGTGAACACATGCAATCTGGAAGGGTGGATGCCTGTATCCTGAGTTTTCTGTCTAAAGCTAGAGTGTTCGTACAAATCCACATAATCGGACCAGTCACTCTTACCTGGGAATTCTTGGGATGAGTGTCCACTTATAGGCTAAAGCATGTCTTCACGATACATTATATTGACCCATTTACTTTGATTAGTCATTGCGTATCATTCGTTTGTTCAAGGTAACCAACGAATAATCTTCTTCCTTGTGTTTTGTCGATGCTTTCAATACCCCATTTGTTTTTCCCATTGTCAACCTCACTCGTTTCTCAGGTTTCCTTGTCCCTTTTAGACAATGCCTCCTCGACGAGATGCACAACCCTAAACTAATGAAGAAATCGCGGCCCTTGTCGCTCAGCAAATGGCTGCAGTGCTCCCAGGCATAGTAACCCAGATCTATCAGTTATATAACAACAATAATGTCACACCCCCAAAATCCACCATGCGGAGTATCACCGCTTGGAGGCGTGACATGACCAGGATCGAGCCACCAATCATATTGAACAATTCAATTAAGTAAATAAAACCAAACATAATACGATTGGTGACCAAAGCTAGTTAACCTTGTTTGGTTTAAACAGCGGAAGCATAAACGTGAGTTCAAAACATAAGTTCACAGTTCATAAGTTTAAAGTCTCAAACATAAGTTCCATAGGTTTATAAAGTTCAATTATTAAGTATGGGATATAACAACCCATGTTCCACAACGACTCCTTCCCCGTGCAAGCTCCAAGCATTTAGCGACCTGTAAGGCATGTAACAACTAGTCAACAACAAAGTTGAGTGAGTTCACGTTTGGTTGTTTAGTTAATGAGTTCGTATCAGGAATCGGAAGTTCATTTCATAACCAAGTATTACCCATTATTCTTGATTCCCAAACCTTTACGATATTTAGTGGGGGCTTCCCATTATGTATGTTACTAGACTAGGCGTATCCATAAGAGTCCTTCCCAATCCGAGGACGGTGCTAAGTATGAGTGTACGTAGGTTTTACGTACGTACCCTTCTCATCCGAGGACAGTAGTGAGTGTGAGTGTACGTAGGTTTTACGTACGTGCCCTTCCCATCTGAGGACAGTAGTGAGTGTACGTAGGTTTTACGTACGTGCCCTTCTCAATCCGAGGACAGTAGTAGGTAGTCTAGTAGTGTTGGTAATATAAATAGAGTGATAGTACGAGAAGTTATTCAATCCCATTCCCAACCACCGGGAATCCCATGCCTTAGTAAGGGTGTGAACTCACCTCGGTTTGCTCGGTTAGATTCTCAATATAGCTAACAGTCAAGGTCGGTCAATCACGTCCTAGTATGATTTACCAGTTAGTCATTTAGTGGCTTTCAAATAGAACACAAAGTTCCTACACGTATCTAGCACACAACATGCATCACTGTAACAGTTTATGCCCATCTAAGTTTCCCGTCCATTCCCCACTCAAAATCAAACATACGATAATGCACATAACATATATAACATGTCAAATCATTCACAGATAGCATACTCGACATTTAGACACGCAAATCACTACTTATGTCGTTTCAGCATTAATACTCAAAACCGGCTGTTTTCGGACATTTAAATAAAATAGTTAGATTATTCCAAAAATTCCCAAATTTTTATAGAACGTCATAAACATTCCATATTTTATTGTGTAAAAATATCGGGGTCCGGTTTATCACCAATATTTTATAAAAATTCATATTTGGGACTGAACTCAGATTTATGTATTTCTGACCACAGTCCACGAAACAATTTATTACAAATTCATCGTAAGTCCGATTTGCGAAATTCCAGTGGGGTAATTACAAATACTTCAGTTATCATCTACAGTAAAATTTTCATGGTCCGATCCATCACAAAACTCAGGTTACGACTGAAAGTAAGACACCCATTTATTGCTGTCAAAATTCAGCTTAAGTTGCTGTTACAAATTAATACTTTAAAAATAGTAAACGGAGTCCAAAAATTACGATTCCGGTGCCATTAGAACCGTATTTCATAATAACATATTTTAGATTCAAAATATCGATTTTTCGTTGAGTTTAAGACCTGTTTACAGCCAACAGAAGTGGGCTGTAAAAGTTAGACAGATTCTGATTTCAAGTGTTTAACCATCTAAATCATGTTCGATCGATTCCGTTAACGAGTTTAGTGACCACAACAACATCACATACTAATATTATTCAGCACAACATCAGATAATCAGCCAATCATCATAATCACACAAGATCTACATGATTTACACTAACATTCATCCTTTAACCAACATGTTCAAGACTTTAGTGCAAGTTCTTTAGTGTTTCATAACTTTAATCATCAAATCACTTATTAACCACTTAAATAACATGAAGAATGGATGGATCTAAGTTCTTACCACTAGCACAAGGCTAGGAGGGTTCGAGTGTAGAAAAGTGATGGATAAAAGCAAACGAAGGTGGTCCTTCAAGTTCCGTGAACACCGAGCCTCCTAAATCACCTTCTAACACCTTGAGAGGGACTTGGATTGTTGGAAGATGATTGAAATATGGTGGTGGTGTAAGGGGTATGTTTGGCCGTAGCCTTGTAAGAGGGAGAGAGGGGAGTTTGTTTGATGAAGATGGTTAAGTGATCTTCATCTTATATCCACCAAGTTCTAAGATCCTTTGGTCAATGTGTCTACCTATGTACAAACATAATCACACAAAATCCAAGGGAATCCATAGAAAATATGGAGAAGATCTAGTGGAGATTTATCAAATCTTGATGAGTGGGGGGGTCCCCTAGAGGACGGTCACATAGGGGGGGGGGGTCTTGGTTCAAATCCAACTAAATAATTAAGCCTTAGTTAGTTAAGTGTGGAGGTTAACTTGGTTACTAACGTGTTGTGCGTTATAGCGGGTGTTAGGGTATTCAGGGACCCTAACTGGCTCAGAAAAAGAAAAACAATGTTAATAACAATATTTTTATGTTCCGGGTAAAGTCCGGTTGTTCGGTTCGATGTTGTTCCGTTAAACTGCTTAATTAATCCGTAAAGCGTCTTATATATATTTTTGTAACGTTTTTTAATTTCTAACACTTAGGAAATTACACAGGACTATTTAGTAACTTTTCTGTACACTATTAGTATATTAACAAGTACGTGTAAGCATAACATGGATATCAGAAAGCAGTTAAGTGATTCCACACAGTCGTCAAGCACATTAATTGTCATTAATAAACTGTACTGTTACATGTAAATTTGAGGGTTGTCACATTCTCCCCCTGTTAAGAGAATTTCGTCCCGAAATTTAGCGCGCGGTTACTGAGGAAGCTAGTTAAGTTGCGTTGTTTTCCAGATTTCCCTGGGGTGTCACATCATCCCCCCGTTGATTTGGAATTTCGTCCCGAAATTCTGCAGTAGCTTCAGCCTCAGTAGTGGTTGCGTTTTTCTTAAACAGCTGGGGGTACTTGAGTTTCATTTGGTCTTCGCGCTCCCAGGTATACTCTGGGCCACGACGAGCATTCCAACGAACTCGAACGAGAGGTATTCTTGTGTGCTTGAGAATCTTAACATCTCGATCAGTAATCTCTACTGGTTCCTCGACGAATCGCAGCTGGTCGTCGATTGTGAGTTCCTTGAGAGGAACTATGAAGGGCTCATCTGACAGACACTTCTTCAGATTTGATACGTGGAATACGTTGTGAACTCCGCTGAGTTCTTCAGGTAGATCCAACCTGTAGGCGACTTGGCCAATTTTCTCAATGACTTTGAACGGTCCGACATAACGCGGATTGAGTTTGCCTCGTTTGCCAAAGCGGACTACACCTTTCCAAGGTGAGACTTTGAGTAGCACTCGATCCCCAACCTGGAGCTCGAGTGGTTTTCTTCCCTCATCAGCATAGCGTTTCTGACGGTCACGAGCTGCCGCCATTCGCTGTCGTATCTGAGCAATTTTCTCGGTGGTATCTACTACATGTTCTGGGCCAGTGATTTGGCTGTCACCAACTTCTGCCCAACAGAGAGGCGATCGGCATTTGCGTCCGTACAATGCCTCAAACGGAGCGGCTTGGATGCTGGTGTGGTAGCTGTTGTTATATGAGAACTCCACTAGCGGGAGGTGCTTTTCCCAGCCGTTACCAAAATCGATTACACATGCCCTAAGCATGTCTTCAAGGGTTTGGATGGTGCGTTCAGATTGCCCATCCGTCTGCGGGTGATAAGCGGTGCTCATATCTAAACGTGAGCCAAAGGACTTGTGCATTGCTTGCCACAGTTCAGAAGTAAAACGCGTGTCACGATCAGATATAATAGAGATTGGCACCCCGTGCCTTGACACTACTTCCTTTAGATAAATGTCTGCAAGAGTAGAAAACTTATCCGTTTCTTTGATGGCCAGAAAATGTGCAGACTTGGTCAGTCGATCTACGATCACCCAAATGGTATCGTTTCCGCGTTGAGATCTGGGCAGGCCAGTAACAAAATCCATGGAGATTTGCTCCCATTTCCATTTCGGGATCTCCGGTTGTTGAAGTAGGCCTGATGGTTTCTGATATTCAGACTTGACTCTCGCACAAGTCAAGCACTTACTGACGTAGGTTGCTATGTGGGCTTTCATGCCAGGCCACCAATACGTAGTCTTGAGGTCGTGGTACATCTTGTCTGAACCAGGGTGTACAGAATAACGAGACTTGTGCGCTTCGTCCATCACAAGCTCGCGTAAGTTTCCATAAAATGGAACCCAGATGCGTCCGTTTACATAGTAAGCGCCGTCTTCCTTTTGTTCTAGCCGCTGCCTCGATCCTCGTAGGGATTCAGCCCTGATGTTCTCTGCCTTCAGTGCTTCAACCTGAGCATCACGAATTTGGGCGGGAAGGTTGGATTGGATGGTAAGCTGTAAAGCACGTACACGCCTAGGTATGGTATCCTTTCGACTGAGGGCGTCGACCACAACATTGGCTTTGCCCGGATGATATTTGATAGCGCATTCATAATCGTTCAAGAGCTCAACCTATCGGCGTTGACGCATGTTTAACTCCTTTTGCTTGAAGATATGCTCGAGACTCCTGTGGTCGGTGTAAATGGTGCACTTTGTACCATACAGGTAATGTCTCCATATCTTAAGTGCGAATACAACTGATCCCAGCTCCAGATCGTGAGTAGTGTAATTCCTTTCGTGAACTTTGAGTTGGCGTGATGCGTATGCAATGACCTTATCACGTTGCATCAATACACAACCAAGTCCTTGGATGGAAGCGTCGCAGTAAACCACAAAATCATTTGTGCCTTCAGGCAATGAGAGGATAGGCGCGCTACAAAGTCTATCCTTTAGGTGTTGAAATGCGGACTCCTGTGCATCACCCCAACGATAGATGACGCCCTTCTGAGTCAGTGAAGTGAGAGGTTGCGCAATCTTGGAGAAATCTTTTATAAACCTTCTGTAATATCCGGCCAAACCCAAGAATTGGCGGATTTCTGTTGGTGTACGGGGTGCGGGCCAGTTCTTGATCGATTCAACCTTAGATGGATCCACATGAATTCCATCCTTGTTTACCACGTGGCCTAGAAAGTGGACTTCGCGAAGCCAGAAATCACATTTCGAAAACTTGGCATACAACCGTTCTTTTCGAAGAAGTTCCAGCATAAGTCGTAGATGCTGCTCGTGTTCCTCCTGACTCTTAGAATAGATCAGGATATCATCGATGAACACAATAACGAACTTATCCAGGTAAGGCTTGCACACTCGGTTCATGAGATCCATGAAGACCGCTGGTGCATTTGTCAGCCCGAATGGCATAACCAGAAACTCGTAATGGCCGTAACGAGTTCTGAATGCTGTTTTGGAGACGTCCTCATCTCGGACTCTCAGCTGATGGTATCCCGATCTCAAATCAATCTTGGAGTAATAGCTCGACCCTTGCAACTGGTCAAACAAGTCGTCAATACGTGGAAGAGGATAACGATTCTTCACAGTCACCTTGTTAAGTTCGCGATAGTCAATACACATCCTGAAGGTACCGTCTTTCTTTTTCACGAACAAGACTGGAGCTCCCCAGGGTGAAGAGCTAGGACGTATAAAACCCTTTTCCAAGAGTTCTTGTAGTTGTGTGGACAGTTCTTCGAGTTCTGATGGGGCTAGACGATATGGTGCTCGAGCTACTGGCGCTGCTCCAGGAGCTAGCTCGATTTGAAACTCAACTTGGCGATGAGGAGGAAGACCAGGTAATTCCTCAGGAAATACCTCGGGAAATTCGCGCACAATAGGGATGTCTTCAATTCTCTTCTCTTCCGTAGATGTGTCAGTAACGAGTGCTAAAATGGCAGTGTGGCCCTTTCGCAAACACTTCTGGGCCTTAAGGAAAGAGATGATGCCTTCGACAGCACCACTCTTGTCGCCACGAATCACGAGGGGTTCTTTATCAGAACGAGGAATGCGGATGATTTTCTCCTTGCAAACAATCTCCGCTTGATGATGAGATAACCAATCCATCCCAATAACGACGTCGAAACTACCAAGTGTGATAGGAACAAGATCGATAGGGAAGGTCTGACCAGCTAAGACGAGGTTACAACCTTTAACTATGTGTGTGGCTTCAAGACTTTTACCGTTAGCTAGCTCTACCGTGTGTTTGGTGTTCAGGAGTGTTGGGGTGCGCTTAAGAATTTGGCTAACTTTCACGGACACATAACTAGTATCGGCACCCGAATCGAATAAAACAGTAACGAAGAAGTCGTCAAGAAGAAACTTACCCATCACAACGTTGGGATCATTCCTTGCTTCTCCCTGACCAATCACGAACACACGACCCCTTGCCCCGTTGCCATTGTTGTCTCCCCCATTTCCGCCTCCATTGTTGTTCCCATTGTGGTTCCCATTTCCTTGGTTATTGTTCTGGTTTTGGTTTAGCTGGGGGCAGTTCCTCTTAAAGTGGCCTTCAGCGCCACACTGAAAGCATCCTTTATTTCCCTGCTGATGCTGTTGCTGGTGGTTCTGTGGGGCTTGTTGTTGTTGTTGGCGATTCTGATTCGCAGGACGTGGGCTCCTGCAATCTTTGGCTTCATGGCCCAGCCTGTGACATCTCTGACATCGACCTTTGTTGCACTGCCCGCTGTGATGCTTGTTGCACCGGTTGCACTTGGGGTGGTTTCCTCGGTATCCACCCTGTCCTTGATTACCAGAAGATTGCTGACCGGGACTCTGGTAGTCATCACTCTTTCGCTGTTGAGACTGAACTGAAGTAGACCCCCTTCCGGAGTTCCCATCCCATTTTCGCTTGTTGTCGGTAGGTGCATCAGAAGTGGCTGTGGCACTGATACGTTTGGGTAGCCTGTTTTGCTCCACCGCCTGGTCGGTGAGACGATGAGCCAACTTGATAATTTGCTGAATGGTACCCAGGTTGGCTGAAGTTACGTGACTTTGAATCGCTGGTGCAAGGCCCTTGAGGTAAAGCTCAATACGTTTGATGGGAGGGTCCACCATAGTTGGGCACAGGATGGCCAGTTCATTCGACCTCTTGGTATACGCTTCAATCTCAGATCCTGTCATCTTCAGATTGTAAAATTCCACTTCTAGCTTGTGGATGTCATCCCGACTACAGTACTCCTCTTTGATCAGCTCTTTGAAACCATTCCAGGGCGTGGCATTAGCAACTGCCAGTCCTAGTAGTTGAACCTGTGCCTTCCACCAGGTTAACGCAGCTCCTTCAAGTGTTCCGGTAGCATATTTCACCCTACGGTCTTCGGGGCATTCGCACATCTCGAAAACTATCTCAAGCTTTTCAAACCAGTGAAGAAGGCCCACTGCTCCTTCGGTGCCACTGAAAGTGGTAGGTCGACAGTCCATGAACGTCTTGAACGTGCACACAGGAGGTTGAGCATGTTGACCTCCTGCAGGGTTAGCTGCGAGTGCCTCTGCAACTCGTTCGTTGATCAAAGCCGTCAACTGGGCTTGAGTGAGGTTGATACGTCCTTCGCGTCCGCTCATGATCTTCATAATGAAGCAACGTAAGTGAGGAAAGTGTCGCGAAAGTGTGTAAGTGTGTGGGACGACATTAGAGAGTAAGCACGCAAGGTTCAAATAGCAATTATCACATTATCTAATGCACAGTGAGAACTATCTAACCGACAATATAACATAAATCATACCACTTATGGTGTCGAGTCTTGCACGTGGAGCGAAACGTCGTTGTGGATCGTTGAGCACTGTACAGGTTATAGTCTGGTTTTAATGAAAACTTTTCCCTTATTAAAACCAAGTTCACTATAACCAATGGCTCTGATACCAATCTGTCACACCCCCAAAATCCACCATGCGGAGTATCACCGCTTGGAGGCGTGACATGACCAGGATCGAGCCACCAATCATATTGAACAATTCAATTAAGTAAATAAAACCAAACATAATACGATTGGTGACCAAAGCTAGTTAACCTTGTTTGGTTTAAACAGCGGAAGCATAAACGTGAGTTCAAAACATAAGTTCACAGTTCATAAGTTTAAAGTCTCAAACATAAGTTCCATAGGTTTATAAAGTTCAATTATTAAGTATGGGATATAACAACCCATGTTCCACAACGACTCCTTCCCCGTGCAAGCTCCAAGCATTTAGCGACCTGTAAGGCATGTAACAACTAGTCAACAACAAAGTTGAGTGAGTTCACGTTTGGTTGTTTAGTTAATGAGTTCGTATCAGGAATCGGAAGTTCATTTCATAACCAAGTATTACCCATTATTCTTGATTCCCAAACCTTTACGATATTTAGTGGGGGCTTCCCATTATGTATGTTACTAGACTAGGCGTATCCATAAGAGTCCTTCCCAATCCGAGGACGGTGCTAAGTATGAGTGTACGTAGGTTTTACGTACGTACCCTTCTCATCCGAGGACAGTAGTGAGTGTGAGTGTACGTAGGTTTTACGTACGTGCCCTTCCCATCTGAGGACAGTAGTGAGTGTACGTAGGTTTTACGTACGTGCCCTTCTCAATCCGAGGACAGTAGTAGGTAGTCTAGTAGTGTTGGTAATATAAATAGAGTGATAGTACGAGAAGTTATTCAATCCCATTCCCAACCACCGGGAATCCCATGCCTTAGTAAGGGTGTGAACTCACCTCGGTTTGCTCGGTTAGATTCTCAATATAGCTAACAGTCAAGGTCGGTCAATCACGTCCTAGTATGATTTACCAGTTAGTCATTTAGTGGCTTTCAAATAGAACACAAAGTTCCTACACGTATCTAGCACACAACATGCA
Organism: Helianthus tuberosus; assembly: GCA_030545235.1. Taxonomy (NCBI): domain Eukaryota; kingdom Viridiplantae; phylum Streptophyta; class Magnoliopsida; order Asterales; family Asteraceae; genus Helianthus; species Helianthus tuberosus. The sequence continues at coordinate 117,640,585 of CM060363.1, forward strand.
TCACTGTAACAGTTTATGCCCATCTAAGTTTCCCGTCCATTCCCCACTCAAAATCAAACATACGATAATGCACATAACATATATAACATGTCAAATCATTCACAGATAGCATACTCGACATTTAGACACGCAAATCACTACTTATGTCGTTTCAGCATTAATACTCAAAACCGGCTGTTTTCGGACATTTAAATAAAATAGTTAGATTATTCCAAAAATTCCCAAATTTTTATAGAACGTCATAAACATTCCATATTTTATTGTGTAAAAATATCGGGGTCCGGTTTATCACCAATATTTTATAAAAATTCATATTCGGGACTGAACTCAGATTTATGTATTTCTGACCACAGTCCACGAAACAATTTATTACAAATTCATCGTAAGTCCGATTTGCGAAATTCCAGTGGGGTAATTACAAATACTTCAGTTATCATCTACAGTAAAATTTTCATGGTCCGATCCATCACAAAACTCAGGTTACGACTGAAAGTAAGACACCCATTTATTGCTGTCAAAATTCAGCTTAAGTTGCTGTTACAAATTAATACTTTAAAAATAGTAAACGGAGTCCAAAAATTACGATTCCGGTGCCATTAGAACCGTATTTCATAATAACATATTTTAGATTCAAAATATCGATTTTTCGTTGAGTTTAAGACCTGTTTACAGCCAACAGAAGTGGGCTGTAAAAGTTAGACAGATTCTGATTTCAAGTGTTTAACCATCTAAATCATGTTCGATCGATTCCGTTAACGAGTTTAGTGACCACAACAACATCACATACTAATATTATTCAGCACAACATCAGATAATCAGCCAATCATCATAATCACACAAGATCTACATGATTTACACTAACATTCATCCTTTAACCAACATGTTCAAGACTTTAGTGCAAGTTCTTTAGTGTTTCATAACTTTAATCATCAAATCACTTATTAACCACTTAAATAACATGAAGAATGGATGGATCTAAGTTCTTACCACTAGCACAAGGCTAGGAGGGTTCGAGTGTAGAAAAGTGATGGATAAAAGCAAACGAAGGTGGTCCTTCAAGTTCCGTGAACACCGAGCCTCCTAAATCACCTTCTAACACCTTGAGAGGGACTTGGATTGTTGGAAGATGATTGAAATATGGTGGTGGTGTAAGGGGTATGTTTGGCCGTAGCCTTGTAAGAGGGAGAGAGGGGAGTTTGTTTGATGAAGATGGTTAAGTGATCTTCATCTTATATCCACCAAGTTCTAAGATCCTTTGGTCAATGTGTCTACCTATGTACAAACATAATCACACAAAATCCAAGGGAATCCATAGAAAATATGGAGAAGATCTAGTGGAGATTTATCAAATCTTGATGAGTGGGGGGGGTCCCCTAGAGGACGGTCACATAGGGGGGGGGGGGGGTCTTGGTTCAAATCCAACTAAATAATTAAGCCTTAGTTAGTTAAGTGTGGAGGTTAACTTGGTTACTAACGTGTTGTGCGTTATAGCGGGTGTTAGGGTATTCAGGGACCCTAACTGGCTCAGAAAAAGAAAAACAATGTTAATAACAATATTTTTATGTTCCGGGTAAAGTCCGGTTGTTCGGTTCGATGTTGTTCCGTTAAACTGCTTAATTAATCCGTAAAGCGTCTTATATATATTTTTGTAACGTTTTTTTAATTTCTAACACTTAGGAAATTACACAGGACTATTTAGTAACTTTTCTGTACACTATTAGTATATTAACAAGTACGTGTAAGCATAACATGGATATCAGAAAGCAGTTAAGTGATTCCACACAATCGTCAAGCACATTAATTGTCATTAATAAACTGTACTGTTACATGTAAATTTGAGGGTTGTCACAAATAACAACAACAACACCCAGTGTAATTTCAAGACTTTCAATTCGGCTAAACCGTTAAAGTTTTTTGGGTCTCAAGGAGCAACCGCGCCCCTGCAATGGTTCGAAAGTTTGGAGAGCACAATCAGGCATGTGCAATGTCCAAATGAGCATAAGGTTGAGTTTGCATCCAGTGCATTCGAGAAGCGTGCTCTTACATGGTGGAACGGTGTGATGCGTGATAGGGGTGCCGATGTGGCACTAGCTCAAACTTGGGAAGAGCTTCGAGCTCTAATGATGAAGGAGTTCTGTCCTCGTCATGAGCTTAGAGCGTTGGAAAGGGAATTCGACGATCTAGAGCAAGACAGTGGTGAACATCGAGCCTACACTGACCGTTATGAGGAATTGAGCCTGTTATGTCCTGCCATGGTTACGCCTGTGGAAAAGGCGATTGAAAAGTACATTGATTGTCTTCCTGACCTAGTTCAGGATATCGTTACTAGTAGCAACCCTACTACCGTCAGACAGGCCATTGAATTGTCTGCTACCTTGACTGAATCCCAGATCAGGAAAGGTAAGCTTTTTCGAAAAGGTGACCCGAAACCAACTGAAAAGTCTGCACCAGAAGAACCAAAGGATAAACAGGCCGAGACACCCAAGAAGAAGAAGCGCAAGGCTTCTCAAAACTTCGCCATAACTGCTCAGAACAATCAGGTTGCACCAAACCAGCCAGCACAACCTCGTACAAGGAAAAACTATGTTGGTACCACACCTTTGTGCAACAAATGCAACCGTCATCATCTGGAGCAAGTGCAGTGTCAAAAATGTACCCACTGTGGGCGATTGGGACATTTGATCAATACCTGCCGTTATGCAAATCAAGCTGCTGCAAATCCTGTTGCTGCGCAAGCACAGTTTCCACCTGGGTCGTGTTATAACTGTGGTGACCTTACTCACTACCAATACAATTGCCCAAGACATGTTAACGCAAATCCAGCGCGTGGACGAGTGTTTAACATAAACGAGGTAAACGCGAACGACAATGCAGCAATGAACAATTAGTCTTTTGTATTTCTTTGTTTGTTATCCTTTGACGTTTGGAACAATTCAGCAGTTATATAAATAAAATTTGTTGTTTCAAGTTTATTTTACGAAACTGATACAATTGTGGGATTATGTTCTTATGTGATTTCTTTTATGTCTTGTGTTTTTGTGAGATCCGAATATTCATTATCCAAATCCTCATAGAATCTTCCATATCTCCATATGAGTGATTCATGGTAGGATATCCGAAGGTACTACCTTAAATCCTTAATGGGCGTCTACGTGAAAGTTAAATCCCTTGGATTATGAAGTACTATTCTATAATTGGACCCCTTGAGTGGTCTAGTTAAAGAAATTGATTCAAAAATCTGGTTGAAAATATCATGTGATGATATAACTGAAAAGATCCCTTTAGTGGTCTATTTAAGGAGATCGTACGACGGTCTAGTTAAGGAGATCATGTGTTGATCTAGTTAAAAAGATCGTTCGTTGATCTAGTTAAAAAGATCCTTTGGTGGTCTAGTCAAGTCACTTCATGATTATTCGATTGATTTTTCCCTACGCATTATGAAATGAACTGTGCAAGGATTTTACGTAATTATGGATGCATACATAATTATGGAATTCAGTGCACAGAAACCACAACAAGTTTTGTCATGTGTTAAGACCTATAGTGATGAGAATAACGAAACGGGAACAATGTAGAAAGGGGCATGGTGGATACGCCGCCGGTACTTCCTATATATAAGTGTTCCTTATTACATTGTGAACGTAGCGTTATTTGAGTTACTAGAAGTCCTGGACCTGGACCAATGTCATTTTATCTTACACTCTCCGACTCTAATTTCGAGCAAACACAAGTTTCCTATGATAGTCTTCATGGGAAACGTTCTTCAGTCCGTAGTTCGAAACTCCATGTTTTTGTTACTCCAAGGACTTCGCTTTGACAGTTGACAATTTCGTTAAGAATCCAAACATAACCCAGAGTTTTACTTAGGGTTCGAGGGATTCATTCGAAAGAGAAACAATCACAGTTGTCTTCACAAGTTCCCTCTAAAATTAAATTTCGGGAGGAATTTTCCTAAAGTAGGGGAGACTGTGACACCTGTGTCACTTCAACCATCAAACAAATACCAAACCAATGAAATATTATATTTCATACTTGGGATTTGTATAAATATGTGTATCGTTTGCACATATCAATTCTTGTTCGATTTCGAGCTCTAAATCGCTTTCTGGAAGGTTATACGCGAACTGATGCGTAAACGTAATCAGTTTAACGCGAAAAACACTCCAGAATAGCGATATGGGCTTAACATACCTTAAATAACCTTTACATAACTTAGAATAAGTTTTGGATGGTTTGGTGTGTTGAAATCAAGTTTATTCGATCACAGGGACTATTTGTGTTAAACTGCGAAAGTATGCCGATTCGTGTGGTAACGAACATTCTGGAACTTGATCATAAGTTAAACATACCATAAATATCATTTACATAGCTTAGAAATAGGCTTTGAGGTGTTCGGTATGCTAAAATAAACTTTATTAATCAATAGGGACTAAAAGCGTCAAAAAGTGCATAAGTTTGCATTTTCGCTCATATCTTACGTTCTGAATATATCCGGACATCCAAAAATTTATGTAATCATTAAAATATTTTATTTTAGTGATTGGCATGATAAAATTCCATTTGTCGCGTAATTTGGATCATTTTTGCGTCCAATACGACTTCCGTCTTAATTAACCAAATAACGCAACTGTACGACTAAACGAACTGACATCCGAGATATTTTTGAGCATATTTTAAGTTCCCTATACTTTAACTTCATTATAGAGCCTTGAAATGGGGTTAACGGGGCTTAAACGAGCCAAAAAATGCATCGAAAATCAAGTTCTGCCATTTTGGTCTCTGGCGGGGCACGAGAGGCCTCTCGCAGCGCGCCAGAGACTGATCTGGGCAGATTAGTTAATTTAGCAACTGGATCGAATTTCAGGGGTTATTTATGCAAAATTCTCAATACCATGAGCTGGTTTTGGACATCAATAGTATTCCAAATCAGTGGGTACACATGGAGGGCCAAGATTGAAGCTCGATTTACGAGAAACGATCCTAACGGTTCTCCGAAATCTATATAAACCCAACTCATTTTCATTCTTTCCTCACACTTGATCTGAATTTTCTCTAAGTTGAAGCTCAAAGCTTCATACCTGAGAATTTTTGTGTGACAACCCGAACCTTTGAGGTTAGTAACGTCTAACTTTCTAATCTAATTCTTGATTATTATTCCTCTCCGATGTGTTATACGTTCCGCGTTTGTTTATTAGTCCGTTTAGTGTGCATGACAACTTTTGGGCCGCAAGTCATTGGGCCACGTTAGCGACCTTTGTAATACACTTCACTCCGGCCCGAACAAACACAAACCAAGCCCAACTTAGCCGTGTGTGCTTTGATCAAACCTGGCCTAGTTATGGAAGCAATTAAGTTATGGGATCGGCCCATGTGTTAGGTTTTGGCTTTATATTGAGTGTGTGCCTTGTACGTAAACCCCTATGCCCCTTATGATCACAACCTAACAAACCAAACCCTATTACTCTATTTCTTCTTCTTCACGACGGCAGACCTCAAGACACCCCTCCCCCATCGAGACATTGTTCCAGTATTCGGGTTGTGGTTAGTGATTCATATCCATGTTAATCCTATTTATTTGATTATTGTTATGTGAGGATTTCAGTATGATAATGCAACATGAACTGTGATGATAATTAAGTTAATAGATTAGGGTTTACATAACCATGTGGGTTGGGTTCGAGTGGCGGTTGTCTCTTTCAACAATGAACTTGACTTTTAATAAATTCTGAACTTCAAAATCACTTTTACATGCAAACTATAATGACTTCACAAGCATATAACAACAATGGATTTCTAAATGGCCGACAATATATGATAAGATTGTATTCCAATTGGACAATATATTAATATTCAATCTGATTTTTAAGAAAAACGTGATGACCGGCCATGATTAAAACTGATTGAATCTATCACAATCACATGCAAACTTTGATGAATTCAATTTAGAATATGTCAGACCCACAATCAATTGTTTCACATGCATTTATTAATGAACTGCTAACAATACATGCATATGTTTGGGCCGCATAATTTAGATGTAGTGGGCCGATGATAAAACAATTATTATGGACTAACAAAGGGAGCCGATAAATTGAATCTGGGATGGGCTGCGAGATGAGATGGGCCAGCCGCATGCTATGCGGGCTGGGCTTCATAGGGGACATCAGGGCCGCTACCCCACTAGACCGTGTAACACGAGATGGCTGCGTTTATTAATGTGTATGATTTAACTTGTTATAAGGTTTTAACTTAAATTGTTTTGCTTAAACATAAAATGAGTGTGCATACTTTATTTACGAACAATGGGTACTGTTAGAATGGGCCGCGCCCTAACATGAACACTATAGTGAATCGTCCAATTGTTATTAGCTTAATATGCTTGTAATACGAAGGTGCTTGTAACCCAAATGTTTGTTGGGTATTACTTGTATTTGCATGTTTATTTGAGTATGAGCCGAACCATTCGATATGTGTTATACTTCATTATTAATTATGTAATATGTGCAAAGAATATGTGAACTATATGGATATGAAAGTTGTGGTTTATACGCGAGTGGAACTGACTGTTACCGGTAACCCTTTTAGGACGTGTTTGATCAACTGTTAAACCAGTAATAGTCATACCGAGCAATCCAAGGTGAGTTCACACTCTTAAGGCATGGGATTCCCGGTGGGTTGGGAATGGGATTGAATAACTACTCGTACTATCATTACTACTAAACTACTTACTACTATCCTCGGATTGAAGGGCACGTACGTAAAACCTACGTACACTCATACTTACTACTGTCCTCGGATTGAAGGGCACGTACGTAAAACCTACATACACTCATACTCGCTACGGTCCTTGGATCAAGAAGGGCACGTACATACACGACTAGTCTAGTAACATACAACATGGGAAGCCCCCACTATTCATCGCAAACATGTTCGGGGAACCGCGATACGGATTAATACGATACACATGGAAAGCCCCCACTAATCATCGCAAACATGTTCGGGGAACCGCAATACAGATTAATACAGTAAATGATTTACGAAATAAACATATGATTTACGAACACTATAACTAAACAACCAACTGTGAACTCGCTCAACTTTGTTGTTGACTCGTTGTTACATGACTTGCAGGTCGTTAGGTACTTATGGAGCTTGCATTGGAGTGGAAAGAGTCGTTGTGGGACATGGACAGCTGTGTGCCATGCTAAACATTTGAAACGTTTAAACTTAAGACTTGGTTTTAAACATTATGCTTCCGCTTACAACTTAAACTATGTTTTGTTTAGACACCAATTGTATTGTGCTGGATTTTTATATACTATTTACATGCTTGTTCAAAATGATTGGTGGCTTGATCCTGGTCAGTCACACCTCCAAGCGGTGATACTCCGCGTGTGGATTTTGGGGGTGTGACAGATTGGTATCAGAGCCATTGGTTATAGCGAACTTGGTTTTAATAAGGGAAAGCGTTTTTATTAAAACCAGACTATAACCTGTACAGTGCTCAACGATCCACAACGAAGCTTCGCTCCACGTGAAAGACTCAACATTCTAGGTGATACGATTTATGTTTACATTGCCTACTTGCTAGATTACATAGAACTTTGCTCATGGTATGCTTAGATAAACGTAACAACTATTGTTTGAAAACACTTGTGTGCTTACTCTCTTCTGTCATCGCACTTTCGCGAACCTTTCTCACTCATGTTTCCTTTGGTATGAAGATCATGAGCGGACGCGTTAACTTAACCCAAGCCCAGTTGGCGGCTTTGATCACTGAACAAGTTACTGCAGCACTTGCAGCTGCCCAGGCAGGAGGTATAGCCTGCCATCACAACTCACTCTAGGATCTTTAGATCCTACTCTCGTAACCTAACACTTGTGCTTAATTTTGTTTACTCTTACGCACACGACAGGTCAACACGCTCAGCCACCTGTGTGCACCTTCAAGACTTTTATGGACTGTCGTCCTACTACTTTCAGTGGCACTGAAGGAGCAGTTGGACTCCTCCATTGGTTTGAAAAGCTCGAATCGGTCTTCGAAATGTGTGAATACCCTGAGGCTCGTAGGGTGAAATACGCCACTGGTACTCTCGAAGGCACTGCGCTAACTTGGTGGAACGCGCAAGTTCAGATGCTAGGGCTGGCGGCTGCTAATGCCACCCCACGGAATGATTTTAAGGAACTGATCAAACGTGAATACTGTAACCGTGATGACATCCACAAACTGGAAGTGGAGTTCTTTAACTTGAAGATGACGGGGTCAGAGATAGAGGCGTATACGAAGCGATCTAACGAACTGGCAATTTTGTGCCCAACTATGGTGGATCCTCCCATCAAGCGCGTTGAGCTGTACCTCAAAGGATTAGTACCAGAGATTCAAAGCCATGTGACTTCTGCTAATCTTGCTACCATCCAGGATGTTACTCATCTTGCTCATCGTCTCACAGACCAGGCAGTGGAACAGAACAAGCTGCCTAAATTCAAAAAGGGAGGGCCAAAGTTTCCTAGAAGTCTGTTTGTACCCCAAAGTATGAAGGAGGTTTGGGAATTAGACGGATTGGTGATGTTAATAAAGCTCTCATGGCTAATCATGTATGGAGTGTTATCACTAAACGGAAGTCTCTTTGGGTTGAATGGGTGCATGACTATAAACTAAAAGGTAAGAGTTTCTGGGTAGTAAAGGTTCCTACTAATTGTTCTTGGAGCTGGAGAAAACTTCTTCAGCTTCGGCCAATAATTAGAAACCATTTGTGGACTACGCTTGGGGATGGGATGTCGACGTCAGCTTGGTATGATACCTGGTGTGCGTTAGGGCCGCTAGGTAATTTCTTGTCTCCCAGAACCATTACGAGAGCAGGATTCAGATTGGATAACTCTGTTGCGGATATTCATTCAGGAGGTGTTTGGCAATGGCCCATGGCTTGGAGGGATCTGTTTCCCATCCTTATTCAACTAGACCATGTCCATCCGGTTGCAGGTAAATGAGATATCCTTCAATGGCGGGTTGGTGATAATATTTATGAGGTTTCGGCTTCACATATTTGGGATTCTATTCGGTATAGAGAACAGGAGATCGAGTGGACTAAAGTTGTTTGGTTTGGTCATTGCATTCCGAGGCATTCTTTCTTATTGTGGCTGATCATGCGGAAGAAGTTACTCACCCAAGATATTATTCTAAGCTGGGATCTCTCGAGGAGAAAAAACATGAATATGATGTGCTGCTTACTTTGTTATGAGAACCATGATTCTCATAAACATTTGTTCTTTGAATGCAAATTCTCATCGCAGGTTTGGGCTATGGTTCGGGTTAGAGCGAGTATGGATAGTGTTAATCCAAAGTGGGAGGATATTATTACATGCTTAATGGCCAGGACTCGTTCTAAGTTAGCAGCCGATTATGTTAGCAGACTCTTGGTGGCGGCAAGTGTTTATTTTATATGGCAGGAACGTAATTCTAGACTTTTTAAAAACCAGCTGAGACCTCCGGAGCAAGTATATGAGGTGATTATCAAGACCGTACGATACAAGCTTATGGGAGTGAAGATGAAGCGGACGGATAGAGTTCGAAAACTTCTAGGTGAATGGGAGATTGCTGATGCTGACAATGATGGTGACGACGGTTGATTAGTATTTGGTTTGTTTTGTTTGTCGCTAGATTGTAGTCTAGTTGTATATTTGTCAGCTTGGTGTTTTCTGGTTTTTTCTTGTTTTAAAGTCATGGGGCATGTCTCATGATTAAACTAGTGTAGACTCTCTACGCTACTTGTTTTGTTTGGTTGTGAATATATAGAATCACCGGGGTAACCCTTTACCCAAAAAAAAACAAGCTGCCTAAACGTATCGGTGCTACTACTACTGATACTACTTCTGCTATTCCTAGTGACAACAAGAGAAAATGGGATGGAGCCTCCAGCAAGGGTTCGACTACAGTTCAGTCCCAGGCCCAGCAGCGAAAAATTGATGACTATCAGAGCCCTGGTCAGCAATCTTCTGGTAGTTAAGGGCAGGGTGGATATCGAGGAAACCTCCCGAAGTGCAACCAATGCAACAGACACCACAATGGTCAGTGCAACAAGGGTCGTTGTTAGAGGTGTCTCAAGGTGGGTCATGAAGCTAAGGATTGCAGGAGCTTACGACCTGCGAATCGGAACCATCAACAAGAACCACCAGCTCCACAGAACCAGCAGCAGCAACAGCGAGGCAACAGGGGATGTTTTCAGTGTGGTGCTGAAGGTCACTTCAAGCGGAACTGCCCCCAGTTAAACCAGAATCAGAACAACAACAACAATAATCAGGGCAACGGGAATAACAACGGGGGTAATAACGACGGCAATGGTGCCAGGGGTCGAGCGTTCGTGATCGGTCAGGGTGACGCAAGGAATGATCCTAACGTGGTGATGGGTAAGTTTCTTCTCGACGACTTTTATGTTACTTTTTTATTTGATTCGGGTGCCGATACCAGTTATGTGTCTCTAAAAGTTAGTCAAATGCTTAAACGCACACCAACACTTTTGAACACCAAGCATGTCGTAGAGTTAGCAAATGGTAAAAGTTTAGAGGCCACACACATAGTCAAGGGTTGTAATCTCGTCTTAGCTGGTCAGACCTTCTCTATCGACCTCATCCCCATCGTTCTTGGTAGTTTCGACATCGTCATTGGGATGGATTGGTTATCCCAACAACAGGCAGAGATTCTTTGCAAGGAGAAGATCGGTCGTATTCCCAGTTCTGGTAAAGAACCTCTCGTGATTCAAGGTGATAAGAGTGGTGCTGTGGTAGGCATCATCTCCTTTCTCAAGGCCCAGAAGTGTTTGCGAAAGGGCCACACTGCTATTTTAGCCCTCGTTACTGACGCATCACCGAAAGAGAAGAAGATAGAGGATATCCCAGTTGTACGCGACTTTCCTCAAGTGTTTCTTGAAGACTTACCTGGGCTACCGCCTCATCGACAGGTCGAATTCCAAATCGAGCTAGTACCTGGAGCAGCGCCAATAGCTCGTGCACCGTACCGCTTAGCTCCATCAGAATTGGAAGAACTATCCAAGCAATTGCAAGAATTTTTGAATAATGGTTTCATTCGTCCTAGCTCTTCGCCCTGGGGAGCTCCAGTGTTATTTGTGAAGAAGAAAGACGGAACCTTCCGTATGTGCATAGATTACCGCGAACTTAACAAGGTGACCGTGAAGAATCGCTATCCTCTTCCACGCATTGATGACTTATTCGACCAGTTGCAAGGGTCGAGCTTCTATTCAAAGATTGATTTGAGGTCAGGCTACCATCAACTGAGAGTCCGGGACGAGGAGGTCTCCAAAACAGCATTCAGAACACGCTACGGCCACTATGAGTTTCTGGTCATGCCATTCGGGTTAACAAACGCGCCTGCAGTCTTCATGGATTTTATGAACAGAGTGTGCAAGCCTTACTTGGATAAGTTTGTGATTGTATTCATCGACGACATCCTGATCTACTCTAAGAGTCAGGAGGAACACGAACAACATCTGCGACTCATCTTGGAACTTCTTCGAACAGAGCAACTTTATGCTATGTTTTCCAAATGCGACTTCTGGCTTCATGAAGTCCACTTTCTAGGCCACTTGGTAAACAAGGATGGGATTCATGTTGATCCATCCAAGGTAGACTCGATTAAGAACTGGCCTGCACCCCGCACACCAACAGAAATCCGCCAATTCTTGGGTTTGGCAGGCTACTACAGAAGGTTCATCAAAGACTTCTCAAAGATTGCACAGCCGCTTACCCTACTAACTCAGAAAGGTGTCACCTATCGTTGGGGAAATGCACAGGAATCAGCATTCCAGCACCTAAAGGATAGACTTTGCAGCGCACCTATTCTCTCATTGCCCGAGGGCACAGACGATTTTGTGGTCTACTGCGACGCATCCATTCAGGGTCTTTGATGTGTGTTGATGCAACGTGACAAGGTCATAGCCTACGCATCGCGCCAACTTAAAGTTCATGAAAAGAACTACACTACACACGATCTGGAGCTGGGAGCTGTTATTTTCGCGCTCAAGATATGGAGACATTACCTGTACGGTACGAAGTGCACAATCTACACCGATCACAGGAGTCTCGAGCATATCTTCAAGCAAAAGGAATTGAACATGCGACAACGTCGATGGGTCGAGCTATTGAATGATTACGAATACGCGATCAAGTACCATCCGGGCAAAGCCAATGTGGTGGCCGACGCCCTCAGTCGAAAGGATACTACACCTAGGCGTGCACGAGCGTTGCAACTCACTATTCAGTCTAGTCTCCCTTCTCAGATACGAGATGCTCAGGTAGAAGCATTGAAACCAGAAAACGTCAGGGCTGAAGCCCTACGCGGCTCAAGGCAACAGTTAGAACAAAAGGAAGACGGCGCCTACTATGTGACAGGACGCATCTGGGTCCCACACTATGGAAACTTACGCGAGCTTGTGATGGATGAAGCGCATAAGTCTCGTTACTCAGTACATCTTGGTTCAGATAAGATGTACCACGATCTCAAAACTACGTATTGGTGGCCTAGCATGAAAGCTCACATAGCAACTTACGTTAGCAAATGTTTGACTTGTGCGAGAGTCAAGACTGAATATCAGAAAACATCGGGCCTACTCCAACAACCAGAGATACCACAATGGAAATGGGAGCAAATTTCCATGGATTTCGTTACTGGCCTGCCTAGATCTCAACGTGGAAATGATACTATTTGGGTGATCGTGGATCGACTCACAAAGTCTGCACACTTCTTGGCTATCAAGGAAACGAATAAGTTCTCCACTCTAGTAGACGTTTATTTAAAGGAAGTGGTTTCGAGGCACGGAGTGCCGACCTCTATTATCTCTGATCGTGATGCACGTTTTACATCTGAAATATGGCAAGCAATGTACAAATCTTATGGCTCTCGATTACACATGAGCACAGCTTATCACCCGCAAACGGATGGGCAGTCTGAACGCACCATCCAAACTCTTGAAGACATGCTTCGTGCATGTGTAATCGATTTTGGCAACGGCTGGGAAAAACATCTCCCTCTAGTGGAGTTTTCGTATAATAACAGCTACCACACCAGTATTCAGGCCGCTCCATTTGAGGCATTGTACGGGCGTAAATGTCGATCACCTCTTTGTTGGGCAGAAGTTGGTGACAGCCAGATCACGGGTCCGGAACTTGTAGTAGACACAACGGAAAGGATTGCACAGATACAACAACGAATGGCGGCAGCTCGTGACCGTCAGAAAAGCTACGCTGATAAGCGTAGGAAACCACTCGAGTTCCAAGTTGGGGATCGAGTGCTACTCAAAGTCTCACCCTGGAAGGGTGTGGTTCGTTTTGGCAAACGAGGCAAGCTCAATCCGTGATATGTCGGACCGTTCGAAATCATAGAGAAAATAGGCAAAGTGGCCTACAAACTGAACCTACCAGCAGAACTCGGTGGAGTTCACAATGTATTTCACGTGTCAAATCTGAAGAAATGTCTGTCAGATGAGACCCTCATAGTCCCTTTGACGGAACTCACTATCGACGATCAGTTGCGATTCGTCGAGGAACCAGTTGAAATCACGGACCGAGACGTTAAGGTCCTCAAGCACACCAGAATACCGCTTGTTTGAGTTCGTTGGAACTCCTGTCGTGGCCCAGAGTTCACCTGGGAACGATAAGACCAAATGAAACTCAAGTATCCCCAGTTGTTCGAGAACAATGCAACTACTACTGAGGCTGAAGCTACTGCGGAATTTCGGGACGAAATTCCAAATCAACGGGGGGATGATGTGACACCCCAGGAAAACCAGTAAACCATGCAAACTTAACTAGCTTCCTCAGTAACCGCATGCTAAAATTCGGGACGAAATTTCTTTCAAGTTGGGGATGATGTGACAACCCAAACCTTTGAGGTTAGTAACGTCTAACTTTCTAATCTAATTCTTGATTATTATTCCTCTCCGATGTGTTATATGTTCCGCGTTTGTTTATTAGTCCGTTTAGTGTGCATGACAACTTTTGGGCCGCAAGTCATTGGGCCACGTTAGCGACCTTTGTAATACACTTCACTCCGGCCCGAACAAACACAAACCAAGCCCAACTTAGCCGTGTGTGCTTTGATCAAACCTGGCCTAGTTATGGAAGCAATTAAGTTATGGGATCGGCCCATGTGTTAGGTTTTGGCTTTATATTGAGTGTGTGCCTTGTACGTAAACCCCTATGCCCCTTATGATCACAACCTAACAAACCAAACCCTATTACTCTATTTCTTCTTCTTCACGGCGGCAGACCTCAAGACACCCCTCCCCCATCGAGACATTGTTCCAGTATTCGGCTTGTGGTTAGTGATTCATATCCATGTTAATCCTATTTATTTGATTATTGTTATGTGAGGATTTCAGTATGATAATGCAACATGAACTGTGATGATAATTAAGTTAATAGATTAGGGTTTACATAACCATGTGGGTTGGGTTCGAGTGGCGGTTGTCTCTTTCAACAATGAACTTGACTTTTAATAAATTCTGAACTTCAAAATCACTTTTACATGCAAACTATAATGACTTCACAAGCATATAACAACAATGGATTTCTAAATGGTCGACAATATATGATAAGATTGAATTCCAATTGGACAATATATTAATATTCAATCTGATTTTTAAGAAAAACGTGATGACCGGCCATGATTAAAACTGATTGAATCTATCACAATCACATGCAAACTTTGATGAATTCAATTTAGAATATGTCAGACCCACAATCAATTGTTTCACATGCATTTATTAATGAACTGCTAACAATACATGCATATGTTTGGGCGGCATAATTTAGATGTAGTGGGCCGATGATAAAACAATTATTATGGACTAACAAAGGGAGCCGATAAATTGAATCTGGGATGGGCGGCGAGATGAGATGGGCCAGCCGCATGCTATGCGGGCTGGGCTTCATAGGGGACATCAGGGCCGCTACCCCACTAGACCGTGTAACACGAGATGGCTGCATTTATTAATGTGTATGATTTAACTTGTTATAAGGTTTTAACTTAAATTGTTTTGCTTAAACATAAAATGAGTGTGCATACTTTATTTACGAACAATGGGTACTGTTAGAATGGGCCGCGCCCTAACATGAACACTGTAGTGAATCGTCCAATTGTTATTAGCATAATATGCTTGTAATACGAAGGTGCTTGTAACCCAAATGTTTGTTGGGTATTACTTGTATTTGCATGTTTGTTTGAGTATGAGCCGAACCATTCGATATGTGTTATACTTGATTATTAATTATGTAATATGTGCAAAGAATATGTGAACTATATGGATATGAAAGTTGTGGTTTATACGCGAGTGGAACTGACTGTTACCGGTAACCCTTTTAGGACGTGTTTGATCAACTGTTAAACCAGTAATAGTCATACCGAGCAATCCAAGGTGAGTTCACACTCTTAAGGCATGGGATTCCCGGTGGGTTGGGAATGGGATTGAATAACTACTCGTACTATCATTACTATTAAACTACTTACTACTGTCCTCGGATTGAAGGACACGTACGTAAAACCTACGTACACTCATACTTACTACTGTCCTCGGATTGAAGGGCACGTACGTAAAACCTACGTACACTCATACTCGCTACGGTCCTTGGATCAAGAAGGGCACGTACATACACGACTAGTCTAGTAACATACAACATGGGAAGCCCCCACTATTCATCGCAAACATGTTCGGGGAACCGCAATACGGATTAATACGATACACATGGGAAGCCCCCACTAATCATCGCAAACATGTTCGGGATGTTCGGGGAACCGCGATACAGATTAATACAGTACATGGTTTACGAAATAAACATATGATTTACGAACACTATAACTAAACAACCAACTGTGAACTCGCTCAACTTTGTTGTTGACTCGTTGTTACATGCCTTGCAGGTCGTTAGGTACTTATGGAGCTTGCATTGGAGTGGAAAGAGTCGTTGTGGGACATGGACAGCTGTGTGCCATGCTAAACATTTGAAACATTTAAACTTAAGACTTGGTTTTAAACATTATGCTTCCGCTTACAACTTAAACTATGTTTTGTTTAGACACCAATTGTATTGTGCTGGATTTTTATATACTATTTACATGCTTGTTCAATATGATTGGTCGCTTGATCCTGGTCAGTCACGCCTCCAAGCGGTGATACTCCGCGTGTGGATTTTGGGGGTGTGACATTTTGGATCAAATCTTCCTAGCTTGGACCCTTTGTAAGTATTTTTTTTTTTGGGTAAAGGGTTACCCAGGTGAATTTTATTATAAAAAATAACACAAGTGAGGGATATGGTATCCACTCAATTCTCTAACAAGACATACCAAGCTAGAGTTTACACGCAAACAAAGCAAGCAAAACAAACAAAACCACCTAGCAATCTATATAGACGCAACTATATAAAAACATCACTCGACTCCACTTAACCACAATCATCATCATCCATCAACAGACCACGAGGTAGGCTCCAATCCTGAAGGATTCCATTCACCTGATTCGTTCTCTTGAACCGCATAGTGTGCAACTTCATCCTAACAGTAGCTAAAGTTACTTCTATAATTTGATCCGCACTCCTTTTTTTAGTAGAAAACAACCGAATATTTCTTTCCTGCCATACAAAATACGCTGCGGCTCCAACAATTAATTTACCAATAACATGCTTTGCATTTTCCGAGTTGGCGACCTGCAAAAGATGTTGGTATATGTTTTCCCACTTGTTCTGAATACCATCCATGCCAGCTCTAGAATTGACACCTTTCCACACCTGCGTCGCGAACGGACACTCGAAAACAGGTGTTCATGTGAGTCAGGCCCTGAAGTACAAAGAGAACAACACATCAGATTGAAATTTGTATTCCCCGTCACCTGCCACTTGCTCATAACATCCTGCGTTTTTAACTTTTTCTGAATAATTAGCCATAGAATGAAAGAATGTCGCGGAATGGATTGAGAGAACCAGACAATATTCGCCCAAGGAACCTCATCTTGCCCAACCCGGATATCATCCCAGACTCTAGCGGCACTATACTCCTCATCTTTCCCTAATCTTGAACGCCAAACCAATCTATCCTGATTCAAAGGATTTAACACAATACGTTTTGTAAGTATTCTTTCGTGCTTTTATGCGTTTTTAAGCACGAAAGTCAAACTGCGTTTGACTTTCTGCTTTGACCAGTCTTTGGTCAACACGAAGTTCGTTGAACTTCGCAACGTGAGCGTAATCACGATGGTTATAGTCCCTTGTGACTGACTATACCTGCTGATTACCATGTTGATTATGCGTAGTGACGAGTCGTAGTTTCGGTCAAAATGCGTATTTATGCGTATTTTTCAAACAAACTATTCTTGGGTATCAAAACCCTTTGTTTTGATATCAAAACCCTTTGTTTTGATATCAAAACCTGTTTTCTAACTTAGTTAAGCATGTTTTAACATGTTTAGCTCGTCACTTTTAGTTTAGTGCTTGTATAGAGTCGTAAGTCAAGCGGTGTAAACAACCGCTTAGACTTTCAAACCCGACCCGTTTGGTCGATCATTAGGATCCGACCGAACATGCTTTGTGACCATAGTTGTATAGGGAATAACCCTTCAAGGTTATACCTTATGGTCACTTGGTTTTAGTAGTTGTATGATAGGTAGTTTATATGCCTTAGGTAAATGACCAAAATGCCCTTTTTACGCATAAATTCATTTTAAGCATATGTAACCTAAATTTTTATAGGGGGGCCTGGTTCATTCGGCTCTAGTCAAGCACTATGAGAAGTTTCTGGGCAGTCAGGATGAGATGTCGCTAACACCCACTCCCGATTTGTTTTCTGATAAATTGCAACCGGAAG
Organism: Helianthus tuberosus; assembly: GCA_030545235.1. Lineage (NCBI taxonomy): Eukaryota > Viridiplantae > Streptophyta > Magnoliopsida > Asterales > Asteraceae > Helianthus > Helianthus tuberosus. The sequence continues at coordinate 117,658,448 of CM060363.1, forward strand.
TGGCTAGTTATATGGTTCGTCAAGTTACGGAGGATGAGGTGAAGAATGCTATGTTCTCGATTGGTATTGATAAGGCTCCGGGTCCTGATGGGTACACTTCAGCGTTTTTAAAAAATGCCTGGCCTATTATTGGGCATGATGTGTCTTTGGCTGTTATGGGTTTTTTCTCTACGGGTAGAATGCTTCGTGAGCTGAATCACACCCTCATTGTTCTTATTCCTAAAACACCTATGCCAACTTATGTGACAGATTATCGGCCGATTGCGTGTTGCAATGTGCTTTATAAATGTATTAGTAAGATTATTGCTGATCGGATCAAAGTGGCGTTAAATGGGATTGTGAGTGTTAATCAGTCTGCTTTTGTTCCAGGTAGGAAAATTTCTGACAACATCCTTCTTACTCAGGAATTAATGCACAACTATCATAGAGATTCGGGCCCTCCTAGGTGTGCATTCAAAGTTGACATCCAAAAAGCGTATGATACCGTGGACTGGAGTTTTCTTAAATCAACGTTACTTGGGTTTGGGTTCAATAGTCGGATGGTGGACTGGATTATGGTTTGTGTGGGTACTCCATCTTTCTCAGTTTGTGTTAATGGTAATGTTCATGGCTACTTTAGAGGCCAACGAGGGTTAAGGCAAGGTGATCCCATTTCTCCATACCTTTTCACTCTTGTTATGGAGATTTTGACGGCTATTCTGAAACGTGAAACTATGATTGATTCTTCGTTCAGATTTCACAACAGATGTGAGCGTCAGCAGATTATAAATCTTTGCTTTGAGGATGATCTTTTCATGTTTGCTAGAGGTGATGTGAATTAGGCTAAATGCATTATGTCTTCTCTTACCATATTCTCCAACATGTCAGGTTTAATCCCTAGTATTCCGAAGAGCACGGTTTTCTTTTGCAATGTTCCTACTAATGTTAAACAAGCTATTCTTAATATTTTACCATTTGTGGAGGGTTCGCTACCGGTTAGATACTTGGGGGTTCCATTAATTTCTTCAAGACTTCTCTATAAGGATTGTAATGTCCTTATTGAGAAATTGGATACCCGTATTATGAGCTGGAGAAATAAGCTTCTTTCATTTGCAGGGAGGTTGCAATTAATATTGTCGGTTCTCTCATCGATGCATATATACTGGTCCTCTGTGTTTATTCTTCCGGCTCGGGTAATTCGTGACCTGGAGGCTAGAATGAGGAATTTTTTATGGTCTCAAGATGCTTCGTTTCGTAGAGGTAAGGCGAAAGTTTCATGGAAATCTGTTTGTCTTCCAAAATTTGAAGGGGGTTTGGGCATTAGGCGTATTGGTGATGTGAACAAAGCTCTTATGGCAAATCATATTTGGAGCATTATCACTAAACGTAATTCTCTTTGGGTGGACTGGGTGCATGATTACAGACTAAAGGGTAAAAGTTTTTGGGTTAGTAAGATGCCGACTAATTGTTGCTGGAGTTGGCGTAAACTTCTTCAATTGCGGCCGATCATGAGAGACCACTTTAGTTCTCGGCTTGGGAATGGTAGAAGGACATCGGCCTGGTACGATTCTTGGTCCGATTTGGGTCCTCTGGGCAATTTTTTATCTCCAAGAACTATAACAAATGCAGGTTTTAGATTGGAGGATTCGGTTGCTGATATTAACATGAATGGTTCGTGGTTATGGCCGATGGCTTGGCGTGATTTATTTCCTGTGCTTATACAATTAGATCAAGTCCATGTAGTAGATAATAAAGCTGATTGTATACAATGGAAAAATGGGGATGTTGTGTCAGAAGTTTCGGCTTCAAATATCTGGAATACGGTTCGATATAGTGATTTGGAGGTGGGGTGGAGTAAGATTGTCTGGTGTGCGCATTGTATTCAGAGACACGCGTTTCTCTTGTGGCTGATTATGAGGAAGAAATTATTAACTCAAGATGTTATCCTTCAATGGGATTTATCGAGAAGAAAGAATATGAATATGATGTGTTGCTTGCTATGCTATGAAAACCATGATTCTCATGAACATCTATTTTTCGAGTGTAAGTATTCCAGAAAAGATTTGGAATAGTGTTCGTCGAAAAGCCGGTATGTATGATGTTGCCCCTAAATGGGAGGAGATTGTCGAATGGCTTATGGATCGTGCAAACTCAAAATCGGCATCTAACTATGTGAGCCGAATTTTGGTGGCGGCTTCGGCTTATTTTATTTGGCAAGAACGGAATGCTAGGTTGTTCAAGAATCAAGTGAGGCCTCCGGATCAATTATGTCAAACTATCATTAATACTGTTTGGTATAAGCTTATGGGTGTTCGGCTGAAGCAGACTGATAACGTGCTGAAGCTGTTGCGTGAATGGGATATTCAAGATGGAGATCGCTCAGATGATGGTGGCTGATTAGTTGTTTTGGTTTAGAGTGTTTCTAGTTCTTAGACTAGTTGGTTTGTTTTTCGTATGTTTTGTTTTTTGTGGTACTACATTCATGAGGCATGTCTCATGTTTGTACTAGTGTAGATTTCTCTACACTACTTGTTTTGGTTTGGTTGTGAATATATAGAATCACCGGGGTAACCCTTTACCCAAAAAAAAACCTAAATTTTTATATTTAAACTGATTAGGAGACATTATTAGGCATGTTAAGGCATATAATACTTGTCATAGGACTAGTTAGGCGGTCCGAACGCATTTTACGCAAACGACGCGTTAAAGTCTTGTAGGATCGTTTTCTGACCCAAATGAGTCGATCAGAAGAGTTTATCTCTAAACGAAAGGCGGAAACAGACGTGTAGAGGTCAATTCAGCAAGATATACACTTTTAACTGTTGTAAGATTGATTCTATAACGTTTTACAACCTGACAACACTTCGGCAGCACTTCGTTGCTCTGGCCGGAAAGTTACAAATGATGAAAGTTTGAAGGGTATTTATAGGAGAGACCCTAACCGTTTGAAGGTGACATGCCACCCTTCAAACGGTTACCTCTTCAAACTGTCATGACACTTTCAAACTGTTACAACTTCAAACGGTAGCCTCTCAAACATGACCTCTTCAAACGGTCATGACAATTCTGTTTCCATATGTTGTTTTCACTTGATTTTGTAAGATGTGATGTCATCATTGTGATGTCACATAATGTCATTTTGATGATGTCACACTTGTTCAAATCTGCAACGAACCTGAGACTCGATATAAGACGAAGACGACAGATGTGTGCACCAACAGACTCCCCCTCAGATGTTGACGAGTCTTAAGTGTCGAGTCTTCGCATCTTCAGTCTTTATCAGTCCTCTCAAACTCTTTTCATCATCAACAGACTTCCCACGAACAATCTCTACTCGAATGTCTTCAGACTCCCCCTTTCGATATGCTGGGATCGCAGTCTGGCATGTTGAAATCACAAAGTCTTCAGGTATCGGAACCTGACTCTCTATCATTCAAATAACCTGCACATGCTCTACCCAAAAATAAATTTTCTGATGACCACTAGTAGAGCAAATTTTAAAATGATTCAACATTTATAGTCTCTGATGAACCACTTGCAGAAATATCATTTTCATTTCAAACATCTTCAAACAAATACTTTCCCAAACCTGTTCGTCATGTTTAGCACTCGGAATTTTGAAAATTATCTCTCCAACACCAGTTGTCGAAAATCTTTTTGAATTTTTCAAAATTTATGCTAAAACACAGTAAAATCTTTTTGAATTTTTCAAAATTTATGCTAAAACACACTAAAATCTTTTTGATTTTTCAATGTAATGAAATGCAATGCAGAGAAGAAATATTTACAGACACTATTTTTGTGAGTTTGTGTAAGAGGATCATATCAGTTTTTGAGACAAATCACCAACACCGTTAAGCTTCATTTCATTTTAAGTTCTAAACGATTCACTTAGATTGTCAGTATACTGGTCCACTTAAATTCTCACACAAAGTTCAACTGTTTCGAGATACGAAATTTATGTCTTAAGCACTTAAACTTAATCGCGTGTCCCACCTCAGAATATACTCCCGTATCCAGATCCCAATATTCAGTCTTACAGGTGAGTATACCACAGATGATATCTGTAAGGGGTTATAAATTATGAAGAATCATGAGAGCTCAGGTCAGAACTACCGTTCAGTAGAGAGATCATGACTCAACTTTTGGGTGTGTCCCCTTTAGAGGATCTTTTGAATTACAACAGCAATGACTATCAATTTTATTGTTTCATCAATTTGCTGAGGGCGGCGCTACTTTTCAAGCATGCAGAAAGTATTATTCGAGGACTAGGTCAGAACTTCCATTCAGCAGAAGTCCCGGAATAATACCCCAGATATCACTGAGCATAAAGACCTAGTATCTCAGAAAGAGGGACCTTTCAAACAAGATTTCGGGGGTTACCCATATATCCGAGAGATGTTTCCCCACGATATAAGCAAGTTTGAATTTAGGTTTATATCTCGTCACAATCTACTAAATGTGTAAAAACCTACTGGCACATCATCAGTGAGACCGTTTATCACATTTTTAGTTTCCATTTCTTTAGCATGTTGTGATAGACCACTGATGTACTATCATTTCCTCTTTTATACAACAAAACTCATTTTTTGAATTTTATCATGTTTTTGGCTTTTTTAAATTTTCAAATGTTTTTGGATTTTCTAAAAATTTCTTACTCCCCCTAAAATACAAATACATCTAAAGAAAATTTAAAACAAACTGTACAAGAACATGATAACTGATATCGAATTGCCTCAATTCGCCATCCACTTGGCATAAACAATCAGAACTCCCCCTCACAACAAACTATTTTCCCATTATGATTTCAAAACACTTAAGTTTGTTTTAATCAAAATGGTTTTTCCGGAAAATTAGTTTTGTTGATTTTACCATTTGTAGATTCGGGGAAAACTCATCACATTGTTTACCAACACTTTTAAATGATAGTTAAATCAAGTTCAACTTAATGACCTTGATTAACCACTTGTAAGATCAAATATCAAACATTTTCAACCAATCATCATCTGTTGGTTGAATTCTCAAAGTGCCGATTCCTACTCCTCGCTTACCAACCTGGGAGTTCCGGCAAATCACACTTATACAAAAACAATTTTCAAACACAATATAAGAATGATGCCGATTCATGCTCCACGATTACCAACTTGGGAGCTCCGGCAAGTCAGGTTTTTCTATTCAAATAGAATATCCACCCAAGCCTGACCAGCCTTGGGTGTTACCGAGTCATCATCACTCGGTTTCTTACCTTTTCTCTTTTTCTCGTAGAATTCTTTAACCCCTTTTACCTTTTTGTTAATCATTTTTCCAAAAATATGTTTTACAGTGGGGTTAAAGGCCTTTTCAACATCGAAAACCTTTTTGTCATCATAAAATTGGTTTGAAATTTCCACTTTTCCAATTTTCTTTTTATAATTTTCATCCCGAAGTGATGGAAAATTCTCATCATCAACAATCAGAATTAATTTATCTCCTTTTGAAACAACCTGTGGCTCATCTGATTTTGTGGAATCAGATTCATCGCCAGAAGATAGCTCCTCTGATTTCGACCTATCAGAATCATCGCTAGAACTACCTCCAGACTTCTTAACCACCCATTTTTGTTTGTCATTTTTAGCTCTCTTTATGTAAAACTTGTTTGAACATTCACCAATTTCAAATGTAGAATTTTTAAATAACTTTGTTCTGTCAATTGGTGGTTCAAACTCAAGCACTTTCTCTTTTTGTTTTTGAGAAACTCCCTGTTTTGATGGTATTGCCTTAGAACAATCTCTGGCAATATGTCCAACAGTGTTGCATTGGAAACAAGTTCCCGTATCTTTCATCTGATCAGCAAATTTCATTTCTTCTTGCTTCTTCGCAAGGAATTCTTTGTTCGATTGTCTCCAGAATTCTTTCTTTTCTTCTTCTTCTGCTGATGTACCTGAAACAAATGTCATTTTTTCTTTAAAATCATGAACATATTTTTCATTTTTCTGTTTTTCTGTTGGAATAAATCCAAGACCTTTCTTTTTGAAATTACGGTTAGGGTTTGATTTCTTGTGAAAACCAGAACCAGAACTGTAACCTTTTTTCTTGTTTAATCTTTGTTGTACTCTTGAGGTGTATTTTTTAGGTTTATCAGTAAGATTTAAATCTTTTATTTCAGAAATGTTAATTTCTGTAAGTTTGAAAACCTTTTTTATCATCTCCGTTTTTACACCTCTTATTGGAAATTCCTCATCAGAATATAATTTGTCAGAATCATTCAAAGTATATGCCACTTTGAATGTTTCATCGTTCAAATTAGATTTTGATAACAGGAATTCTTTGTCATAAACTATTTTGCCCTGTTTTTCATTTTGACCCAGAATGCTGAACTCAGACTTTGACTCTGAACTAGACTCCGACTTTGACTCCTCAGATTCATCTTTATCCAACACCTGATCGACCACTTTCTTTATTAACTCGGATTCATGATCAGTGTCAGATGATGTAAACGTAACATCAATATTTTCTGGTAGTTTAACTGAAGACTCCGACTCCCACTGTAAATTTGTTGCCTTTTTGACTCTTTCTGAATTTGGATTTCGTGGAGAATATCCATTTTCAATTGGAGGTGGACACTTGCTATAATCAACACTTAGTTTCTTACCGAAATCTTTCACTTCCAAATCTTCTTTTGTTTCAAATTTCTTTTCTTCAGAACCTTCTTCTTCAAACGTCTTCATTTCTTCCACGATTGGATAAATCCTGTCAACCACAAATTTAGAACATGAGTAACTTTGTAACAACCTATTTACTCTCTCAGTTTCGATTCTCTGTGTTTCTAATTTTAACTCAAGCTCAGCACATTTTTTAGTATAGAAGTTGACATCATCAAGCTATCTCATATATGCTCTTTTGAGTGTCTTCATGGCTGTAGCTTGTTCACTGCTTGACTCGTTGTATTTATTCATGGCTTTGTTCAGGACATTATACGATTCTCTCAGCCTATTCATATTGTGAATCAAATCACTGTTTTGTTTCTTCATTGTCTCACAGTTTTCACAATTCTCTGATACTTTTTCTGAAACAGCTTCCTTTTTAACCTCAAATGTTGGAACTTCTTTGACCTTTCTTTCTTGGATTTCTTCTTCCATCTTCTTCTTTTTCTCAATTTCAGATTTTCTCTCTTGGGCCTCTTCTTCAACTCTTTTCTTCTGCTTGGCTAGATATTTCTCCATTTTTTCTGCCCAATATTCATTAAAAAGACCATTATCATCATTATCTTTAACAATTTGAGCAACAAAAGCATTAGTTTTTAAGATCTCTTTGTCTGGACAATAGTCATCCCAACTAAAATTTTCCCAGCTAAATCCTTCTGGAAGTCTTTCATCATCTTGGTTTATCAGACATGCTTTATTATCAGCTGGAATATATTTATCCCAATTGAAATCTTTTGATGAACTTCCAACAAATGCTTTCTTTGATGATTCATCTTCAATCACCCTCCTACCATGAGCGGTTTGCTGCTGTTGTTGATGATGTGGTTGTTGAGCAACCTGATGATAAATCGCCTTCCTATAATAGTCGTTGTTTCCAAAGGGATTCTGAGCTCCACTTGCTTCGCGATTAGTGCACTCCCTCTTGAAGTGTCCTTTTTCCCTGCAACGAAAACAAGTAACTTTAGATTTGTCAAAACCTAAAGTAGAAATATTAGCTTCACGTAAGTCATCTCTTCCTGTGATCTGCTTAAATTTCTCAGCTCGTCTCAACACACTTGCTAAACACCACTTTATATCCATCAATTCCATCTCCTCAGCATCAATTTGATCGTAATCCTCTTTTGTAAGCATTGGATTCCCGATCTTTCCTGCAACTAACCCTCCATAGGATTCAAGTACAGTTACCAACAGAGACATGTGACTTTTAGCAACTTCCTCAGTATAATTCTGATCATTTTCAAGATTTAAAGCAATGTTGCAATGAAGAACTTTTCCACTCTTTGTTGTAGAAAAATGTGGATCAAAAGTTGGAAATGAAGTAAATCCAGTTTTGCTGCTTGATCCCTGAGATGAACTTTCAGAAGAATCTTTTCCATTGAAAGCAGTTCCAACCTTTGGAGAAAAATTTGTCTTATCACTAACACCATTTTTGAAATACAATCCGATGTCTTGTTCTCCATCATAATTCTTCATCCTTGCTATCTTTCCTTGTTCCATCTCCTGTGCTTCAAGTTGTTTTATGAAATCACCCAATGTTAGATCATTAAAGCCTGGTTTGTTTTTTAACATCATCAGATACGTGCCCCACTCATCATGTGGCAATGCATCAGCAAGCTTTTCAATCAATTCATCTTTGTCCTTTTTTGTTGGACTCTGTATGCCCAAGACACATAATAAATTGATGTGGCTAGTACGTTATGATCCAAGTCGAGTCATACCCAATAACAAGCTAGACAAACACTTATATTATTTATTTGTGATGTGATCAAACAAATAAATATTAACACTTACAATATTTAGAAATTGGTTTTCTAAATAATTACACTTGAGAAACCAATAAATTATGTGGATAATTTATTTTGAGAGAATATTTTATTTTGTTATTTAATAGGTTAAATAACATTATAAAAGATTATATAAATTCTTGCAAACATAGTGTTATATTTTATAAAAGTTATAAAATTAAACAAGACTTTATTTATTATTAAAAAATTGGATTTTTTTTTAAATAAAACCCCTTAGGGCCGTCCACCTTGGTGGTCTTCCCAAGACACATGTTGGTCCAATGCTATGACATGCATTTTGCATGTGTAAGAGCTTTTGATTGGGTCTTGTTTTTGGTGATATTCTCTCTAGTATTTTAAATAAAATACATGACCAAAATTGAAGCATAAGAGCTGAATTTTTGCTCTAAAAATTTCGGCCATAAGAGTGTTCTTTCAAGTGTTCATTCTTTGATCTTCAAGTGTTGAATCCTAGCTAAACTTGTGGTGTTTGTTGGAAGCTTGGGGTATACAAGCTTGAGGTCTTCTACTCTTGAAGACAACCATTTCAAGAAGCATCATCCGTTTCATAATCCTTGCACTTCAAGAAGGTAGTTTTCTAAACATCCTATGGTTGTGTTTGTAAGTATACATCTCATATATGGATCCGGGTTTTGGGATTTTGCATATAAATAGGTTTATATCTTATAAAAGTAACATGTTTTAAACTTATTTTCCGCTGCGTTTTTATTTCATATGGATGAAATTCCTTTGATAAACATGTTAAAATCCCATCAATGGCATCTAGAGCCGCTTATATGAGTGCATGCTTCAATAGATTAAAAATTTCGGGTTTCGGGTTTGAAGAAAACCCTATGACCGAAAATTTTAACATGGTTAACCCTTTGTTTTTCAAGATTATTTTCTTACATGCATAAGAGAATCTTGAAAAATTTATTTCATATGGATGATTTGTTTGTTTGGACAAAACTTAACTTTTCGGTTTTTTGAAAATAGCCGAAAATGTTTATAAAAGGGAACCATTTTTTTATGCTTCTTGAAATTAATATATATATATATTTGGATATATATTTTGGTGCATATGACCTAGCCATGACCTTGTGTTGAATGATTGTGTTGTGATTTATTATTTCAATGGGTTGTAATAATTATTATTTTGTTCTTCCATTAAAAGATATGTAATTTATTTATTTCATTTGGTATGTAAAATAAATAGATTAGGTGCATTTTATTTTACTAGAAAAAATGTATTAGGATATATTTTGTAAAAGAAGATGCACACAAAATGCGGTTTTGGTTTAGATCATAATATTCGGTCCAAAGAACTTCATCGTTCTCAACGGGATTTTAACCCGATAACCAAAACACATTTTGAAGTCCAAAGGAGTTTGGAGCTGAAAATAAAAGACTTTTGGAAGCTCAAAGAAGGTGGAGAAATCACAACACAAGAAGGAGACTTGAAGCATTTGGATGCGGGATCAAGTGGGAGTTAATCGACACATTACTTGTGTCATTTTCACCCTTTAGGAAGGACCTTTTGACACACTTGTTTCGGCTAACAAGTGTCGTCAAAAATAGTTGGCTATGGTTATGCACCTATTGTTATGCTTGTGTGGTTGTTTATTTTGTTGTTTAGATGATATGTAGATATGCATGACTTAACAAACTAATAATCAACAACAAGCGTAAAATTGGTTCTTGACAAAATCATTAAAATGATTAATAAAGGTTTTATTAAAAATTAATGATTTTATAATAAAATGGGTTTTATTAAAAAGAACCATGAAAATTAGTTTTCACTAAAGTACCATTGATTTGAATGCATGCAAATGTATGGTACATAATATTTTCTAAACTAGAATTTTGAAATATTAAAAACCCTTTTATAAAACAAGTCAAACACCTTCCTTTTATACAACACTCGAAACACTTGGGAACTCTTATTGTGGGATAAAGGTCACCTAACCACATTTGAAGGAACTTGTATGTTCGAGGTGGGTTTACCATGTTTGTGGGATAAAGGTCACCTAACCACTTATGTGTATAAACTCACACGTGTGTGTAAGTTGGACGACTTGATTTGGAAACCATGAACTTAGGGTCACCAAAGCATGGGGAACAAAGGTGTTGATGGGATTAAACATGCCAACTAAACATAAAGATGTTTAACCGATCCCATATGGCTAGAAGTTGCAAAGAGTTGCAATTGTCAAACGTTGACTACCTTGTTAATTTAAATAGAGGGATAAAGGTCACCTAACCAATATTTAAATGTAACGTTGGATTCTAGATTTTAATTATTAATTGTCTTTAAGACACAAAAGGGTATTAATGATTAAAATATAATAATATCGAAAATACTAAAATTGAACTTGTTAAATTTTGTAGATGGCCGCTAACAATGCAAACCCGATTAACCAAACCGTCCGAAACCTGTCACTAAGAACCATCCTTGAAAAGGATCGTCTCAACCATAACAACTTCATGGATTGGTTTCGAAACTTGAGAATCGTTCTCAAGCAAGAGAAAATATCCTATGTGTTGGACGATCCTATTCCCGATGAACCTAACGTGGAAGATGTGGAAGCCTACAACGATTGGGTTAAGTATACCGAGGACTCCATGCAAGCCTCATGCCTCATGTTGGGAACTATGATTCCCGAAATTCAAAAGGATTTTGAACATCACGGGGCATACGACATGATTACCCAGTTAAAGGAAATGTTCCTACAACAAGCAAGGGTAGAACGCTTCGAAACTGTTCGGGCGCTTCATGCATGTCGAATGGAGGAAACCCAATCGGTATCATCTTATGTTCTCAAGATGAAAAGCCACATTGATCGCCTCGAACGGCTAAATTGTCCCGTCTCTAAAGAGTTGACTACGGATTTGATCCTCAACTCTTTAACAAAGAAATTTGAGAGTTTTGTAATGAATTACAACATGAATGGATGGGACAAGAGCATTGGTGAACTTCATGCAATGCTCAAGACGGCCGAAGCAAGTATGGGCAAAAAGGTTTTACCCGTCCTAGCGATCAATGAAGGAGGCAACAAAAGAGGCCCCACCCCGACTCTAAAGCAAACTATGCTAAAAGAAAGGGACACGTCAAGGGAAAGGGAAAAGCTAAAGCAGAACCCACCAAACCGAAGGAGAAGAAGCAAAAGGTTGCTACAAATGACCCATGTTTTGAATGTGGTGAGATAGGACATTGGAAGAGAAATTGTCCAACCTATCTCAAGGAGTTGAAAAACAAGAGGGATGCAGGGCAAACCTCAGGTACTATCTTTATGATACATGTTAAGCTTAATGTTATTTCTTCTAACACATGGGTACTAGATACCGGATGTGGAACTCATATTTGCAATTCGTTGCAGGGGTTCAGAAGAAGTAAACATTACAAGAAGGGAGACAGTAGTCTCTTTATGGGCAACGGAGCAAAAGTTGAAGTCGAAGCTCAAGGAGACTACGTTTTAAAGCTTCCAAGTGGTTTGGAAGTGATTTTGAAGAATGTTTTATATGCTCCTAGTTTGACTAGGAACATAATTTCTGTTTCCCTTTTAAAACAATCTGGTTTCAATTTCGAATTTGTTAACTATGACATTTATGTTTCTATGAATGATGTGTTTTATTTTAAAGCTATGTCTTTAAATGGTATTTATGAATTGGATCATGATAACGCATCATATGATAGCTCAATGTACCAAGTAACCAACAAGAAACTCAAAATGGATTTGAGTGATTCCTACCTTTGGCATTGTCGCCTTGGACATATAAGCAAGAATCGCATGCATACACTTCAGAAAAATGGTCTTCTGAATACAAATGAAGATAATTCATTTGATGTATGCGAATCTTGTTTACAAGGCAAAATGACCAAGACACCCTTTAGTGGAACTTTTGAAAGGGCAAAAGACTTACTAGGTATCATACATTCGGATGTATGTGGTCCTTTTAAGCCAATGACTAGGAATGGTGAAAGATACTTCATTACCTTTACCGACGACTATAGTCGTTATGGATATGTGTACTTACTAAGACACAAGGATGAAGCATTTGAAATGTTCAAAGACTTCAAAAGTGAAGTAGAAAATCAACTCAAGAAAACAATTAAAGTCCTTCGTACCGATAGAGGAGGTGAATACCTAAGTGGTGCTTTTCAAGATCATCTTAGAAGTTGTGGAATCATTTCACAACTTACTCCACCAGGAACACCACAACACAATGGTGTGTCCGAAAGGAGAAATCGAACTCTATTAGATATGGTTCGATCTATGATGGCTAGAAGCACATTACCTCTATCATTTTGGGGTTACGCTTTGCTCTCCGCAGTCCGTATACTAAATATGGCCCCAACCAAGAAAGTAGAAAGGACACCTTTTGAAATATGGCATGGAAACCCTCCATCATTATCATTCTTAAGGGTTTGGGGTTGTGAAGCTTATGTTAAGCAATACACTCCAAATAAATTGGAAGTCCGATCTACTAAGTGTATCTTTGTAGGATATCCTAAAGATGATATAGGATATTATTTCTACGATCCAACCGAGCAAAAGGTATTTGTTGCTCGAAAGGGTAAGTTCTTAGAGGCTAAATTCCTTATGGAAGGAACTAGTAGTAGAACAGTGGAACTTGAAGAGGATCAAGAACCACAAGACGATACACGTTTGGTTGATACTAGCACTCAACAAGAGGTTGTTGAAAATGATCAAGAGGTTGATCAGAACACACAAAATGTTCGCAGATCTGGTAGAATTAGTAATCCACCTGAAAGATATGGATTTTTCATGGATGGATGCTACGTGGTAGATTCAGATGAACCAACCACATACCATGATGCAATGTCAAAATCTGATTGTGACAAATGGCTTGAAGCCATGAACATAGAGATGCAATCCATGTATGACAACCAAGTTTGGGAATTGGTTGTGCAACCACTCAACTCCAAAGTAGTTGGAAGTAAGTGGGTTTTCAAGAAGAAAACGGATATGCATGGTAACTTGGATACTTATAAAGCAAGACTTGTAGCAAAAGGTTTCACTCAAACTCAAGGGATTGATTATGATGAGACCTTCTCGCCTGTGGCGATGCTAAAGTCAATCAGGATATTATTTGCCATAGCTGCATATTATGACTATGAGATCTGGCAATTGGATGTCAAAACGGCTTTTCTTAATGGATATCTTGATGAAGATGTCTATATGGTTCAGCCTGAAGGTTTTGTCGATCCAAAACATCCTAACAAAGTATGCAAGTTAAAGAAATCAATCTATGGATTGAAACAAGCATCTAGAAGTTGGAATCATCGTTTTGATGAAGAAATTAAGAATTTTGGATTCATCAAGAACGGTGATGAAGCCTGTGTGTATAAGAAAGCTAGTGGGAGCATCATCACTTTCTTAGTACTATATGTCGATGGCATTCTACTATTTGGGAATGACATTCCAACCATGGAAGGTGTAAAAGCTTGGCTTGGAAGTTGTTTTTCCATTAAGGATCTTGGTGAAGTCGCCTACATTTTGGGAATAAAGGTCTATAGGGATAGATCAAGGCGCTTGATAGGTTTAAACCAAAGTGCATACATTGACAAAGTCTTGAATAGGTTCCAAATGGAGAACTCTAAGAGAGGTTTTGTACCTATTCAAAAGGGGACAATATTGAACACATCTCAATGTCCTAGCTCAAAGGATGAACAAGAGAAAATGAAAAGAATCCCATATGCGTCAGCTATAGGATCCATCATGTATGCAATGATATGCACCAGACCGGACGTGTCATGCGCCTTGAGCATGACGAGTAGATACCAGCAGAATCCAGGTAACAGTCATTGGATGGCTGTTAAAAGCATATTGAAATATCTTAGGAGGACTAAGGATATGTTCTTAATATATGGATCTGGTGAGGAGGAGCTCGTTGTAAAGGGTTACACGGACGCGAGTTTCCAAACCGATCGAAATGATTCTCGATCGCAATCGGGGTATGTCTTCATTTTAAATGGTGGAGCAGTCTCTTGGAAGAGCTCAAAACAAGACGTGGTAGCATTGTCCACTACAGAATCAGAATACATCGCCGCTTCATTGGCAGCCCAGGAAGCTGCATGGCTGAAGAAATTTATAGCCGACCTAGGGGTGGTCCCTACCATTCAAGACCCCCTAGAGATCTTTTGTGATAACGAGGGTGCGATTGCTCAAATCAAGGAACCTCGTGCGCACCAAAAGACTAGACATATCGAGCGAAGATTCAACTACATAAGGGATGAAGTTGAAAAGGGAAAGATATGTATCCGCCAAGTTCACACAGATCAAAACATTGCGGATCCACTCACGAAGCTCCTTGACAGGGGAAAACATGAGGGTCATACATGTTCCTTAGGACTTCGATATTCTAGTGATTGGATTTGATCTAATTTTGTATTTGGATATTGAAACAATTGTTAATTTAACTCTTTTATGGTATTTTGAGTTATGTTTCATATTAGCATGTTTAAATCCGTGAATAAGTTAATTATTCTAAATGTCCGTAGTCGATCATAATTGTGGGAACAAATATGAATGTAAGACTATTATGAACTCGGATTGGTGGATATTCATTTAGAATGAATATAGAGCAAAGTGTTGCTGCCAAAGTTCATAGATATTTGTGGGATACAAATATTGGACTGACTCGCTCTCAAATATTACTGCATGGAATCATTTGTAATTGATCATAAGTAAATTTTGAGTTAAGGCGAATATCATAGTATCCTCTGACCTGAGATACATATTGGGTCTTGATATTCACCAAATATTATGCCTTGACTTATTTCTTCGCTGTCAGTAATATGACAGTACATAAGGCTGAGCTCAGGTGTGGTACAAGGTGATTGTGAGAGACATATGTAGTCAAGAAGGGATTTGTTCCTCTTATTCGTTGAGAGTAAGATGTCTAAGGCCTGCTAAAGTTAAATCAACAGAGAGTGATCACTCTGTGTCTCTGGATTTAACATGACGTCCGTAACGAAAGGATAAATGATAGATTCACCTAAATCATGTTCAAGCAAGGGACTTGAAAGGGATGATGTTATTGAATGGCAAATATAGTCATACGTATTGGGGGTAGTAAACCGTAGTTAGGCGTCATTTACTGCTTGCATCAATCTTCTATGTATCTTGTGCAAGTGGGAGATTGTTGGACTCTGTATGCCCAAGACACATAATAAATTGATGTGGCTAGTACGTTATGATCCAAGTCGAGTCATACCCAATAACAAGCTAGACAAACACTTATATTATTTATTTGTGATGTGATCAAACAAATAAATATTAACACTTACAATATTTAGAAATTGGTTTTCTAAATAATTACACTTGAGAAACCAATAAATTATGTGGATAATTTATTTTGAGAGAATATTTTATTTTGTTATTTAATAGGTTAAATAACATTATAAAAGATTATATAAATTCTTGCAAACATAGTGTTATATTTTATAAAAGTTATAAAATTAAACAAGACTTTATTTATTATTAAAAAATTGGATTTTTTTTTAAATAAAACCCCTTAGGGCCGTCCACCTTGGTGGTCTTCCCAAGACACATGTTGGTCCAATGCTATGACATGCATTTTGCATGTGTAAGAGCTTTTGATTGGGTCTTGTTTTTGGTGATATTCTCTCTAGTATTTTAAATAAAATACATGACCAAAATTGAAGCATAAGAGCTGAATTTTTGCTCTAAAAATTTCGGCCATAAGAGTGTTCTTTCAAGTGTTCATTCTTTGATCTTCAAGTGTTGAATCCTAGCTAAACTTGTGGTGTTTGTTGGAAGCTTGGGGTATACAAGCTTGAGGTCTTCTACTCTTGAAGACAACCATTTCAAGAAGCATCATCCGTTTCATAATCCTTGCACTTCAAGAAGGTAGTTTTCTAAACATCCTATGGTTGTGTTTGTAAGTATACATCTCATATATGGATCCGGGTTTTGGGATTTTGCATATAAATAGGTTTATATCTTATAAAAGTAACATGTTTTAAACTTATTTTCCGCTGCGTTTTTATTTCATATGGATGAAATTACTTTGATAAACATGTTAAAATCCCATCAATGGCATCTAGAGCCGCTTATATAAACATGCTTCAATACTTTCAGAAAATCAGGGATCAACATAGTCCATATCATATGTAGTGTGAGATTGGTTGAAAAACCTGTGCAAACATGACCAATTCTCTCAAAACATTACTGCAAAATGATATTGGATTAAGGTTTTTCTCTACAAAGACCTCCCAGTAAGTAATTCTTTACTTAAGAATGGGAAAGGTAAAAAGGGAAGAAGAAAATTCATAAAAAACTCAGAAGTGTGTTTATCTCAAAACTTTTGAAGTCAAAAGAAAAGAGCATAAACATAAAACACTTTAGAGTCAAAGGTTGGGGTAATGGTGGTCATTAAGCAACTATGTGCAATCATTGGTTTAAGAAAATTCAGGGAACAATGGTAATCCCAGTAAATGTATTTAAAAGAGGACTAGACAAATTTTCGGAATCTTCACATGGTAACAAAATCTACAACTGAG
Organism: Helianthus tuberosus; assembly: GCA_030545235.1. NCBI lineage: Eukaryota > Viridiplantae > Streptophyta > Magnoliopsida > Asterales > Asteraceae > Helianthus > Helianthus tuberosus. The sequence continues at coordinate 117,675,442 of CM060363.1, forward strand.
TTTTCAAAAACTCATGTGAACATGTGTCCTCATTTCTGTTGTCAATCATTCAACAAGAGAATGGTATCAAACAATGGTCAAAATGCATTTAAAATTTCATACCACTGATGTCAAACCACTGACCATTTTCATAAGATTGGAATTGATATGATTAAGAGTCTCAATGGAAAATTAATACCAGATCCTTTTGTAGCTGTTTTTAAAAATCCTTTAATTCTTTTTCTAAAAAGGATTTTCTCGAATAAAGCAGGATATATTATTTTTTTTATATATTTTGAACTTCTACTGGTTTTTGATTGTATAAGTTTCAATCCCCTGTCAGGATAGATAACCTTTATTTTTGTTGGTCATCTTATCTTCAAGCATATCAAAAGGAAATGGTATATTTGTCATGGTCATATTAAACTCAAGTTTGTTCTTAATTTATGAAAAGGATTGATTGTCAACAGATCTTAAAATACCTAGGCACTCATGTTTTAATTCAAAAAAAATTATAACAAAGATGAGTTGCTTTGGTAAAAAGTCCACATTATCTGGGGTACTAAACCACTGACAAAATGTGTAATTGACATGTGACAAAACCCTGAATGAAAATTTGCAAAATTGTTGCTGACATACTGGTCTCTCAAATCATTACCATTATATTACCCTTAACCACTGTTTTGTTCAAACATCTGTTTCCTAATTACTATCCACTGCTGAAAGTCAACCACTGCTTCTTCATTTTGCTAGACAAGCACTAATGCTCAAAATCAGTGTCTTATCCACTGATATACTATCCACTGATAGTAAAAATCTTCCACTGTTATCACTTTATTACCGTTGTAACTACTGATGCTTGGTACATCAGTGGCTCTTAAAACAACTGTCCTCCTTTCTTCATCCATATCATCAGAGGTTGACGCGTGGTCAGTTTTTAGCCTTCAGATCATAATAACCGCTGCCACATCAGCAATCACTTTTTTCCCTAAATAAAACCCTGCCCTAAACCCCCAAACAGGGTTTTTACACTGTCGAATTGAATTCTAAAATTCTCTTCTCAAAACAGTTTCCAAACCTTCCTTCTCAAAGCATTCTTCGATCTTCTTCATCAAAAATGACGAAATCAAAATCAAAATCAAAATCACCATCATCTTCAAAAGAGGTCGCTCAAACGGCCGAAGAAACCATTGAAATCCCATACAAATCACCGCACAACTACTTGGGTCTCCTCACAAAACCCTCAAACAACCGCACCTTCAATTCCGTCATCGACACACTATCTGAATCAAAGTACAAAACTTTGTTGACAGCAGACGCTCCCATTTACCTGCAAACCCAGAGAGAGTTCTGGAAAAATGCTACTCTTGAGAAACAAGACGATAAAGTAGTAGCCATCAACTCCTCGATACAGGCTAAAGCGATCCAAATCACTCCACAAACAATCTCAGAAGTCTTTAAACTCGATGATCAGAAAGGTAAAACTTCTTTTGACAAAACCGAGTTGAAAACTGATTTTTTGAAAAGAGGGTATGCAGAACAATCAAAGGTAGATACCTTACAAAAAGGTTATTTTCAGTCTGCACCCAGATTTCTATTTCACACACTTTTGTCGTGTGTTTCAAATAAAACAACTGCGTTTAATGAAATACCATTGAAGATTCAATGCCTGGGCTATGCTATTTTAAACAATAAAGATTACAACTACTCCCAGGAGATCTTCAATGACTTAATAAAAAATGTTGATAGCAAATCATTCCTACTTTTTCCAAGATTTTTGAGCTATTACTTTAAACAAAAATTTGAAAAAGAGGATGAAAATTTGCCCAAACAAGGTGTCCATTTTCAAATAAAAGGCTTAACAAAAGAAACATTTTCCAGAATGTTGGCACCTATAAAAATAAAAGCAGAGGTGCCTGAGCAGAATTTAGCAGCTACCACTGCTCCTCAGGCATATACTGTTGAGCCCACTGCTCCAGGTGATCATGGCAGCACTACCACTGCTTTGAAACCCACACCTGACATCACCAAAAAGACCAAAAGAAAATCTTACAAAAAGCCCACCAAACCCAAGAAAAAGGCAACTCTGGAAGATGAGATCCCAGAGCAACTGCCTGTGACAACACAAATGTCACCACAAACCACTGCTGCTTCTTCCTCACAGCAGTTGGTAGAAAGATCTCCACCATTGCCTAAAACTCCTCCTGCATCCTCACAAAAGGATCAGGTTGTAAGCACAGGGACCCCACAATATGAAGCTCTGGATTCAATTGGATCCATCTTCCTCAGTCCTGATCCCAAGGACATGTCTCTTTCAACTCCCATACCCTCACCAATCATTTTACCACAATCCATGCTACCTTTGTTGCATGCAGTTGATATAGCTCAGACACAAACCAGTTCCTCTCTATCACCTGTCACTGAGAGTGTATCCCACAAGTGACTGGGTCTGATGCTACTACTCCTGCTATCCCAGCAACAATTAAGGAGGTTACACCCCCTGAGTTACAAGTAACTCTCGGTGGTAGTTCAAGTGGAGCAGCAACTACAACTGGTAGATCAACAGGTCTCCAGTTGGACAGTTGTTTCATTAGTAAGACTCCCTTGAAGGCAATTTCTTCCATAGCACCTCTGGAAATCACTAGTGAGGCTATTTTGTCCACTGGAAACATCAAAGATTTATCAAGTGCTGAAGAAAGAAGTCCCCAGTACCAAGAAAAAGGGGCATCAATGAGTGATTTTTGGGATTCTGTTCCTAAGTCACACATTGATACAACCACTGTTGGTGGGGATTCAGATGATCCCAGTAAAATGGGTGATGATTGAAGATATCAGGAATTGACGGGCAGAGTTGAAAAACTTGAAACGTCAGTTGCTGAAATAAAAGATATGGTGCAAGAGATTTTAAAAGCTCAAAAAGCACAATCTACTGCTGTTCCACCTCAAGCACCTGCTCCACCACAAGCATTTGCTGAAAATGAGCTCTGGAATATTTTCAAGCCCCTACTTGAAAAACAAAAACAGATGGCTGATCAGCAGCATGAAATACATGTGAAAATGCTGACCAACATGGTGGAGTCGAGATTTAAAGACACACAAGCAGACATCAAAGCTATCAAGGCTCATCTTCAAAGCACTCCTGGAAAAATTCCTTCCACTATCCTTTTATGGATAACCCCCTTGCAGATAATGCCAAAAAGGGGGAGAATGTCAAGAAAATGAAGAAAAGGGGAATTGAAGATGGTATGTATGTTGAACCAGAGCAAGAAAAACAGCCATCTAAAATCTCAAAAGATTCAACATCTAAAACTTCCATCCAAACAGCTGATACAGCAGTGGTTACAAAAACTACTGTCAGTAACCAAACAGCTGCCATCTCTTCAACACACACCACTTCATCACACACCATCAAAACCACTGCCCTCACATCATCGTTATTACCTCCTGCCATAAAGCAGAAGACAGCAGATGTTACAACATATGTTGTAATGACAACAGTGATTGAAACACCAGTTGTTTCAACCACTGTCAGTCAATCACAATCACAAACCACTGCTACTCATATCACCATCACTAATCCATCCAAGACATCATCAGTCTCTCCTACAATAAAAAGGAGAAGGGTTTTCATTCCTGATGATGATTCTCCATCAACATCACCAAAAACAAACTCACCACCTTCAACCCCTGGTCTAAAGCAGAAGACAACTACTGACACATCAGTAGTTGTAATGACAACAGATGTTGAGACACCAGTTGTTTCAACAGCTGTTAGTCAGCCATCCACCACTGCTCTCATCATTCCTACATCACAACCTCCAAAGCTTCACAAAAGAAAAAGAGAAACAACTCAGGCTACTGATGAAAAGTATGATCCTGTTGCTGCTAAATATCCATTGGAATTAGAAGCGGTGAAAAATGAGATGAAACAATTTTACACTGAGGATGATCCTTCAAAAAGGAAATTTCCTTCTCTCATAGGTTTCATAATTCCAGAAAACATGGATGAATATCTCGAAATAAAAGCAAGACAAGCAAGGATAAGAGCCAAAGTTGAATGCAAGGATCAAGGTGATGAAGCCATTTTGGAAAGAAGGGAATTCCTGCTCAACAAAGTCAAGCAAATAGAAGAATATGCAAGTGATCTGAACAAAGAAATGTCAAGCCTATCCCCTGAAGCAGATCAACGAAATGAATTGAGAAATGAATACCTTGCATACATAATGAAAGAAAAGTTCTATCCTGCTGAAGAAACAGAATTCAAAGAATGGCCAATAGTTGCATTAAAGCATGAGGCTAAAAGAATTGAAAAGATTAACAATGATCCAAGAAAGAAGAAGACAGCTCCAAATTGGAACAAATACAGGAAGCTCATAGCTGATCTTACTTCTGAATATAAAAGAAAGAAGCAGGAGCTGGTGGATGCAAGGGTGGATTCTGCAAAGGCCATAGCAAAATGGACTAAGCAGCAAACAGATGAAGCTTATGAAAGGCTTAAGAAAAGGAGGGACACTCCTAAAAAGTCTGACTACAAAAAGCTAAAGGAGCAGATCAAGACTCTTGAAACACAGATCAATGCAGCAGAAACCTCTGTCACAATGTTGAGAAAAGAAAAGAGGGAACAACTGACTGTTGGAGAAGAAAAAGAAAAAGAAACTGATCACTTTGAAGAAGCCATCAAGAAAATGGCTTTAGATAAAGAAAAATTAGCAAAGCTACAAGATCTTGCCAAAAAGGTCTTGAGCCAATCATCATCAGCAGATATCACAGACAGTGAGCTTGATCAACAACAGAGACAAGAGCTGATTGACAAAGAAGCTACAGAAGATATAGCTGCAGCAAATGAAGTCATAGAAGAAGCTTTTAAAAGAATGTCTGAAAGTCTGCAAGTTTTCACAAGGCCAACATCTCCCAACTCATCTTCAAATAAATCTCTCCCAAGAAACCCATTTGGTTTAAAAATACTAAAGTGGCTCTCTGATCAAAAGACCCATGTATTGACTCTGATCAGAACCAATGGAGAAGTGAAGCATATATCAAGGAATCAAGCACTAGGCCTGGGTGTTGAAGATCTACAAGATCTCCTTGAGCTTACACTGTGCAGGGATGAGGATGATTTAAGTTCCAAGGAATTTGAAGAAGAATTCAAAAGACAAGCTAAGGAACTTCTGATGAGGAACAAAGATCCAGAATAATGAAGGGTTTTGGCATTATCTGTTCCAGGGGGAGATTGTTGGGATTGAACCCTAATAGAGGAACATATAATGAAAGCCAAAACCGGATCATGACAGTGGATTCACAATAATCAGCTGTTTACTCTAAGCGTTCCCCTTGACAGTGAATCAAACATCTAACATGCTCCAAGTACTGCCCTTATCAACAACTGCTGATCCTATAAACCACTGTGAAACCAAAGCACTGATGAAGTTTAAAGGCTGAATCTCAATCTACTGCTAGAATCCAAGTACTGCTGAAGAGTTAAAGCACTGCCCATTCAAGACCTGATCACCCTTTGAAGAAAGCACTGTTGCTCATACAACAGTGGTTGATTACGTCAGTGGAATGAAGAGTTAGTGTTTATATATCAGTGTATAGAATGTGATTAATGTCTGTATGATCAGTAGTTGTAGAACAGTAGATAGAGTTTGTTAGTTTGTTAGATGTCACTTTCATGGTGACGTCAGCTGAGATGCCTCAGTGGTTTGGCTTTGTCTATAAATGGAGCAGTACTCTGTACTGTTACATTTTGATTCGTCTTGAGTGAGTTCTTCTCCTCAATTCAATCCTTTCATCTTGTACAATCCAACCTTGGGGCATCAAGCTGAGGGGGAGCTTAGTTTGTAAGCATGCTTGTAATCTTTTGAATTACTTTGTAATCTTTTGACTGATGAAAAGCATTTGTTTAGCTAAACTATTTTCTTCCTTGATTGTGTTCATAAAGTTTGTATTCATTTCCGCTGCACTTTACATTGTTCCATATTCATTTAATGTTCAAATCATACAAACAAACACAATCATGAGAGCCTCCGATCCCAACAAAAACTCGTTCTCCATATTTTGATATCGAAGGATTTTTCACACACGCTTTCAAACGAACTGGTTCACCTAGTGAAACACCTGACAACAAACAAACAAACAATCAGTTTAAACGGATAGTGTGACAACCCGAACTTCCAAGGTTAGTGACGTTTAATCTTGTGACCTTAACTTTCCGTTTTCTCTTTCCAATATGAAACGTATTGGGGTGTTATAACTTCGTTAAATTTAAGTATGTTATTTCTTTCACTCGTAACCTTAATAAATTCCCTAAACGTAAAGCATGGTTGCATAAGTTGCGTGTCTAAGAGTTTAGTGGGCCGCACTTGTTTAAGGGCTACACTTACACCTCGCAGCCACCCACACATGCCCTCGGCCCACACGTATTCGGCCCAAACTAACCTTGAGCCCACCCTTTCAAGAGTTGTGTATATTACTGGCATGTAATACGTGAATTAGAACTTGAAAACATTGAAACCCTAGAACCCCTTGGAACCCGACGGCAGTTTGACAACATCTCCTCTTTGCGAAGTTCCTCCTTCTCGTTTGTATTGCATCTTGATCCGTCTTGATCCCTTGGTTAGTGTTGATGTTATTTGCGTTAAATATGTGCTTATATGTGACTATATGCTAATAGTGTATGTGTATATGATTCTGCTTGATTAGATGTGTTAACATTACATCGAAATTGATGTTATCGGTTGACCTTGTTCACGTCCAAGTGTGTCGAGGTTTGCTAGTATAATTAAGATTGGGTCCTGCTATGATGTTTCATTCCACTTAGAGTTGTTAACCTAGATGATAACAAAACATACGTTAATCATTGATCCAGACAATATGATATAATGGGCCGCACGAATTTTCTGATGTAGCTTATTACTTAGCCAACAACTTCTAAATGATTCTATCAATATTACAATTAAAATGAATCCAATTGGACCATGCAATTTAGTGGAATGTGATCAAATTTATTAGATCAAGGAATGTCATAACATCAGTTTAATGATAACGTGTAAACTGGGCTGCATAACATGGGAACATGGTATAAGGTTGGGACCCACACAAAACTAGACCACAAACAGGCTGTCGCACAACTATTACTGGGCCGGAGGGGTGTCAGAGGGTAGCACCTGCACTCCGATTTCTTTCATTATTTGGGACTTTGTTATGAGTATAGGGATCCATATACAAACAAATGGTATTCATGTGCATGTGTTTGAAAGTTTGCTAGTGTCAGAACATGCATTAGTTGACTAACAAATCAAAAAGCATGATGTAATGGTCTTGATTTCTATACATTGCACGTGATATCCATTCTTTATATTTTAGAGAATGATAACATGCTTGTGTTCCTTTTTGAATGCAAATTGAAAGATTATGATATAAATAGTGGGTCAGATATAAGGTAAAGGGAGGTTGAGGAATTTCAAACTTGGGCCGGGTTAAACACGAATCGCACAAGATGCGTCGAGTCGCACAAGTCGTGATTTGGACGAGTGTTTGGGCTGCCCTTGTCGCTGGGCCACAAACAGGGACTGGGCCGCACATTTTAATCATAACGCACACTTGTGCACTTAAGGTTTGGACTATTATGTGATATGTGAGCATGAAACTTGTGTATTAGTTTATATGTCATGGAATGTGAGCTTGTGATATGAACCTGTGAACGCGCTAAACATCTGATATGTGTTACTGGGTGAGTTGCATGGGGTGCAATGTGATAATTATGTGATAGTATGGCATGTGTTACTATTGGATTCATGAACGACTGTTGTAATTTATATGATGACGTGTGAATTCTACTTGTGCAATGTGAATGTGGAATGCGGGATTTACGTGTATGTAAACTGACTGTTTTTGGTAATCACGATAGGGTTTAATTGGTCAACCGTTAAACAAGCATTTAGTCTAACCGAGCAAACCTATGGTGAGTTCACTACTTCGAGCATGCGTCCCAGTGGTTGGGGACAGTCAGTGGGTATCCCGTGGAGGGATAAGTCTTTTGGGTAAAAACGGGTATATTGGTTAATATTCTCACCTATCATTCTTGTAAGTCCCTTATGTTGTTACCTGGAGGGTAACGGGTATTAGTTGGTAGCGCTACTTAGGTTTGGCACCCTCACACCGCTCCTAGAGAGGACAGATGTGAACTAATGACCCAGTCGGGCCCAGTACTGGATAGGAGTATGTGGGAAAGGGCAGTCATGTACTTCAGGAGCCGTCTTGTTCGGAATTGAGATATTAACAATATTACTTGCATTGGTTATTGAACTGCTTTATATTCAACTGGTAACAAACGTTTTCTTAAACTGTGGACTCGCCAGCTTTGTCTGATACAGTTGTTACATGCTCGCAGGTCGTTAGATTTCTTGGATTTGGAACTTGCTGTTTGGAGCGGCTAGAGTGGTCATGGGTCGTTCTGATTGGATACACATATTGGTTCATTGATTTCGTACACTTGTTTTGAGAACATTTAAACTATGGTTTCATTAATGCTTCCGCTGAACACGTTGGGTTTATCTAGACTTATTGTTGGTACTTTCGTTAATAATTGGCTATTTCATTTTTAAACTTGTTATGAGTTCAACATGATTAGTGGCTCGTTATTGGTTTGTCACACGCCTAACAGGGACACTCCCTATGTGGTATTTTGGGGGAGTGACAGATAGAATACGTAAAAATGTATTAATGAAATCAATCTAAGACTCGTGTCGAAGATTTGTAGACTCGTTTCAAAGTTATAGAAGTGAGATCACTGAATGAATGAGACTGAAAATGATTTGGGCCGTAGAACTTTCAAATTTCTGATTTGGGCTGATGATGATGATGAAACTTGAGCTGATAACTCACAAATGAAATCTGCCAACTTTGAACACATATAATATCACATGGGCTTAGAAAGATTTAGGCCGAGATTTACACAAAACAATCTTTTAACTTTTGTTGATATATGAATCCGACAAAAGACTTGGGCCGAGAACCTTTAAGTCACATGGGCTGATATGATTTCAGTGACTTGGGCAGACAACAAATATTCACACAAATCGCTGATTTGACTGCAAACTCTTTTTAATTTGATTCGACCTTGAAATGTATGTAGTGATTTATCACATGTAAACCTTGACCAAATTACTCACATGACCAACTGACACACAACCATTTAGCCAACAAACTGCCGACAACTTTAATGCTCAAAACAAATTTCACGTGTATTGAAGACTGTTCCACATGCAATTCTATTAAATTCCCGACAACATCACATGATCAAATATCTTGATTTCCACACTTATATCGAATACCGAAAACAAAATTAATTCAATCACATGTATTCTGACAAACAACCTTGATCGAATACTTTGATAGAACCGATACTTTGAGCTTATCATCAATCACATGCAACCGATTTTAATTCAAACCCAATGATGACATTTGATCAGATTAAGACACATATCACGTGAACAACAGAACCGCTTTCAAACGGGCACCAACAGAAGTTATGTTTCAAACGGTCATGTGTAGATTTCAAACGGTAAGGTGTAACTTTCAAACGGACAGGCACAGATTTCAAACGGTCAGGCGCAGATTTCAAACGGTCAGGCAGTTTTCAAACAGAAAGGTGTTGGGCTCGTTCAAACGGACACCAGTTTTCAAGCCATTTTTACCACTTTTACTTCGAATTTTGAACTAATAATCTCAAGGGTTTGTTAAAACACAATTAGGCACATATTGTGAAAGTTTTAGCCGATTTTAACCGTGAAAAATTGTTTAAATTTTGAAAGAAGGTGTAGAAAATCAGAATTAAAGGCTGAACTGGTATGAACTCTTCCTCCTGAGCTCTGATACCACTTGTAGGATCGTTTTCTGACCCGAATGAGTCGATCAGAAGAGTTTATCTCTAAACGAAAGGCGGAAACAGACGTGTAGAGGTCAATTCAGCAAGATATACGCTTTTAACTGTTTTAAGATTGATTCTATAACGTTTTACAACCTGACAACACTTCGGCAGCACTTCGTTGCTCTGGCCGGAAAGTTACAAATGATGAAAGTTTGAAGGGTATTTATAGGAGAGACCCTGACCGTTTGAAGGTGACATGCCACCCTTCAAACGGTTACCTCTTCAAACTGTCATGACACTTTCAAACTGTTACAACTTCAAACGGTAGCCTCTCAAACATGACCTCTTCAAACGGTCATGACAATTCTGTTTCCATATGTTGTTTTCACTTGATTTTGTAAGACGCTAGTAAGCTACCTAAACGGGTCATAATGGGTCGTAAGCACTTAGGATAGGTTCCGTTTTAGGATGTAGGCTTTGTTAAACCATATTACATGAGTTCCTATACTCATTTGGTTTACGAAACCTCATTTTATCCGATCTTCCGATTTAGGTCCGATTTATTTACTTAGTTACAAATATTAGGTGCCGTTTGATTCCGTGATCCCTCTAGCTTTGCTTGGTTGTTATTCAAGACTTCTAAGCATCCTCAAGTGAGTACATAGTCCCCTCTTTTACTGTTTTCAATATTTTGGGGTGAAACATGTATACCTAATTGTTATGTTCATGATTTCAAAGTATAATTGATTATACATGTTAGTACTTATCTTTTGACAAACTGAATGATTATTTATGGTTTAAACACTAATTTTTCAAAGATTATAAAATTAAATGTTGGATTGTACTTGTTTTATACGTTCACCAGACAGATTGGTAGTATGATATAGCGCGATAGGATTAGACACCCCATTCCTATTGTATGGAATGTCAGAAACCGATTTTTGTTCAAATAGAGATTGCTTTTGTGGTATTTCTATAGTCTCTAAGGTGTAGGAATTCCTTATGGACGACCTGGGTTGGGATTTATAGACTTCGAGGACGTAGTGTCTGGGATATTCCAGTGCAAGTAAACTCCCCGTGGGGTTGGAAAAAATTACTGAGATGTCGGCATATTTTTCGGGATTACTTTTGGTCAAAAATCGGTAATGGTCAATCAACTTTTCTTTGGTTTGATAATGGAGTGATGATTGTCCCCTTGCTAATGTTGTTACCCCTAGACAAATGGCTCGTTATGGCTTCTCTATCAAATCTAAAGTTGCTGATGTTGTTCAAAATGGTGATTGGATTTGGCCGGACGATTGGAGAAGGGTGTACCCGAATCTGTTTCAACTTAGGCCGCTGAATTTGACAAGTGCAAAGGATAGGGTTTTATGGCTGAATTCGGATGGTAAATTAGTCCCGTTCTCGTCCAAGGAAGTGTGGCAATCTATTCGTATCCGAGAGGCTCCAGCTGATTGGACGAACGTTGTGTGGTCGTCCTTCAACATTCCTAAACATGCTTTCATATGTTGGCTTATTTTTAAGAGGAAACTGTGGACTCAAGATCGCATTCTGAAATGGAACCATATGGTTACGGGTTCAATGAACCAAATGTGTTGCTTGTTGTGCTTTGCGGATCAAGAGACACATGAGCATTTGTTTTTTCAATGTGCTTATTCGAGATCTATTTGGCATAGTGTTCGGAACAAAGTTGGCATGAATTCGGTTCGAGAGACGTGGGATGATATCTCCAAATGGCTGATTCCGAGAGCTAAATCCAAAGCGGTTCATGCGGTTGCTAGTAAACTGCTTGTTGCGGCTATGGCTTATGCTATTTGGAGTGAAAGAAACACAAGATTTTTTAGCAACAGATTGAGACCTCCTGAGCAGATTGTTGATTTTGTTATAAACAATGTGAGAACAAAGTTAATATCCTTCAAGTATAAGAGAACATCCAATGTCAAACGTTTTTTGGAGGAGTGGAAGCTGAATAATGAAGATCTCTTGGATGAAGATTGAAGACCTATGTTTATAGTTTTGTAATGAGCTAGGTTGGTTGTTTTGTTGGTTGTTTCCTTGTTTTGCTCTTTTGCGGTATGTCGCAAAGAGAACTAGGGGGTATGTTTGCCTTCCTACTTGTATTGTTTTTGGTTATGTTATAAAATCACCGGGGTAACCCATTACCCAAAAAAAAAAAAGTTTGATACACTAAGGTTTGAATGAATTCTAAATCACATTTTTTGTATATTTTGTTATACTCTCAAAGCATAGTTTGATATGCTCCCATATGTGATATTGTTTACCAAGGTATATTTGGATATACTATGTATAAAACCAACATATATTTTGTTAATTACTAAAACATAGTTAATATGTTATTTACAAAACCAAAAGCATAGTTTGATATGTTATTTATAAAACCAAAGTATACTTAGGATATACTACTGAAAACTATTATTTTCACAACTAAAGTATATTTGATATACTATCTGTTTAACTATTTTGGAACTAAAATATATTTTAATATATTACTTATTCGACTTTCTTAAAACCAAGGTATATTTTTATATATACTACAGACCTTTTTATCAAAACATTGTTTTTTTTTTTTGGTAAAGGGTTACCCCGGTGATTCTATTAAAAACAACCGCAAATAAGTACAAGTAGTGAGGATGTGTTCCACACTAATTCATATACAGGACATGCCCCATATATGTAAACCAAAACAAAAACAAGAACTCTAAGACAACCCATGACCTAGCCTACTTTACATCAAGAACCAAAGTAGACAAGACACAAACACACCAAAACCACAAAACGACTCATCCTCCATCATCAAAAATGAAATTGCCACAAACCGGCAACCCCTTAACTCGAATCAAATCATATTTAACCATTGGAGACCTTTTTTGAAGAGGTGCTTGCCCCTGCTCTAGAAGATGATGAATGTGTACCCGAAGTCTAAAATCATTAGTTTCATTGTATACCTCAACGACCTCCTCCTCATCTGAATCCTGCTTGTCATCGGTTTGTGTAGCCTTCTTCTCCAGACGACCCACAGTGCTAACTCCCTGACCTCCATCATCGTCCTTAAGGATATCAAATGGGTTTGATGTTGATACCTGATTGTTATTCGGCTTCCTCAAGGACGATTTTGGTTTAGGATTAACAACTGGTCTATAGACTAACTTAGGCTTTTGATTTTTCATATGAAGACCTTGGTTATTAGCTTTCTTCTTCTTGGCACCCACAACCTGAAAGTCATCATTTTTCTTTTCAGAATCCCCACTCGACACAACCTGAGGGATCTTTGGGCACGAGCTATCTTCATGACCAAACACACAGCAAGATGAGCACCTTACAGGCTCCCAATCATATTCAATTTTTACCTCCACCTTAGAATGACCACCACCATCTAAAGATGGGATTGCAACAGTAACGCTCTTCTTTAACTCACTCCCCGCCTGAACTTCAATGAGAGCTCTAGCATAGCTGCTTCTTCCCCAAGACTCAGCACACATCGTGGCCGTATACGAATCCAACATCTTAGGAACCCCTATCTTAGATGCGAGCAAACTAAGTCCATCCTCAGTAAATGCCGCTAACGGCACATCATGCATCTTGACCCAAACTGGAACAACTTTAATATCCTCTTTTTCCATCTTGATAGAAGCTGACCACTCTTTCAAAATTATAGGAACATTTCTTATCAACCAAGGGCCATCCTCTATCATTTGATCTATCCCTTCTTTAGTCTTGAACTTAAAGAAGAAAAACCCGTTTGCATTCATCATTATTCTAGATAGACCATATTTAACCCAGTTGTTCTTAGCAAAGAAATCCACCACAGGGAATGCCAATCGTTTACCCAGAAAGTAGCCATACAAAGTGTTAGCATACATGTCTGTCACCTGTTTAACCGATGACAATGGAATAACTACGTCTGCTCCATCAACAGCTTCGCTGGATTCCATTACCCTGAAGTTCACCTTAATGTTTTCCTTATGGTTCTTCACTATATTAGCGAATGAAATAGGATCAGCCGCTCCAGATGATCTAGGTTGACCCTGTTCAGCCAACGAACTAGCTTCATTTAAACCTGACATCGACATGTAACCCATATTTGGAAAATCCCAGAAACTTGCATCCAGTTTTTCTAATCGGACAGGACTCGAAGCCTTAGAAAACTCGTCAATGATGTTTGTATTCTTAGTGTCGCTCTGACTTTTCATCGTGATTCCACGTCTCGGCTGTAGAGTATTCCCTTCAACATCAATAACCCGATTCGCCAAATCCTGAAACGACAATGTAGTCTTACCATGAACATCTAGTGATATACCACCAGATTTTGAGCGTTCATCCATACGGTTATAAGCAACTCTCTTTCAACCCTACGAAAAAAATCAAAAACATGCAACAAGCAAACAAAGTCGGCCAGTCGTATCCAACGAACGAAGAACAATAATCAAAACCCTAAACTAGCTGAAGCCCTAGCCCAGAATCTTACAAACCGGAAAGATAACCTGATAAATCAAGTCCGATTGACCAATAAATCAATCCAATATGCTTGACACAGAAAGCAAAAGCGGCGATAAAAAGAAAACAAAAAACCCTAGCCGTAAATCAAACAGATCCTTAAAACAGATTGTGAATTAGAAGTTATCACCTCTAATCGTAGATCTGATATTGAAGAATCACGATGAAAAAACTAGGGTTTCAAGAAGAGAAGTGGTCGCCATAGCTAGAGAGAGAATTAGGGTTTTTCACTCAAAACATTGTTTTACAAACAACATATTTTATACAAACTCATTTTACTTGGATATTTAATTATCTATGCATTATTGTTTTATATCATAAGATATCTTATAAATTTTCGCATGATTTATAAAGAAAACATTTATAAGTTCATGACTATTTTTGTTAAACATTCTTTTAAACGTACAAGTCATGAATCCTGCATTAATAAAACCTATGTATCTCACAGGCATTTTTATGCTGACGTACCTATTTTCACATGTGTTTCAGGTGCTGCTATGTCATGATTATTTGATGCATGCTATACATAGGATGGACTCGTGCCTTAGTGACTTTAAAACTTGAAAGACAATATTTGTATTTTTCTGATTTGTAATAAAACAATGAGTTCAATAATTCAATAAAACGAAACTAATTAATCCATGGTTGTGAAACAATGATTCTGTTACGACACTCCTCGACGTTTCCGCCACGATTTGTTGTTTTACGTGGTCGGGGGTGACACTTAGCGCACTTCCGGTGGTAGCCATTGTGCTAAGTCTCTATAAAGAGCCACTCACATATTTACTTATAGTTCGGTGTGAGATCAGCTAAATTAAGCTACGCTCATCATTTATGATCCAAGTCTCACTCAATTAGAACACTAACTACTTCAAAGGAATTCACCCTAAAGACGCTTTTAATCGCTCCACTGGTGCGATCTGGTCGATAGGTTGTCCAGTCATCTCGGTGAGGAATTTCGCTATGCCCCCCGCTGACCTTTCACTGTGAGTACTGCTGTAGTAAAGCCAACGGGAAGATCAGTCCCATGGCTCAATCTAGGCTGCCAGCCAAGATGAAGATGGATTGAAGGGGTTATCAGGGAGCTTCATAGGGAATTGTAGGATCCATAGCTGGAAAGGCTGCAGGAAAAAAGGGGAACATAGTCGCTAGGAAATCAGATTCCATAGTCAAGGCTGAGACAGACCCTATGTTTACTTCGCGATAGTCTTAGCTCGACATTGTCAAGCCAAACTATCTACCAAAATTGATTTTTTTCTGACATTCTATCCTATATATCGGAGATATAAGGTTTGAACTTCCACTTATGGTAATCGAACTTGGTAATAAAACTCTTTCCTGGCAAGAAGATAAAAGATTTCCTTCGGGCTATAGTTGGGAAAGGAACGGACCACAAGCTTCGCGCTCTGCCTTTCTTGTATTTGGACTCTTTCGCGCTATATGCTTTTCTTTGCTCTTTGCTATCATCGTTCTATTGCCGGCTTCCTTCTCTTTAAGACTATGACCAAGGGCTCTTACAGAGTGAACACGTCTTATTTCATTTTTAGAAATATGATCTTTTTCATTCCCCAAGGGGAAAACTGAGGCCATTGGATCTGCTGCAGATCTCATCATAGAAGAAGAAGTTGTTCTTATTTTTTCTGCATCAGCTACTAATCATTTGGCATCGATCTAGCTGCTTAACTTATCTTATGTGGTTTGGGCATACGGATTCGACTAGCATTTCGTGGAAATCATAGTTGGTATTGGACAAGAAGGAAATTCCTTCTCTTCTGTTGTCACAAGAAAGGACTAGGTTCCTAGCCAAGCCAGGGAATCTACGACCGATTGTCAAAAAATCTCCCGCTACGGGGTAAGAAGCAAGGAAGGACTTCCACTTTCAAGAATTCTTTTTTAGTTCAATCACCCACCGAAGCGAATCCTTTAAAATAGCCAAGCCGGTAAGTAGAAGGGCAAGGTGACCACAGGGAAAGGCATTACCAGAAGGAAAGTAGTCCAACTCAATGTCTTACGCATCAGTGGCATTTGTGTGAAAGCAGTAAGTCAGTGGCCAAGAATCATCGATTTTGGAGTTACCAGCTCAAGGCAGCTCATGGGAATTTATTTAAGTAAGAACGATCCCAAGTGTCATCCTCTCCGTCTTCTCTTTAGGAAAGCAAGTCCCATCGAGTTAGCTCTTGGAGTCAAGGCATGCCTTAAGGTAGCGACTGACTTTCAGGTGAGATGGCTCAATAGTAGATTAGATAAAGGCTCTTGCTACTTCCCATGAGGGGAGGAAAGTAAATTTCGTAGATAAGGAAGTGGCTATTCTTGTTTATTCATGACTCCGCTGCGCTCCTATTTCATGGAATAAGCGCCTTTTCTCTTACAGACAAAAGAAATGGATTTATTCCGGCTAGCTCGAAGGGAAGGAAAGAGCGCTATAAGAGAAAGAGTGCCTCGATCATGGGATTTTTACTGAAAGCAGAGGAAGCATTCGATGCATCATAAATAAACAAAAAACAAAAAGAAATAAAATAAAAAGAAAGTGCAGCTGCCAGAGCCCCGTATTTACCAGCGGGGTCCCGAGATATTCTATGATCAAAGGCTTTGTGGTTGTCACGAACTGGATTCGAACCAGCGCCTCCGGGAGCAACAGGCCAAGCAAACTACCATTCATTCTGATCGCGACTTTGTTTACCCGGTTCCCCTCGCGGTTAAAAGGTACATCCGGGCCGCTCGCATGGACCTACTTACCTTGCTTGTAGACCAGCTGCAGGGCTAACCCTTGTTCTATTGGTTTGATGCTACCAAGACGATTTCTTTATGCCCATCAAAACATCGTTCATGTCCATTTTTAGGGCTTCTTTTATCAACTCGTCGTTGAGTTCTTTAGTCACCTGAGACTTTTGATGTTTGTCCCGTATATCACTATGTCGATCGGTATCTTTACAAATTGAGAAAGCTTTCTCAATTCATACTTAGTCGTGAGCAATCTACGTTTGCGATCTCGTATATTTTGCTTCTCAGACATCTTACTGACTTTCCCGCTCATCTTTTTGAAAAAAGCCGCTCCACGGTGGTAAAGTCTCATCTTGTGTGTTGGCCGAAGTTAAAATAGTGACATGGAACCCCCTAATATGTTCGAAGATCTCAAAATGATCTTCCAGTTCCATGGAGAATTCACAAAACTCCATTTCCATCTAGAATTGAATGGACTTTTCCCGTATTTCGATCGGAAAATCTAATAGAGACATTACTGCGGAGATTTTTACCAAAAAATGAGACATTCCATGACCTCGGAGAGTGCTTTGCCATGCTAGGTGACTGACATATCCTTTTTTTCTTTATTTGACCCCAAGAATGGATTGGATCGAAACGACTTTCCTGTCGAAGCCCTTTGTGTCTGTATTAATGTCTGCCAGCACAGAATCTCCATAGCCAATTTTCCATTTTTTATTATGAAATCAAAAGGTGTTGCCTTTGGTACTACTCTTATTTTACACGATCCAAGAACTTCCATAACGTTGGCGTGATTCAGTTTGAGCAACGGATCCTGACGTGATACATCTTCATAATGAAAATGGAGTGTATACATTCTCTGATTGCCTTTCTTTGATTCCCCCCATACAGAAAGAGAGGCCTTCTTGTACGAGTAGTAAGAACTAAACGATTTTGTTTTGTTGGTTGTTGACCAACAGAAAGAAAGGGAAAAAGAAATGTCAGTCACTTAGTAAAAAGGCTCTCTAAGAGTTTGGGGTCCTTTCTAAAAGCGAGAAGAAACTCCTCGTATTCAGAGACAGAGTCTAGCTCCAAACTTTTGACGATGTTGGAGGATACCTCCATATAGAGGTCATGGGTCCGTGAGAATTGCCATGGCTTCCAACCTCTTTTGGTAAAGTGAACTAATCGGTCCTTTACAAAAAGGGTCATTTCCGCTTTTTTTATCTCCACACGGAGAGGATCCGTGTTAGGATCATAAGCGGGGGGGTGCCTCGGTAGGGGGGTTGGGTGCTCCGGCGTTTATCGCCTCATCTACCGAGGGGGATGACGTATCCGGCATGGGCTCGAGAAGCACACGCTCCTCAAAACTGTTACATGTGCTTGAGTCCGATAATGGAACCTGCTGTGACGGGCCTACCCCAAGATTTTTACTTTCCGAATCTACTTGCCGCCTTCCCGAGGAAGGACCGACGTCCTCTATAGCCAAGGTAAGCCCCGTCGGTAGGCCTAATTTGCCTAAAGTATAGGCGAGGGCTCGACCCCCCAGAGCTATTCCTATTTTAAAAGGGGGGCCTGGAAAAATAGAATAGAAATCCTAAAAACCAGGGATAAACTGATCAAACTACGTAAACTTTCTAGGGTTAAATTGATCAAACTACGTACACTACTAGATAAATTTTTGACTCGGGTCGAAAAGGGCATTCTATATTTCTTTTCTATTCGCTCATGATCTGGCCTGGTCGACCCAATCATGATTTGAAGGATGGGACCTTTTCTCGAACTCGAAAAATCCTGCCGACATACGGGCATTCTTTTTTGTACCTTAGTACACTGCCCCGGAAAAAAGAAAACTACAAGAAATCATGAAACTGGCAAAGCTTGATAACCATTTTCTCATGATGAGCACGTTGGATCATTTTAACTATTTTGAGGAGATCGCGCATCAGCTCTGAGATATTCCTTAACCCTTTTTCCGCTCTAGGAAAAGAAAGAGGCAGAATTCGTTATCGGAGTATCCTCCGCCAACTAACCTGAGCATGCTCTCTAACATCACATACGAGATTCTTTGTCTGGCTTTTATAACTCCTTAAGGAAGTGTCTCTTCCGAGTATTTTCTCACTTGCTTTCCTAAGCTAAGTCAGACATTCAAATCAAAGAAAGCGAATGAGAAACCTTCTTAGAATCAGTTCGTTCAGGAGGTGTGTAGTGCCAGTACGGGGTGTGGTACTGGTTCTTATTTCCTGGTTTGGATTTCAGTGAAAAAGCTTTGAAGCCGATATCAAAGGAGTTCCTTGCTTTCTGACCCCAAGTGTACCTCATTGGTAGGCTTTCCCCAACGGTTGTGGCCTGCTGTAGTATGAAGTACGCCCCAATAAATTGAAGAAGAGTTTCATTCGTTAGCAAAGTCGATTGCCAGTCCATCTTGTCTTCTCCACTTCAATTCAAGCTAGCTCCTACTCCTTTAGGATTCCTTTTTTCACTGTTTTTACGAACCTTCACATAGATTACGAGGCTTACCGAATGAGTTGAACATAGTGAAACGAATCCTCACTCCCAATCGCCCCACTATCTACTAGTCTGGTTCGACTCGAACTTCTGTCATGTCAAGCTTTCTGGCCTGCTTTGTACCAGCCGGTATTTTGTGTACTTCGGAGTGAGCTCGCTCTAACGTCGTGCCCACCCGGGTCACAACGAATGGAACTTTTATAATGCATGCACAATTGGACAAGCTGCTTACCGTGGCCACCTGCCGCCTTCCCTTAAGGTCGTCGTCATGCTAGAACTCTCAAACGCTTGTCAAGGATGGATGTAATTCAGGAAGCGCTTGTAATGTGAGTGAAGCGGATTGAATACACACTTGTCGGGGTGAACTATCGAAAAAGATCCCCAAATCGGCCTTGAAGAAAGGAACCTCACGTCAAATGGGTTTGGCTGATGCACTGCGTGCCAGCGATCGTTGGCTAACACTAGCTTCCATAAATGACTTTGTTTTGTCATTCTGGTGTTGTCGAGGTAGAAGGCACACTTGGAATGCAACTGATGCTGGAGGTGAATCCGCTAATGTGTCAGGTGAGGTCATACCACCAAAACGGCATACTTTAAACAACAATCGCTGAAACTGCACTAAAGCTTTGAAAGAGACGTTCCCCTCATCCTTGAAGTCAAGACGGTTACCACGTCTTTCATTAAGGGAAGGCGCTGACTAGCCCTACTCAATAAGGATGTAGGGTCTCTTGAGCGCTTCATTGAGCATTTTTATTTTCTTTGCTGATTCCTCTCAATGAAATTTTCCATGTTGCACTAAGTTACTTACGGATGTATGCATGCAGTCCGAGAACACTTTGGGGTAAACACCCATCCAAACAACTCCAACAATAAAAGGTATAAATATGAAAACTTCTCTACCATTTAGATCGGAAAATTTATGGAGGAAATACGGTTTTAAATTCCCAGAAACCACACGATTATATAGCCAAAGGGAATACGCCGCGCCTAAAATCATCCCAAGCGCTGCTAATGTGGCTACTAAGCTATTTCTTTGGAAAACTCCTACTAAGATGAGAAATTCCCCGATAAAGCTGCTAGTACCAGGTAAACTCATATTGGCCAAAGTGAAAAAGAAGAAAACGGTGGAGAAATTCGGCATGGTGCTCACTAAACCTCCGTAATATCTAACAAGTCAAGTCTTATGTCGGTCATATAGAACACCAACACATAGAAAAAGGGCTGAAGAAACCTGTCTATGACTTAACGTCAGTAGAATGCTACCTCCAATTCCCTGTATGTTCAGACTAAACATACCAATAGTCACCAGATTCATATGAGCTACTGAGGAGTAGTAAGCAATGATCTTCTTAAGATCGATCTGTCTTAAAGTGGTCAAGGAAGTATATATTATAGCAATCGCGCTTAAAGTATAAATGAAAGGAGTGAAACAAAGTGTCGCTTCAGGAAACATGGGTATTGAAAATCTTAAAAAGCCGTAGGTTCCCAATTTTAAAAGAATCCCCGCCAAGATGACGGATCCTGCCGTAGGTGCCTCTACATGAGCTTCGGGTAACCAAATATGAACTGGTACCATAGGCACTTTGACGGCGAAAGAGGTGAAAAAAGCAATCCACAGAAAGATTTGGCGCCGCTCACTAAATTCTGTGGTAAAATAAAATTTGTAAATCGGTGGTTCCTGTTTGGAAAAGAATCAACAGAATAGCTAATAGCATAAAAACAGATCCAAGTAAAGTATAAAGGAAAAGCTGATATGCTGCCTTTATCTTTCTTTGTCTTGAACCCCATACCCCTATAATAATGGTAGAGTAAGGGGTGGCCCCAAAGCGGAATTGACTAGTGGTGATTGGTCGAAGCTCCAGTAGGTAGCCACTCCCTTCTCAGGGAACCGTACGTGAGAATTCCGCATCATACGGCTCTGTCCCGAGCTTCCGTCGTCGGCCTTGTCATTAGACCACTATCTATGCATGTATTTTCATCCTGGACTCTAGAATCTTTTGCTTCTCGGGTGGTGGCGAACAATGCTGCTTGCGTTGCGGGGGATGCCCGCCCGTAGGGCCAGGCCTGCTTCCCACCCGAAAGAACCACTCACTAGATAGCCGGACTAGTGGGGGCCTATCTGGAGACATAATGAAAACCATGCCTTTCGAACCAAACGCAATGCCCGTCTTCCAAATAAAAAGAAAGAAAAGGGGGAAGAAAGATGGAGTGCAGCCTCTATAGCACATGTAACGCACAGTCGGGTTGCTCACGTAGCGGATCTCTCTCTTTATCTATAGATATCTAAAAAGAGAGAGGTGTGAAAGTAATAACTTTATGTTATGGCCGCCCCCCGGCTTACGGCCTTTACGCTACTACTACTACTGTGATGTGAGCGGTTCAAATTGGTTTGATCTTTCCCAATCATCCTGACCGGAACTTGTACGCAACACTTGTACGGAGGTGCATACATAAAGGTTTGGAACTTTTGATTATCTGAATCTTAAGAACAGGACCCTACCTTATTCTCGAACCCTCTGCCGAGCTCCACCCTGCCCGCATTTTAATTTTTATTTGATTTCTTCTTTTTTATAGAAGGGCCTAAGAAATCTCTCCACCTGCTGCCAACAATCATTCTTCGGAATTCTACTGAACGGGTCGATCCTCCTCCCCCATTTGTTTTAGCAACTTTTCCTAAGGTCCCCTTGCCAAGAGCTCCACGACGACGATAGAGGAAGCAACCCGCCTGCTGTGGCGGGGCGGCTTTTTTCTTTCACAATAAGACCTGGACGATTATCCCTGCCCTCGGTAGCTTTACGAGTTTACGTCCATCCCTGGTCGGGTACAGTTTCCTTTTTCTTTCTCCCTTGTAGCCGTTACCCGAATTCGCGCAAGTGTGTCCACACCCCCCAAACTGACTTGACGAGGAATCCATTCTCGCGAACAAACACAACCCCTACACACACCTAGGAGCACCTCTTCCTGCATATCCATACAAGACCCGAGTAGGCGGGTCGAGGTCCAACGAGGTACCCACTACTTAGAGTACCCTCCCCAAAGGAAAAAGATGTGTTTGTCAGGTTCGGTTCTTCTTAGTTGGGTTGGGCGGGTTCGACCAGAAATGCTATGCTTACACACAAGGCTACCCCTCTTCCCGAAAGCTTCGCGGGGACTACTTTACGATGACGAACGACCGCCCGTAGGGGGTGTGACAACTCGAAATTTAGAACGTTTCGTTGTATGCTTAAACGTGTGAATAGTTAAACTTATGTGATTAATGATAAGCTACAACCTTTTATATGATTATGTGTTATGTTACATGTGTGCTTATGGGTATGTATTCGGGTATGTTTAGGAGCCGAAAGCCATGAACCCGACTCGAGACCATGTGGTCTCGAGTGAACTAGTGTGACATATGGGCCGGTTGGGCCGTGCACCTCATCCGAGTCCATTAGGGTGCACTACTTAGGACTAGTATATAATCCTCATGTTAGCCACATTTGTCATTTTTGGGCAACAACACTCATACTTCTCCAACACACACTCTCCACTCTCTCACACTAAAACCCTAAACCACAACATTCCTCTCCTTCATTCTTGGATCAACCGATGGCATTAGGACTCTCGGACCGAGCTCAAGACCATCATTCGGAAGTCACTCATCACTCTTCATACCCTCACACTTAGAGAACCAAATCGGTTAGTGTATTTTCATGATTTAAGAATGATGTGTGCTTGATGTTTGAATGCTTGTTGGTTAGTGTTCATGATACTTGTTGGTTAATGATTCTTGTTATATATATTTCGGATGTTGATGATGCATGTTATGAGGTTGTTTCCGGGTTGATGATGATACATGATAGAGATTATGCGATAGTATGTTTATTTGCTAAGTTTATGCATGATAATGATTAATAAGATAACATGCTTGATTTCGGATATGTGGCATAATGAACCCATGATGTTTTGTGTTTAAATGTAGTCTAAAACACTAGTTGTTGATGTTCATATAAATCGGATTGTGTACTTTTGTGTTAAGAACCGAATGCTCATTAGTAGGGTGATTCATTGTGTTGATATCATAGGATACATGTTGGTGTTGATAAGTTGTTGGTTATGATTTTCTTGTTGGTTAAAGTTCATAGGAATGTTTGATGAACATGATGAACACATGAAGAACTTGTTGAATATCATAAGAACATGGTTGAATATTTGAAATCTGATTTGTTTGATCCATTTTAGGAAATTACTAGACAAATAAACATGTTTATGAGAGTAGTACAGACTGTTTCATGAAATCAAATTCTCATTGGATAGTACACTGTTCCGAATCAGCTTATGACCACTCGAAACCATCAGTTGCGACTCGAAACCATGCATGATGAGTCGAAATCTCCCAGTTGCGACATCGGTTGCGAGTCGCAAACACCTGGTTGCGACTCGAAACCACACCTGATCAGCACACCAACCTTGTGACTCGAAACCACGGTTGCGAGTCCAGTTGCGACTCGTAACCAAAACAGCACGGACCGAAACCATGATTGCGACTCAGGTTGCGAGTCGCAAACGCCTAGTTGCGACTCGAGACAATGGGCGGATACACACTGTTGGACTTGTTTAATTATGGGCTTAGTATTGGGCCGGACCTTGGACTTTGTTTAATTCTGGGCATGTTACTGTTTGTTCGACTCGTATGCATTACTTGCTAACTGCCATGATTAACGTGTATGCCATACGTGCACTACTTGAATACGAACCTGATTGTATGATACAGCTATGATAGGACGTGAGTAGCCTCAACGTTGCTTGTTTGACTTTTCTGTGTTTTCTACCGAGCAAACCAAGGTGAGTTCACACCCTCTACAAAGCATGGGATTCCCAGGGGTCGGGAATTGGGGATTAGGAACTGGGTTCCTCGTCCTCCTTGGGTAGGACAGCAAAGGTTCAGGAATGTAATTCCTCGTCCTCACGGACAGATAACTCGTACTAGACCAAAACTCTATCACGAAGTCCCTCATCTTTGTATCGACTTAATCGCCGAGGCCAATGGCGAGCGGGTCATTAGTTAGATAGCGCTATTTAGGTTTGACAAACCTCACACCGTGCCGCAGAGGACGGGCGTGAACTAATGGACTACTGGCACGTCAATGATGATAGACATTGACAGTTCAGGGCACATAAACATGACTACAGTCAGCAGTCGATATGGTAACGAGTCTAGTAGATACATGGGGTAGCCCCCACGGCCGAAATGCCAGATAACTAACACGGGGTAGCCCCCACGGCTGGATAGCCAGAGTAACCGGGAATAAACAAGTCACGTTTTTAACTATGGGGTAACCCCCACGGCAGGATGCCAGCTAAAGGAAACTGTTTTCGAAACAACTTAAAACGAACACCCAACCGTGAACTCACTCAACTTGTTGTTGACTCGTTACTACATGCTTTGCAGGTCCTTAGGTTCTTAGCTGGAGCTTGCATGGAGGAGGATCGTTGTGGGACATGGACTGCTGTGTGCCATGTTAAACTATGAAACTATTAAACTTATGTTTTGACTTTAAGACTTATGCTTCCGCTTGCAACTTAACTATGTTTTGTTTGGACACCAATTGTATTGGTTGGATTTTATAACTACTTATATGCTTGTTCAATATGATTGGTGGCTGGATCCTGGTCAGTCACGCCTCCAAGCGGTAGTACTCCGCAGGTGGATTTT